>OW121740.1:72966874-73566874 GCA_933228675.1 Stomorhina lunata | reverse complement strand
AACTGTTTGGAATGGATAAAATCGTATCTCTTGCTTTGTAAACAACGTGTGAGTTTTAATAATTCCTTGCTTAAAAACATTCTGGTGTTCCCCCACCAACATTTTTTGGTTTTATTGAAAAACTATTTATTACAATAATAAATAATTGTAATAAATTGGGATTCTTAGTGCAATACATTACAGTAAAACTTTTTAATTAAATGTTTGATGTCCCAAATTTTGATAAACCTTTTTAATGAATATACGGCTGCACATTTGCCAAGCTTTAAAATAAACTTTTGTTTATTTAAATCTTTCTTTGAACCCCCTTTATAGCACTTTTGTCTTAGTCGCCAACAAAGCAACAACAAAAGTGTGGGAAATAAAGAAATGATAAAACTGAAAAATGTTTGTGTGTTTCTGTTCGGATGATAATCTTCGCTTTATGTTGATATTTGTTGGACACAATAATAATTCGTATTTATTCAGTCCGTCAAATTATACATAATGTGTGGTTTTCGCTCTGTCTAGAATTAGGGATAATCCTCCTGATCAGATGGCCTAACCAACCATCGAAACGCGTCGAGGAAAGGTTTCCCCACCAAAATTTTTTTTGGTTTTATCAAAAAAATATTTATTACAATAATAAATAATTGTAATAAATTGGGATTCTTAGTGCAATACACTACAGTAAAACGTTTTAATTAAATGTTTGATGTCCCAAAATTTAACAAAAACTTTACTCAAAATATTTTTAACAAATGTTCCATCTGAAAATGACCTTCCTTTTTGACAATATCTAAACTTATTAAGCTATATAAACCCATTTTTATGTTTTACTCTACCTAATGCATATCATTTTCATAGCTCTAGACATGGTTAAGCCGTTTAGGCATTATGAACGCACAAATAAACAAACTTTCACATTATTTTTATAAAATGTGTATGTAGGGATAATAAAATCTTTTATTTTTCTAAAATTTGACTACATTTTATATCATTTTGCTTTCCATTGTTTGTTCCTAAAGCATTTTAGTAATATTCGTTTCCTCTTATTTTCAATCAATCTCAAATAAGATACACAATTTCTGCCAGTGTATTTAGTCTGTCCCGCTAAACATGCTCATTTTCTATTGGTTGATTGACAATTAAACGAAAGAGCGTAAGTATACGTATGAGTTCAATTTCCTGATTTCAGCAACTAGCTGAACTACTTTGATTTAAAATATTAAAAACTTCTTATAATTTACAATTGGGGGCTCAACCTTCGCCTAAATAAATCTAAGTATATGGCAAATAAAACACCTTTAGCAGCATGGCAAGGTCCCCAATAATCCAAATACATGATATATAACCTTAAATTCAGTTGAAGACTTTCCTAATTATCAAGGGGTTTAAAATGTCCTTGAAGAATCTCCTGAGCATATATAATAAAAAAAAATAATTTTTTTAAAAACTTTAAAAATTTTGACTAGTTTTACATCGTTAAGGCCTTAGTACATTTAAATACCCATTTTTGATGCAATGGGCTAACGCTATGTCATTTTTGCACAGGACGAAAAAAAGTATTTTTTACATACCGTTTTTAAAACTCCTTTTTTGGTTTTTTTAAAATAGATTGTTAAACGAATTCGAAAAAAGTAAAAAAAAGTTCCAGTTATAGTTAAAACCCCCCTGTAAATCTTGTTTCTACATAAATATTCAAATATAAAATATTTATAACTACTGTCTCTTATTTTGATTTAGTTTTCTTTCAATAAAATTTTCCTTTTTATTATAGTTTTTTCATATATAATGTATGAAGATACCCAGGTACCTTGCCGTACTGTTACGTATGTACGATATAAATTGGACCACAGCGCCTATACTATATATTTTTTATCTTAAAAGTAAAAATAATTTAAACTATTTCAAAAGTTAGGAGTTCTCAAGAAGTTTGAAGTTTGTGAACCATCTGTTTGCATTAAAAAAGTTAAGATGAAAGTGCTAAAGGTACCGGGGTACCTTGGTATACACATAAGAGTTAATGGCTTTTAACTGGCGTTTGTGGCATTTTGGTGGTTTCTGGGAGCGGTTTTTATATGAAAGCTATGGTCAAATATGGACCGATTCCGATTTGACATACTGACCAAAAGTTGCATAAAACTTCTCTGCTCTAAATTTAGTTGTCATTGATATTACAATTATATTCAATTTATCAGCATAAATGTGATTCCCGGGGCAGGGTTATATGGGAGCTCTAACTAAATGTGAACCGATTTCGCCCTTTTTCAGTACACAGCTTCTATATCGAAATAAATCTTGTAAAATTGTCTCTCTAACTCTTGTAGTTAAGGAGCTATCACACTTTTATCTTTCGGACAGACAGACAGACATTAAACCCCTTTTCTGTTTGCATTTTTGTGCTTCCTTAAGTTTTTTATATGGGAGCTATAGTCAAATGATAACCGATTGCGACAAAATTTTGCACACTGGCTGGCATTGGCATAAGACTTCAATTTAGTGGCTATACCTGTAATAGTTTTGGCATTTACACTTTTAGGTGAAATTTAGGCTGTTTTCATAAGTTTTTTGTATGGAAGCCATAGCTAACTGTGAACCGATTTTAATGAAATTTTATGGCTATGATAGGCGAGGGAGCTACGGGAGCTATGGTCAAATGCTAACCGATTTTGCCCAATTTCAATACCAAAATTTTCTCAGAAATGAAAAATGTTTTTACTAAGTTTCATTGAGCTAGCTTTTTTCGTTTAGGCGTTATCGTGATTTCAAAAGAGAGACAGACAGACAGACGGATATCGCTCAATCGTTTTAGAATTTCATAACGATTCAGAATATATATCGCTTTTGGTTTTTGAGCCAATATTAAGGAAATTACAAACGGAATGACAATCTCAATATAACCCCCATTCTTTTTGATAGGTATAAAAATTAAAACACCGACAACAAAAGAAAGAAGAAAGATCAAAATTTATAAAGAGAAATCAGAAATAGCAAATAATAAAGAACGAAAAAGTGGTGAATTTTATCCAGTAGAAAAAGGAGCTGAAGTTGATAGAATTGAAGAGAAAATTTTAAAGCTAAGAGTTGAAAACGAAATAGAAATTGAAAACCAAGTTGAAAATATCTGCTGTTCAAAACAAACTGAAAAATCTGTAAACAAATTAGAAAATAAAAACAAAGAAGAAGAAATTATAAATAAAAAAGAAGTTATTGTTACAAATAAAAAAATTGAAAATAAAAACGAAGAAGCTCAAAATAAAAGTACAGAAATCGAAGACAAAACAAAAAACTTTGAAAATAAAAACGATAAAAATGATCTAATATCTGATGTTAAAAGTGAATCCCTAAATTTAGTAAGTGATTAAAGACCGACACAAATTATAATAACAAAATTATGGCGCACATTGCTTACGGACGTTTTTTTGTTTTTATACCCTTCACCAATAGGTGAAAGGGTATTATAAGTTTGTGATTCCGTTTGTAATTATTAATAATTGATCGTAGACCCCATAAAAATTATACCGATCGACTCAGAATCGGGAGGAGAATCGATTAAGCGATGTCCGTCTGTCTGTCTGTCTGTCTGTCTGTCCGTCTGTCTGTCTGTTGAAATCAAGTTTCTGAAGCCCCTGGAGGATGGACTTACATAAATTATATATCAGATTTTAGGAAATTCTCCCGCAATGAACGCTATTAAATTTCATTAAAATCGGTTTATAAACAGATACTCCTGGTGTACATGTGATAATATGTTATATATCAGATTGTAGGAAATAGTTTCCCAAAGCACTCCGATTGTGATGAAATTTGACATCGTTCTTTGTGTGAGGATTTTCTAAAATCTATACTCCACAAATCTGATTACGAATACCATTCAAATTGTACCGATCAACTCAGAATCGGCAGGAGAATCGATTTCGCGACCTCCGTTCGTCCGTCTGTTTGTCTGTCCGTCCGTCTGTTTGTTTGTCTGTCCGTCCGTCTGTTTTTTTGTCCGTCCGTCTACCTGTCTGTAATTTTTTCTGTTGCAGTCAAGTTTTTGGAGCTCCTGTTTTGTCGATATCTCAGGTGTTTTTTTTGATGAAATTTAATAGCGTCCTTCGCAGTGGATTACCTAAATCCTGATGCATTCGGTAATTTGTGGTAGATATAATTTAGCGTTTAAGCGATGGTGTTTTGATCGACAATGATAAAATTCAGGGTGGGACAATATCCTAAAATTTTGTGTAAAATCCAGGAGCTCCACAAATCTGATTTTAGCAGACAGACACTCTGCATTAATCTTAATTTTGTGTCTGACTTTTGAACATTATGATAACATTTGAGAATGTATTATATATCAAATTATAGGTTATCTTCCTAGGAAGTACAAAAATGCAGCTAACTACATGATATCCGTTCAAAACCTACATATGTAAGTAAGTATCTCACATATCAACGAAAATTTAAATTTTTTAATTGCAATTGGGAGAAATCCGTTCACGTTTGACAATTGATCCCGTATAACTTCGTCTAAGATACGATGATGACATTTAGTATAAAAACGCTGTACAATATTGATATTCAGGGCGATAGCGCCTAAAATAAACTTTCTAGAGGGACAACATTTGACAAAAGTATTTCTGATCTCTTGAAAAGTTCGATATTGAAAATGGGCGAGCTCTATTCACATTTAGTGAAATCTCCCATATAACCCCGACCGGGAATCGATTTAATGCTGATAAATTAAATCACATTAAAATTGCACAAGGAACTAGAGCAAAACTTTCCAAACATCCATCGGACAGATCGAAAGAACAATACATCCCAAATATTATTGATGAAGTGTTCATTTTAATTAATTAACTAACTTCAGATTAATAAGTAAATCTTTAATAACTTTTCCGACAAAGCTGATATCCATTCATTCAAAAGCTATATATTTCACGTATGTATCTAAAACTAAGAGTGTATACCCTATAATTTTAAGGCTTATCATTGTTAAAGCTTTGACCTAAATCAGTCCGCTAACTTCAGAGTTTTACATAACTAATCAAGAACTTTTATTAGTTGGATAATTCGTACGAATTAAAGTGCACAACCCTCATTGGGCACTGTGTTTTTGGATTGCATGCCAGAATACTTAAACTTCATCAAATCGATGTGCTATTGCAAATGTAAGGGCATCTACATTTTGAAGCATCTTTTCTGCATGGTTTATCTGGTCTATCGAACTTTGTTAAATGTTCGTAAAATATGTGTATATTTTATTTCGAAGCTACTGGCTGGCTTAAATATGCATTCTCTACTTGTAGTCTAGTAATCATTATCTTTCACAAAGGGACAACTTTAGAACCCAAGTGAAGCTTCCCTAGACATCAGCCACCTGCCCAACCTAACCTTTGGGTGCATAACTATTCTAGATGATGACGCCACCGAAAAGCTTTTCTTTTTCCGACTTAATTTTAAAGACTCTTTGCATATAATGCTAGTATAACCAAATTTTGCTAGGAATTACATTAAGTACTTTTGCAACACCATTGGTGAAGGGTATCCAAGATTCGGCAAAGCCGAATATGCCACTCTTACTTGTTTTTTTTTTTGGAAATAATTCTGTAACTTTTGAACAATAAAAGTTTGAATTAATAAAATTCTAAATAATCTTTGTGCAGGTTGGCTACAGATATCTTCTTTCGTTTAAAAGTTAAAAATATTTAGAGTTGAAACATAAAAAAATATCGCTATTTTTTTAGTTTTTCCCTAAAAGATGGCTATATCTTTTCACTAATAAAAAAATATTTTCTTGAGAAACATAAAATGATTTTTAAAGTTTTTAAAATAAAACATAATGAGAATGTATATAAAATAAATATCATGTCAATTGGGCTTTTTGTCCTCGTACATGCCCTATCCAAAAAATGGCAATTTGTAAAAAAAAATTAGTTTTAACAAAAATTTCTCAAAAGGCAAAGCACTGATTTGAAAAAAATTATAATGTTTATATTTTCTAATATATTATTGTTATTGGTTAGAAAAGTTTTTTCTGAAACAAGCTGCAAAGTGTTGCCATTTTTGTAAAAAACTAATTTTTTGAAACCCTTTTTTCCCGAGTTGGGAATTGGGGAATTTTTCAGTAAAAATTGGGAATTTTGTTTAGTCTATTGCTTTTAGATCTTATTGGTCTATATGACTACAAAATTTCATTGTGATACCTTTATCAATGTCATTTCTACATAATATCAAAAATTGAAATTATTTTCCTTAAAAAATTAGAAAAATAATATTTTTTTGTTTTACGATACAAAGTGTAAAAAGATTAACTCGCTTAAAAAAGACTTTTACTTGGTGTTCATCTCCTGGTCTTTCCCGATCCAATGATACACGTATATCAAGCTTTAATACATAGTCTTTAAAAGCTCTGAAAACTTTGCTTCCCAGAATATTGGAGTATTGGAGAGAAATGTGTGCATATAAAATTAATAGTGCACAGTGGTATTAACTCTAAAATTTCTAAACTACTAGACGGATTTTAACGAAATTTGTAACGTCAATAGAAGAGGTATTAGGCTTTTAGATCAATGTTTAAAAACGTATTTGTCGATAACAGTGGGCCAAAGTTGCCTACCTCTAATATGTAAAACCTTTGGGTCCGTATAACTTTCGCCAATTTGATCCGATCTGAAAGATCTACCTTATCTCTTATAGCTTAAGAGATATTTGAATCCATTTTTTTGTGTTATCTTCTGGTCTTCTGGCCTCCAATACTCCAATATTTAGATTGATATACGTGTTTAGTACCAGGAGATGAACACCAAGTAAAGATCTTTTTTAAGTGAGTTAATCTTTTTACACTTTGTATCGTAAAACAAAAAAATATTACTTTTATATTTTTTTAAGGAAAATAATTTCAATATTTGATATTTTGTGGAAATGACATGGATAAGGATATCACAATTAAATTTTGTAGTTATGTAGACCAATAAGATCTAAAAGCAATAGACTAAAAAAATTTCCCAATTTTAACTATTTTGTTAACAAAAAAAAAAATGAAAAAAGAAGAGGAAAGTAATAATAAAACAGATATAACAGTTGACAATTTTTCAAAGATTTTGGCAGATTTTGATGGTGAGAATATCCCAGTGAAACAATGGCTTATTAATTTTGAATTTAACTCATCTGCTTATGGTTTGAGTGAGCAACAAAAATATGTTCAGGCGCGAAATAAAATGATCGGTACAGCTTAATTATTTTTAGAAACGGTTAACTTAAGCGATTACAAAAATTTGAAACAAAATTTAATAAATGAATTTGACAAAACTTTAAGCAGCAACGAATTGCATAATATGCTGTCAAATAGAAAAAAGACTGATGACGAATCTTTCCATTAGTATGTACTACAAATACGAAAAATAGCAGCTCTTGGAAGTATCGAAGAAATTTCAGTGATTCGTTAATGAAATTAAGAATGAGAACCGATATCAAATTTCAGTTATGTAGTACAACTAATTTCAGAACTTCGTGAAAAATATGACATTTATGAGCGGTTAAATGAGAATCGCGGTCCCGATGAAAGTTTTAAAAAGCATTTGCATGTAACACACAGCGTTGCCATATGCTATTGGTAAAAAATCTTACCATTTCAGAAAAAAAATCTTATTTTCAATCAAATCAAATTTTCAATCAATCAAAAGAAAAATCTTCCATCAATAATATTGTTACGTATTTTCTTTAAAAACGTGGATGGAATTCTTTTTGCAAACAACCGTAATCAAATTAATTAAAACACTTTAGGTAGTTTTCAAAGTAAACGTTTTATTAACTTTAAAATCACTTAAACACACTTTCACAAAAACTGTAAACAAACTTCACAAAACTGTTTTACAAATATTCTTAGTCACACTGTTTCTCTTATACGCGTTTGAAATAAAAACTGTTCCCGCAATACTCGCCCATCGGCCTTATATAGTAGAGAAGGGAGTTTCTAGCAATTTCTGCAGACGTAAACAAAGAGCTGCTGTAGTTGATTACACTAACAATGTGGCTTACGAAAGTTCATGTGTGTTCCACTACATTCTCACATGATCAAGAACACACTCACACAAACAGTGTACAAACAGATTATCTGAAGTTAACAGTAACAGGGAGAGAGAATGTAATTAAAAGAGAAATATGTTATGCTCTTACTATGCTATGCTCTTTACTGTACATAAGAGAAACATGTTGCTCTGCTTATTGACATAAACAGAATAACAACAACACCAACAGAAACATCTAGAAAGCGAGGGGAAGAATTATAAGCAGTGAACTTTGCACAATGGGACGGATAAGTTTAAAATTCGTCACACTGCCCCCTCTTAAGCTGTTCGTCCCGGATAGGCACAGTCTCCGTTCTTCCGTAGCCGGCTAATCTTTCGAGGTGTACGACCTTCATTTTGGACCTTGGACTCTTATCTTTTTGTATTCGATATACCACATCATTTATCCTTTTAACAACCTTGTACGGGCCGTCCCAATGAGTTTGTAGTTTGGGAGATAATCCTTTTCTGCGCTGTGGGTTGTACAAGAGTACCAACTGGCCTTCATTAAAACCCTGGGAATTGGCTGCTCGATCGTATCTGGCCTTCATCTTGTCGCTGACCATTCTAATTTTGCTACGGACGAATTCATGCAGTTCAGTAAGGTTTTCTTGCTCTTGGGAGGAGAGGTGACCACGATCCTCAGTATTTGTTATTGGCTTAGTACCAAATTGCAAGTCTGCGGGTAATCGCAACTCGGTTCCAAAAACGACTTTGGCAGGGGTCTTGGACGTGGAGTCATGAGCGGCAGTTCGATATGCCAGCAGAAATTTTTGTATGTGTTGATCCCAGTCTCTCTGATGAGTGCTGACCACCTTCCTTAGGTACTCTTCCAGCGTACGGTTAAACCTTTCAACCATACCGTCAGACTGTGGATGTAGAGGGGTAGTTCGCGTTTTTCTTATACCATACAACTCACACATTTCCCTGAATACCGCGGATTCAAAATTTCTGCCTTGATCTGAGTGTAGCTCTAGTGGTACTCCATAGCGGCATATCCAGTTGTTCACAAAGACGTCTATCACTGTTTTAGCTTCTTGGTTAGGTACTGCATACACCTCCGGCCATTTGGTAAAATAGTCCATCACCACCAACACATAACGATTACCGGCCTCGCTTACAGGAAAAGGTCCTGCCCCATCCATAGCTATTCGCTCAAAGGGGGCACCAGAATTGTACTGCTGTAGCTGGCCACGACTTCTTCGGACTGGACCCTTGGCTGCGATACAATTTGGACAATTAGCAATCCAGTCAGTCACACTCTGAGGACAACCAACCCAATAGAACCGCTGTTTCAGTTTCTCTAGAGTCTTTGTTACACCTAGGTGACCTCCGCTGGGACCATCATGAAACTCCTTTAGTACTTCCTTTATTTTAGAGGATGGTACCACGACCAAATTTTGCACTGTCTTTCCATCGGCGCTCTCCCAAGTGCGATACAAGCAACCGTCTATTGTCTTTAGACTATCCCAGAGAGCCCAATATGACTTCATCAGCGGACTCTTGTCTTCTTCTTTAGCTTGCTTTATTTTTCCCAGTACTCTGCACTACAGATCAATCTCCACTGGATTCTACGCGCATTAGCCGAACATCAGCAACACACTCCTTTGCTTCGGTCTTAGTACAGTGCTTACACTCTACACTGCAAGGACGTCTGGAAAGGGCATCTGCATTCCCGTGATTTCGGCCGTTCCTGTGGTCGATCGTAAAATCGTAGCTCTGTAGCCGTTCGATCCATCGTGCAAGCTGGCCTTCTGGTTGTTTGAACTGCAATAACCATCTGAGTGCGGAATGATCGGTCCTTAGTTGAAACTTCTGACCATACAGGTACTTATGGTAGTGCTTCACACATTCTACTACTGCCAGGAGTTCTCGTCTTGTAACGCAGTAGTTCCTTTCGGGCTTTGAAAGAGTTCGACTGTAATAGCCAATCACTCGTTCTGTTCCGTTCACCTCCTGTGAGAGCACACCTCCAATTCCGCATGCGCTTGCGTCGGTGTCGAGCACGAATTTCTCTCCAAAATTCGGAACAAATCGTCTGTAGTACGTGCACAGCCCTAGGAAGCTGCGTAATTCATGGAGATTTGTTGGTTGAGGCCAGTCTTTGACAGCTCGTATTTTGTCCTCATCAGTCGCTATGCCATTTTCAGTCACCAAGTGCCCCAAGTATTTTACTTCTTTCCGGAACAAGGCACATTTCTTGGCACTTAAGGTGAGACCAGCCTCCGCTATGCGTTTAAGGACTTCCTCCAGATTCTTCAAATGTTCATCGAAGGTTTTTCCCATGACGATGATGTCGTCAAGGTACACCAAACAAGTTTTCCACTGAAGTCCTTTCAATACTCGTTCCATTAGACGTTCGAAAGTAGCGGGGGCGTTGCAGAGTCCAAATGGCATAACGTTGAACTGCCATAGCCCATCAATTGCACTAAACGCTGTTTTCCCTTTGTCTTTCTCTGAGATCTCCACCTGCCAGTAGCCGCTTTGAAGATCTAGCGTAGAAAACCATTTCGCTCCACCTAAGGTGTCCAGGGTGTCATCGATTCTTGGTAAGGGGTAGCTGTCCTTTTTCGTAACATCGTTTAGCTTTCGGTAGTCAACACAAAATCTGGTGCTGCCATCTTTCTTCTTAACCAGAACGACCGGAGAGCTCCATGGACTTGCGGATGCTTCAATTACTCCACTACGCTCCATCTCGTTGACCAACTCCTTAACTTCGTCTCGCTTGGCCAGGGGAATACTCCTAGGTGCCTGTTTAATTGGCCTCGCCTCGCCCGTATGAATTTCATGTTTCACTATTGCCGTTCTCCCCTGGCTTTGAGTTTTGCACGCAAATACGGCTGCATGCTTCTTCAAAAATTGTTTTGCTTTATTGCTTTATTTTTGTAGGACGGTGTCAAGCCTTCTACCCATTTCTCTACGTATTCCGCCAGTTGCGGTTGTTCCTTGCTGGACATCTTAATAGGCTCTGATTTCGTCTCGCAGTTAATAATCGCTTCAGTAGCTGCGCATTGACCAATTTCCGAGTCAGGTTTAATAACTTTGCTATGGCAGGATAAGTTTAGAACTCTTACAGGGACTCTTCCGTTATTGCAGGGCTTCACTAGAGCTTTTGCCGTTATGATGTCATTGTCGAGTTTTGATTCTACCACCCACAAACTGTTGTCCTCACAATCTCCCTCCATTCGTGCCCATATCAACGATTCTGACTGTGGTGGTAGCTTATGATGCTCGACAGCTATCAGTTTTCTAACATTGGGCTTGCTCTCGTAACCAACATCGAGGGGTATATCTATATTTCTCCAAATCATTATTTTAGGCCCCAGATGTAAACTAATGCTGTTCATAATCATAAAATCTGCACCGATTATTACTTCATCCACAATATCGGCAACAATGAATACGTGGTTGACGTTCAGGTTGGCAATGGTTACTTTAGCACTTACTTTACCATAGACTGTCGCATGCTCTCCAGTTGCCGTGCGCAGGTTTATACCGCTCAAGGATTCAAGGTTTCCATGCACCAAATCGGGCCTAATAATTGACTGAGACGCCCCTGTGTCTATGGTAAAAACATGCCTTTGGCCGTTGATGTATCCCCGAGCTGTAAGGTTGCTGTTTTTCTGTTGCATGACTGATATGGAGATTGTGGGGCCACCAATTGTGGGAGCTAACTCATGCCCCGCGGAGTTAGCTCGTTTTAGTTTAACGATTGTTCTTGGGATGATTGTGGCTCCACCTGTTGGCTGCCCTCAGATGAAGAGACAGATCTTGATTGTCTTCTCGGTGCCCTGCAATTTCGCTGGAAATGGCCTTCATTGCCGCAGTTGAAACACTTAGATTTTGGCTTGCCGAATTTCTCTTCTATAACTCGACTCATTTGCTCTATCAGTTGCTCCATCCTGCCTTGGCTGTTAGCAACTACGTTGACACCTCGCAATCTGCACATTTGTGGCTTTGCTATAATTTTTGCTGTTTCTTGGGCTAATTCGAATGACCCAGTTTCAGCAAATGTTGATTTTCGAAATGGCAAATTTAATATCAGGATCTCGTATACCGTTCTCAAATGCTTCAATCTTGAACTGATCCAAGAAAGTCTGGTTTTCTCCTGGATAAATTTGCTCCACCAAACGTTCAATATCCAAGGCAAAGTCCTATAAACTTTTGTTTGGTTTCTGGACTCTGCCGCGAAGTTCCAGACGGTAAATTTCCTTTTTGTGTACGCCACCGTACTTACGCTGAAGAGCAGACATGATGTCATCAAAGTTCTTTCTACAGCTTAACGGCACACTTTCTAGGACTTCCGCAGCATTGCCTTTTAGAGCCAATATTAGTTACAGAGCTTTCTGGTCGTTGTCCCATAGGTTCCTCTCGGCGACTGTTTCGAACTGGAACTTGAAGACATTAAACGGTAGACTGTCATCAAAGCTGGGTGTTTTTGTTTTACCGGATGTTTCTTGAACAACTCGTACTGGACCTCCTTGCTGTTGTATGCCATTAAATTTCGCTTTTAGATCGCCAATCTCCTTTCCGACTTCATTCTCCAAGTCAGCCAGTTTTTTGTCAAATTTCTCAATTTCAATCTCAACGCTATCGATGCGATAGTTGATCGTTGTCGAAATTTCTTGAAGTTGTTTGTTTGTGGATCCAGACATTTCTTGCAGTTTTTCCTCTATCCTTTCCAGAAGTTGGTCGTTATTGGTTTTCGTGGCTTCTTGAAGTTTCTTTTTCAAGCCTGCTTGAAGCTCCGTTTTCATACCTGCAATCATGGTTCTCGTTTGGTTGTTGTTAACTTCCATCTTTTCCATCATCGCGGCGAGCATTGAGCTTATGTCTAGGCTGCTAGTCATCGAACGGGTACTAACCTCCATTTCTTCTTTAGTCTCAAATTCGTAAGTCGCAATGTCAATACCTTGATTTTGGAGTTCGTCCCTGAGCCTTTTTTGTAGTTCAGCTTTAGTGCCGGCTGTTGGCACGTTCATCTTTCCCAACTCCTTCTTAAGTTGGTCCAATTTCAATTTGTCAAGTTTCATCATGGTTGTTATTTTTGCAATTCCACTTCTGACACCAGTTGTTACGTTTTTCCTTTAAAAACGTGGATGGAATTCTTTTTGCAAACAACCGTAATCAAATAAATTAAAACACTTTAGGTAGTTTTCAAAGTTAACGTTTTATTAACTTTAGAATCACTTAAACACACTTTCACAAAAACTGTAAACAAACTTCACAAAACTGTTTTACAAATATTCTTAGTCACACTGTTTCTCTTATACGCGTTTGAAATAAAAACTGTTCCCGCAATACTCGCCCATCGGCCTTATATAGTAGAGAAGGGAGTTTCTAGCAATTTCTGCAGACATAAACAAAGAGCTGCTGTAGTTGATTACACTAACAATGTGGCTTACGAAAGTTCATTTGTGTTCCACTACATTCTCACATGATCAAGAACACACTCACACAAACAGTGTACAAACAGATTATCTGAAGTTAACAGTAACAGAGAGAGAGAGAATGCTATGCTCTTTACTGTACATAAGAGAAACATGTTGCTCTGCTTATTGACATAAACAGAATAACAACAACACCAACAGAAACATCTAGAAAGCGAGGGGAAGAATTATAAGCAGTGAACTTTGCACAATGGGACGGATAAGTTTAAAATTCGTCACAATATGAACCAAAATCAAAAACTTATTACCAAATTAATTTTTGAGGTATTCACTCGGTATCAATCCCTTCCACTCATATTTTCATAATAATGTTAAAAAATCCTTTTTTATTAAATTAAAAAAAACTAACGATTTAAAATTATGACTTATGGCAATATGACTAGG
Source organism: Stomorhina lunata (assembly GCA_933228675.1). Lineage (NCBI taxonomy): Eukaryota > Metazoa > Arthropoda > Insecta > Diptera > Rhiniidae > Stomorhina > Stomorhina lunata. Next base: position 73,553,004 of record OW121740.1, on the reverse strand, counting down.
TATGACACCTATTGAATACCTAGATTAGTTTTTATTTTAATTACTTTAACGAAACAACCCAAACATACTCAAACGTGTTTCCGTACAATATTTTTAATACAAATTGTTTGTTTTTGGGGTATGTATTTGGAATATCTGAAAAATTCGGACTATTTTAGGTAGTTTTGTTAGAGTACGTGAACAAACATATTTAGCCAATTCACTATGTCTGCTAAAGTCCTAAATCCTAAAGTAATATTTGAGGTCAAATAGCACTGCTGTGAACAACCTATCGTATATTAAACATTGTATATTTTAATAAACGTCATACTGCTACATAGACATTTCATAAACGTCAATCGCCAAAATTTAAATAAAAATATTTTAAACGCGTAATTACATATTGAAATTATAAAAATCTTTATTATCCATTGGAAATTTAGAAGAGCATTTTCTTCAGCAGGGGACCACTTCCTGATAGGATTGTTGCGGATCCGCTTTTTCTTATCCTTAAAAGAAACATAACAATTTTACAGTTTCCCAAGAAACTAATTTCTTAAGCCAACAGGAACATACCACATTATCAGCTTCCATTTCCAAAAATGTATGTGATTTATTTCATTTAGATTTTTTCTTTTGTAACAAATTCTTAATTCTTTGCAAATTTTTTTTATTTTGGCGCAAGATTATTTGTCAAGAGAAAACATATGATAAGATCAATCATGCCAATTTTTTTCAAACAAAAAGCGCTGAAATATGAGCGTGGCATCACTGACTTAAATAGCACGGTGAGTAAACATAGGTTTCAAAGTGATATTGTCATATAATATTTTTTAATGGGAAATACCAACAAAATTTTTATGACAGTCATAAATATTTATGACAATAGGACAATATCACACAATAGCAGAGACTGTGAATTGGCTAATTAATTTGAAAAATAATAACACAGTAGCACATTTTTTAATCCAATTTCTTAAACTTGAACCAATTGAAACCCACAAAATCTGAAAGCTTATGATGGTAAAAGAAAACACCTTGCTGGTTTTGAAATTATTGGCTAAGGTTTTTTTTTTAATTCATTTCTGAACTTTAGTACAATTTTCAAAAAAACATGTACAGTCTGTCAATAATGAGTTTGCACATTGAAATTTTATAAATATTTTGAACTTTACTAATAAAAAGCCATTTACTGTTTTCTACTAAACATTTTTTTTTAACTCTCATACATATGTCTGTTATGTTTGCACAATGTTTAAGAAAAAAAAAATTAAGTTCTGTAAAACAGAAACAAAAAAAAGCAACAAAGCAATTACTATTCAATTTTCTGAGTGTCAAACAACTCTTTGCACAACAGTTTTTTTTTTGGTACTGTTGACGATTTGCAATTAAATGCCGTTATTTTTTGTGTGTTTCGTTGTTTGTTTTTTATATTTTACAAATCATTGCGTATGCAGTTTTGGAATTACGCAGTTTATTAAATAATTTATGCATTAAAAAATGCCGGGAAAACGTTTATCCTACGATGTATTTAATACAATTGATTTATTACAACCATCAATTGGGTGCAAGTGCTCAGGAGCTGGCAGATAGGTTCCTAGTATCAAGAAGAACTATTTATAATATTCTTCAACGTGCTGAAAAAGACAACAGGTTAGAACTAAAACGTGGAGGTGGCCCTAAGCCTAAAATAAACACACGCACAGAACGTTTACTTCTAAGAAAAGTAGACCAAAATCCAAAACTTTCCTTAAGAGAACTTGCGAAGGAGCTAGATGATGAGTTTGATATTGATGTCTCTCATGAAACTGTTCGGCAGACCTTATTGAAAAACAAATATTCTTCAAGAAGTGCCCGTAAAAAACCACTACTTTCTGTTGTAAATATTGAGAAACGGTTATCCTTCGCTATACAAAACATTTCGCATCCAGTAGACAGTCAAATTTGGAAAAATGTCTATAATGGTTTGGGGTTGCATTTCAAGCAAGGGTGTGGGTGATTTAGCTTTTATTGAGACAACGATGAATGCTCAACAATATCTAAGCATTTTAAAAACTCATTTAATACGAAGTGCAACAAATTTTGGGTTCCTCAGAGACAATAAGCCGCAATTTCAATTTTACCAAGACAACGACCCAAAACACAAATCGCACATGGTAAGAATGTGGCTACTTTACAACTGCAGTAAATCCCGCCCAAAGCCCAGATTTAAATCCCATTGAAAATTTGTGGGTGTATTTATAAAAAAAGGTCGCCAAACGTCATCCTACTAACATGACAAGTCTAAAAGCCGCAATATTGGAGGAGTGGCGCAACATTCCAACCCACTACGACCTACAGAAGTTAATTAATTCAATGAAAAAAAGACTGCAATGTGTGGTAGACGCAAAGGGAGGCCATACCAAATATTGAAGCTTAAAACTGCTTTTTAATGCAATAATATTTAGTATAAGGTACAGATTTCAGTAATTGTGCAAAGAGTTTCTTGACTCCAAAAAAATGGAGTAATACTTGTTCTGTTTAAGTTTTTTGCTTATTTTTTAACCAAAGTGGATTTTGTTTATTTTAAATCAATTAACCAATTCACTATGTCTACTAAAGTGCTAAATCTTAAAGTGCTATTTAGGGTCAAATAGCACTACTGTGAACACCTGTCGTATATTAACCATTGTATATTTTGATAGACGTCATACTACTACACAGAAAAAGAAAAACAACAAGAACTTACCACATTGTAGGATTCCATTTCCAAATTTGTATTATGTATTTGATTTTTTTTTTAAATTCGTAATTGTTTTTGTTTTAATTTTGGTGCGAAATTATCTGTCAACAGAAAAAATTTGATAAGATCAATCATGCCAATTTTTTCAAACAAAAAACGCTGAAATATGAGCGTGGCATCACTGAATTAAATAGCACGGTGAGTAAACATAGGTTTCAAAGTGATATTGTCATATAATATTTTTTAATGGGAAATACCAACAAAATTTTTATGACAGTCATAAATATTTATGACAATAGGACAATAGCACACAATAGCAGAGACTGTGAATTGGCTAAATGTATATAATATAAATATTTGTAATGAAATAAAAAAAAATAATAATTTATAATAAACATACTTTTTTTATGTTAAATGAAATAAAAACGTGTATTTTTTGTAATGTGCAAACTCATTATTGACATACTGTATGTACTGATTCATAAGTCAAAAAAATTATTAAGATTTTTAAAATTGAATATTGCAGAAAGTTTATTTAATAAAAACAATGTACCTCTAGGTTTGAAACTATTTCAATGTGGGTACCGTTATCACGAAATGAAAAAATTTGCCTTAAATATATACCAAGTAACAAATAAGAGTGGTATATTCGACTTTGCCGAATCTTGGATACCCTTCACCAATGGTGGTCGAAAAGTAACTTTACCTCAAACATTGGAGTCATAATATTTCAAATTTAAATTATTCAAATTATTAAAGGTATGCCGCAAAACTCGCTATGAAATAAAAAATATTCAAACACAAATTTTAAATTTGGTTCGATTTGGTAAGATTTTTAAAATTGAATATTGCAGAAAGTTTATTTAATAAAAACAATGTACCTCTAGGTTTGAAACTATTTCAATGTGGGTACCGTTATCACGAAATGAAAAAATTTGCCTTAAATATATACCAAGTAACTAATAAGAGTGGTATATTCGACTTTGCCGAATCTTGGATACCCTTCACCAATGGTGGTCGAAAAGTAACTTTACCTCAAACATTTGAGTCATAATATTTCAAATTTAAATTATTCAAATTATTAAAGGTATGCCGCAAAACTCGTTATGAAATAAAAAATATTCAAACACAAATTTTAAATTTGGTTCGAAGAGGATATTGAATATTAGCTATCGATGTGTAGTTTAATTTGAACGTGTCGTCCATATAGTAGAAGTTCTTGGTTAGTTACGTAAAATTCTGAAGTCGTCGGACCGATTTGGATCAAAGCTTTGGCAATGATTGCTTTGTCATTCTATACAAACCTTAGGAATATAGGTTATACGCACTTAGTTTTAGATACCTACTTGAGATATATAAATTTTGAATGGATAAACACCAAGTTTACATTAGTTGCTAACCTATCATTGATTTTTCGGAAAAGTAATTAAATATTTACTAATAAATCTGAAGTTAATTGTCTAGTTAAGATGAATAGTTTATCAATAATATTTGGGATGTATTGTTCTTCCGATCTGTGCAAGTCTTAACTTCTGATGACTCTTTCATTAATTAATTAATACAAGGGCAACATGTTCTTCCGATGTGCACAGGCTCCTAGTAAAATATATATAATATATTTCTAACCGATTTTATTGCCAAATCACTTCTAAATTTTGGGGCCTTGGAGATATCTCAGGTGTTAACAGACCGGTTTTGATCAAATAGCGTGCTTTGCAGGAAGATTTATAATAATCTGATATATACAATTACTTTACACAAAATTTACATTTATAAGCATTTAAATACTTTTCGCTGTGCTTAATCGTTTAATTTGGATTGTGTGAGAGTTTTGATCAAATATGGACCAATTATTGCAAAATTTAAATGCTATATATGAGATATAATATAAGATATATGGAATAACTATAAGTCAACAGCAAGCGAAAACGGATATCAATTGAATGGGAATTAGCCACGGTATGCTGACGGGAAAGTTTCGCTCTGGTTCTTTGCTCTGGTATAATGTGATTTAATTTATCAGCATTAAAGTGATTCCCGGTCGGGGTCATATGGAAGCTTTTACTAAATGTGAACCGAGTTTGCCCATTTTCAATGCCGACCTTTTTCAAGAGATCAGAAATACTTTTGGAAAATGTTGTCCCTCGAAAAAGTTTTTTATGCGCTATCACGCTCTCCTCTGACGGAAAGACGAACAGAAAGAAGTATAGTCAAATGGTGATCGATTGTGACAAAATTTTGCACACTGGCTGGTATTCACATAATGGTATTCTTGTGCTAAATTTGGTCAAAGCTAATATACCCAGCAAAACTTTTCATTACCAAGTAATGAGCTAAACAGCTAAACTATTGAACACGAACTACTTACACATTCACTGTTTAAGTCATCACATTAACATGGTGATGTCATTGGAGGCAAGTACTTACCAATTGCAGAAAAGTAATGACTTGGGTAAGCAATTGGAAAACAACAACAACTTTTTTTGTTGTTGTTTTATTTAAAAAAAATATATTTTTAAACGAAATACAATTTTTTTTTTGACCCCATGGGGGCTCGAACCCAGACCCCTACGACTGCTAGGCGGAGACTCTTCCACTGAGCTACTTCATATGTTGAAAACTTAGCAGCTTATAATTAATATATACAATTTTTATTTTTAGATCCAAAATCATGTGACAACAACTTTGTTTTTCCCTGCTTTTTTGCTTTGTTGCAATTTTTAGAAAAATATTTCTATACGATTTTTTGTAAATGTTTAATGCATTTAATAAAAAATAAAGACGTTTTTTTAATTATTTTAAAACTTAAATAGTTTAAATCTTCCTTTTTGGTTATTAACATTGACTCTTACTTACTTAAAAGGCCTATAGTTACAACCTGTTAAGGTCAAAGTCCGAGCATATTTTGGAATTCCATGGACTTCGATGTTGTGCGAATATTCTACAATTTTATAGGCCAAGCTTTGAAAAATGTTCCTCTACATGGTCTTTCCACTGAAGTTTCGGATTAAGGGGTGTTAAACTAGTTCCCTGGGTGATACCACGAGGAGGTCAGTATCCGCAGTTGAGATGAAGGATGACCCAGATAAGTTGGGCTTACCAAGTTAAGACCAATCAGAACTGTATTTGGTATCCCCTACATAATCAAAATTTTTTCATTACCGTGAGTTAGTTTTCCAAAATTTTTTTTACAGAAGGTAATATTTAAGTTCTTAAAATTCAAAAATCATTTACAAAACTCTTTTAATAAAAAAAAAATTAAAAAAATTAAATTCTTGGTGGGATTCGAACCGGGGCCATTCAGTTCAAATTACCATCTTAATTACAAATAAGTACTTCTGTAATAACTTATTAGTTATTTGGAGGGTATGTTGTAGTCATTACAAGGTAACCAGTTAACAGAGTACTTGCCATTACCAAAGTTTTGCCGGGTAGTTAATTATTTATTCTCATTTATTTAGCTTTTAGATGGAATTTATGCCATTAAGAGGTTTATATAGGAGGTATGACTAAATGTGAACCAGATTCCATGATATTTCAAATGCTAAATAACGATAATGTACAACGTCTTCATACTAACTTTCATCATCGGATCTATTATAATTTATTAGAAAATAAGAGATTGCCTTAGGCAAAGTTGTACAATAGCTCAGTCAAAAGTGAAGGGATTTCTCCCAATTGCAATCCCAAAATTTAGATTTTCGTTGATGTAGATTACGCATATCATATACTTAGCTGCATTTTATATACTTCCTAGAAAGATTACCTATAATTTGATATATAATACATACTCATATATTATCATTATGTTCAAAAGCCAGACACAAAATTAAGATAAATGCAGTGTGTCTGTTTGCTAAAATCGGATTTGTGGAGCTGCTAAGTGAATTCTACATAAAATTTTAGGATATCACCCCAACGTGAATTTCATCATTGTCGATCAAAACACCTGAAATTTCGCTTAAAGACTAAATTATATCTACCACAAATTACCGAATGCATCAGAATATAGTAATCCCCCCGCGAAGAACGCTATTAAATTTCATCAAAATAAACATCTGAGATATCGACAAAACAGGAGCTCCAAAAACTTGACTATAACAGAAAAAAGGACAGACAGGTAGACGGACGGACAGACAAACAGACGGACGGACGTAGCGAAATCGATTCTCCTGCCGATTCTGAGTCGATCAGTACAATTTGAATCGTATTCATGCTCAGATTTGTAGAGTTTATACTCAGATTTTAGGAAATCCTCCCACAAATAACGCTGTCAAATTTCATCACAATCAGTCCATGAACACGTGAGATATCGCTGAAACAATACTTTGTAAGTAAAACAAAAAATTTCTTAGACACGTACTTTGGGCAATCGTGAACCGCCGTGGTATAGCAGGTTAGTCATCCGCCTAGCATACCAGAGGTCCAAGTTCGATCCTTGGGAAGACTCACTTGAAAAAATAAACTTTCCAAAAAAAGCGGCGGTTCACCTCATAACTCAGCTAGCCACTGGTTATTGAGTATTAGGCTATGTAAAACTTCTCTAACTAATGCATTTGCCGTTCGGAGCCGGCGTTAAAACGTAGGTCTCTTTCAATGAGTCCAAAAATAGAATCGGATACAGCTCATTGTCTGAGAGAAGTACCCCTTGTTCCAATTGGAATGTTATCGGGGAATTATATATATATATATATATATATATATATATATATATATATATGTACTTTGGGCAATCACAAGTAGTGTTTTGGCAATATCTCAGTTGTTTATGGACCGCTTGATAACGTGCTTGGCGGGGGAATTTCTTAAAATCTGATATAAAATTTATGTATGTCCGTGCTAAAGGATGGTGGTTTTTTCTATTTCTGTATTTAATTTTTTCAACAAAGATTCGCTAATGCGTACTTTGGGCAATTTGCGATACATCAAATTTAGTGTTTTGGCGATATCTCAGTTGTTTATGGACAATTTTAATAAGATTTTACAGAGTACAATCTGATATATATTAACACATGTACACCAGGAGTATCTTTTTTCTTTTGTTATTTAAAAGTGTGTTTCATTCAAAAATTTAAAAATGTTCGTCTAATCGATTTTACTTAAATTTAATAGCGTTCATTGCGGGAGAATCTGATATATAATTTGTGTAGGTCCATCCTCCAGGGGCTTCAGAAACTTGATTTCAACAGACAGACATGCAGACAGGAAGCCAAATAAAAGAGGGTAAAGAAGGGAACCTAAACACCAAAAATTACCGAATGCATCAGAATGTCCACAAATTACCGAATGCATCAGAATTTAGTAATCCTCCCGCGAATAACGCTATAAAATTTCTTCAAAATGAACATCTGAGATATCGACACAACAGGAACTCCAAAAACTTGATTTCAATAGACAGACGGACATATCAATTCTCCTGCCGATTCTGAGTCGATCCGTACAATTTTAATGGTATTTTTGATCAGATTTGTATAGTTTATGAAGGGTATATATATCATATTTTAGAATCCTCCCGCAAAGGACGCAGTTAAATTTCATCACAATCGGTCTATAAACACCCGATATCGCCAAAACACTACTTAAAAAATTTAAACAAAATTTCTAAGACAATTTGTGGTACATCAAAATTAGTGTTTTGGCGGTATCTCAGTTGTTTATGGACCGCTTTTGATAAAATTTAATAACGTACTAGGCAGGGGAATCTGATTTAAAATTTATGTATGTCCGTGCTCCAGAAAGGTGGGTGGTTTTTCCTATTTCTGCATTTCATTTCTTCAACAAACTTTCTCTAATGCGTACTTTGGGCAATTTGCGATACATAATATTTAGTGTTTTGGCAATATCTAAGCTGTTTATACACCGATTTTGATAAAATTTTACAGAGTTGTTTGGAGAGCCATTGCTCCCATATAATATATATATAATATTATTACTCGCACACCAGGAGTATCTTTTTTCTCTTGTTATTTAAAAGTGATTTTCAATCAAATATTTTTAAATTTTCGTCTAATTTTTGGTATTTTTCGATATTTCGGATCTTTTTAAACCGATTTTAATGAATTAAAATAGCGTTCATTGCTGGAGAATTTCCTAAAATCTGATGTATAATTTATGTAGGTCCATTGTCCAAGGGCTTTAGAAACTTGATTTCAAAAGACGGACAGACAGATAGACCGACAGACAGACGGACATCGCTTAATCGATTCTCCTCCCGATTCTGAGTCGATCGGTATAGTTTTTATGTGGTCTACGATCACTAATAATTACAAACAAATTACAAACGGAATCACAACTTTATAATACTCTTTCACCTATTGGTGAAGGGTATAAAAATCTTACAAATCTGACGAAATTGCAAAAAATCTTATTTTTTCAAGCAAACTCTTTAAATCTTACAGCAGTCCAAAAATCTTTAAAAACAAGTAAGAGTGCTCTGTTCGGCTATGCCGAACCTTAATTAAATACCCTTCACCAATGGTGTTACAAAAGTAAAGTTCAGAGTGGAAAGAGTTTTTGGTCAATTACAAGTATGTATGTTTCTCAAGACTGATTTAGGTGAATCCTACAAAAATACTAATATATGTATATTGATTTCCTAATCTGAAAAAGTTTCAAATCTCGATAATTAACACGCCTCATACATTTAATTTTTAGGTGATCTATGAACAATACTTTAATTAGTGAATAACCTTGTTTTATATTGGGTCTACATTTTGGTGGTAGATTGAAATACAATTTCAGAAGTTACACAACATTGTAACATTTCGCACCTTGTAACATTTAGCACCTTGTCGTATTTAAATTAGAAGATCGATTAAATGGTTGCTTTAATGAGAATATTTAGTGGACCAATTTAGATTACACTTTTGGCAACAACACTTACGTAAGATATGAATAAAGGCCATCAAAATGTCCAAAAGTCACTTATTTAAGACATATTTCGGTATGTTGAAATCAAGTTTGATGAGCTTCTAGGTGGCATACCGACATAACTTATATGTATAGGTATTAGATGTTAATAGTGTTCTACGAAGTACACTATTACATTGCAACATAGTTCTACTTACAACTGAGATATAGCCAAAACTGGAAATTCGATGCTAAATTACAACTTTTATATTTTCTATAAACACTAGGGATATCGCCAAAATTCAAAATTCGATGAAAATTAAATAAAAAACTATGTTTTTTTTGGCATATTGGCATATTTTTGAAAAAAAGATTTAAAAACAATATATAAAAATAAAAAATAAAATTATATTTCAGATTTTAAAAAATAATCCATTGCAGCATGCTATTACATTTCATCAAAATCGGTCTATAAACACAAGAGATATCGCCAAAATTCAAAACTCAATGAGAATTTAAAAAAATTTTGTTTAAAAAACTGTATCTTTCATTAAAAAAATTATAATTTCGTCAAAAAACTGTAATATAAAAAAAAAGTTTTTAGAACTGTAAATCAAATTTTAGGAAATCATTCAACGCAGCACACTATTAAATTTAATCAGAATCGTCAAAAAATTGTGTTTTTTTTTTAAAAGCTTTTTGAACTGTATATCAAATCTTAGGAAATCATTCAACGCAGCACACTATTGAATTTCGTCAAAATCGCTAGATTAAAAACTGAGATATCGCCAAAGCAAAAGATATCGATGTACGCAAATTGACAAATTTTAAAAAAATGAAAAAAAAAACAGTATTTAAAAAAAAAATTTCGAATTAGATATCAGATTTTAGAAAATACAACAACGAATTATGCTATTAAATTTTATCAAAATCGGTCTAAAATCATCAGAGATATCGCCAAAATTCAAAAAAAAGTTTTTTGAACTGTATATCAAATTTTAGGAAATCATTCAACGCTGCACACTATTAAATTTCATCAAAATCTGTAGATCAATAACCGAGATATCGCCAAAACAAAAGTTATCGAAGTACGCAAATTGACAAATTTTAAAAAAATTTTCTTAAAAAAACAGTATTTAAAAAAAAATTTTGAATTATATATCAGATTTTAGAAAATACTTCAATGCAACATGCTATTAAATTTTATCAAAATCGGTCTATAAACACCAAAGATATCAACAAAATTTAAAATTCGATGAGATTTAAAAAAAATTTTTTTTAAAAAAATTGCATTTAAAAAAATTCGTCATCGAAGTTAAGTATTTTAAATAGCGTGAAATTTCCTAGAATCTGGTGTATAATTCGTCTGGGTACACCCACCAGGAGCTCCACAAACTTTTCAACATTTCAACAGACAGACAGACGGACATGGCTAAATCGACTCTCCTGGCGATTCTGAGCAGATCGGTATATTTTTTTTAAGACGAATAATAAAATGAAATTACGAACTGAATGACAAAGTTATAATACCCTTTCACATATTGGTGAAGGGTATAATAAGATAAATCTTACCACTTGGCAAGGCTGATAGCACATGAAAAACATAATAGTAATGCAAAAAATCAATTTTCACTTGAACGTTATTTTAACTGTGGGTCAAAAGACCATAAAAGAAGTGAATGCCAATCAGAGCCTTAATGTATAAGTGTAATCGCTACGGACATAACGAAATGTTAATGTTATTGCTGATAAAAATCGGTTAAAAACAATTAAATTGAACAATAATGAACTTAAATGTTTAATCGACACGGGTTCAGATGTTTCTATAATAAAAAACTCAATTTACAAAGCTAAGTTGAATGAATGCGAAATAAAAAATAGTAGAGACTTGTTGCTTGGACTTGGTAATGCTAAAACTACACCAATCGGTTATATCACGTGTGAAACAAATGTTGATGATGTGACAACTAAACATGACTTTATAGTTCTGCCTGAAGAATCTGTAAAATATTTTTTTTTATATATTCTTATATTTTATTATTGAATCTTTCTGAAAAGAAAATAACAATAAGTAATTTAATCTAACTTAACATTATATAGAGGTTGACAGTGCAACTCTATTTAAAATTTATTCGAATTAAGAGAAAGTTAGTTAGTTGCCAGGTCCAAGGTATCCATCCTTCTTAATCGTTGGTGACCTTCAAATTGCAAAAGCTGCCTTGCGAGATAGTTTGGATGAACTTGCAGCTTGGAAATATATTTTGTACAAAACCTTCTAATCCCTTCTTGGACAAGGAGAACATTCAAATCTCTGTGAATGTTATTATTTCTTATGTACCAAGGAGCTCAAGTTATTAGACGTAAGAGCTTGGATTGTTTTCTCTGTAATTTGGCAATGTTCGAGGTGGAAGCCGTTCCCCATAACTGAATACCATAGGTCCATATTGGTTTAATAATTGTTTTATACAAAAGAACCTTGTAATCTAATTCCAGAGCAGATTGCGGGCCAATAAGCCAGTTTATGTGATGGGACCATGCTGTCAATGTGATGGGACCTTGTGAGGCGGCGATCTAAATGTATACCTAGATATTTAACGTAAGAACTCACGGGGATAGTCACGTTGTTAATCTCAATTGCGGGGCAGTTGTCTCTTCTTAGAGTTAACGTAACGTGAACGCACTTGCTCGGATTTACTTTAATTTTCCATGTATTTAGCCATACTTCAAGCTCATGAATATGCGACTGCAATAATAGAGGGATAAACGCTGTATCATCTGCGAAAGTAGATATGTATGTTTGAGCATTCGTTGGCATATCTGCTGTGAAGATATTATATGGCAACGGACCCAATATACTACCCTGTGGAACTCCAGCAGCGATTTTTCTAGGCAAAGAATATTCATCTTTGGATCGACTTGGAATGCTTTATTGGATAAATAACTTTTCAAGAGTTTGTGTGTACTTGCTGTTAGCAAATTTATTATTTTGCTTATAAGTCTGTGGTGATACCTAATACTAAAAATATCTGTTTGTACAACTATTCATTTTTATCCAAAATATTTTACTACTATTTTTACAACTATGTATATTTTTTAAGATTATTAATTTCTGCCGACTTTACCAGTCGTTCGTTTTACTTTGTAAAAAGTTTTTGAGTTTAAATTTATAAAATAAATAACATTATTATTAATTAAATTAAGCAAATTAAATAAATTTGCCTTTTAATACGAACACGCCCACAAAGTGGTGACCCCGACGTTTGATAATAGGAAAAATATAAATATGCCGAATAACGAAGAAAACAGTGAACAACAGCCACCGCAAAACAAAGCGGGGCCTGTCGAGCCAACAGTTATCAATCGAATTGCTGTTAAAGTTCCGCCTTTTTGGCCTGACCATGCTGAAATTTGGTTAGCACAAGTCGAGACACAATTTGCTGTTGCAGGCATATTGAGTGACGTTTCAAAATTCAACACTATTGTTGCGGCAGTAGAGTCGAACGTCCGATAAAATAATGAAAGTTGGCGAATTTCAGCATCTGGCCGCTGTTTCTTCTACACCACCAACCCATAACGCTAAAAATGACATCGATAGACGTCTAGACCGTATCGAACAGCAAATAAATAGTCTGTGTAACAACAACAATAGGCAATACAACCGTCGATCTCGCTCAGTTTCTTCACGTCGAGGAAAATCAGCAGAGCCTGCTGCTGCAAACAACTCAAAAGCTGATTATTGCTGGTACCATCGAACATTTGGAGAAAAGGCTACGAAATGCCGTGAACCTTGTCCGTATAAACAACAAAAGTCATTAAAAAACTAATTTCGCCTTTTGATCCTGCGGGCGGATCTCAAGACGACTACACCATTGCCCGTCTCATCATCAACGACGACGTGTCGAAGAAAAATTTTTTAATTGATACCGGCGCAGACGTTTCAGTGCTGCCGTTGTCCAGCGTTAAGAATGTTCGTGTAGGTGTATCAAAAAAACTATTTGCAGCAAATGGGACTCCTATCAAAACATGCGGCGAAAAGCGACTCAGTGTTTCCTTAGGTCTGCGACGTAATTTTCCTTGGACGTTTCTGGTGGCAAACGTTAACTCAGCCATAATAGGATCAGATTTTTTAAAACACTATGATCTTTTAGTGGACATCAGAAAAGGTAAGCTTATTGATCGCACTACTGTACTTGAATCAAAAGAGTGCACGCCACGTTCATCTTGTGTTCAAATTTTGGCATATGATACACAAGACAAAAATGCCCAACTGTTAAATGAGTACAAAGACTTGGCTACAATTAATGCCAACAAACGCCCAATCGTTTCAACCGTAACTCATCACATCACGACTGAAGGTCCTGCCACATACGTTAGCGCCCGCCGCCTTGCCGCGGACAAACTTCAAGCAGCGAAAAAGGAGTTTGAGTACTTACTGGAAATGGGTATATGTCGGTCCTCAAAAAGTAATTGGGCGAGCCCACTCCATCTCGTAAAAAACCGAACGGGGACTGGCGACCCTGCGGTGACTACCGCGCGCTCAATAACATTACCATACCCGACAGGTATCCCATACCATACCTACGTGACGTCACGAGCATATTGTATGGGGAGAAAGTTTTTTCAACTATTGATTTACAAAGGGCCTACCACCAAATTCCGGTGGAGCCTTGCGACATTCCAAAGACAGCCATAATTACTCCGTTTGGCTTATTTGAATTTTGTTTCATGACGTTTGGCTTACGGAACGCAGCCCAAACCTTCCAGCGCCATATGAATGAAGTCTTTAAGGGAATTGATTTCGTCTTTGTTTACATAGACGATATTTTAATCGCATCGTCTTCCGAGGAGGAACATGCTAAACACCTCCGAATAGTATTCGACAGCTTACGTCAGTCACACCTGTCCGTAAACTTTGACAAATCCCAGTTTGGGAAAACTGAACTCGTGTTTTTGGGCCATAAAATTAATCAAAACGGACTAACACCACCCGACAATAAGGTCGAAGCAATTCGAAATTTTCCAAGACCGAAAGTTGCCAAAAATTTGAAGAAGTTTCTGGGCATGCTTAATTTTTATCGTCCTTTTATCCGTCATGCGATAAAAAACCAAAATGTTTTGCTAAGTTTTTTTGGAGTACAGTGCTTTCGTTGGTTCTTTTAGGATTGCGATCAACTTTGAAAGCTGATATTGGCCTAAGTCCTGCTGAAATGGTTTTTGGTGCCTCATTACGTATTCCTGAGGCATTCCTGGTTCCTACTAAAATAAGTACTTCAGAAACCGATTTTGTGCAATCACTACGTAGAGTGATATCTAGCTTACCAACTACAAAACCAGTTCGTCATGGTGTTAAGTCAAGTTTTGTTCAACCTACTTTAGCCGTGTGCAAATATGTTTTCGTCAGGATCGACCACGTAAAAACACCTCTGGAACCAAACTACGAAGGTCCTTTTGAAGTTTTGACTAAACACGATTAGTATTTCGTTGTGAAAATGCATCAGCGAAACGCAAAGATTTCTATGGATCGCCTGAAGTCTGCCTATATTTTCAATGATGAAACCGTACCCACCGAAAGTGTACAAGATGACAACAGAATTGAAACCGACGCCCATGCACCTGAAGATGTTGCACCACAAGATGATTTACCAACGTTGGAGAATAACGAAACACCCGATGAAGATACTTCAGTTCAAAACCCTCGCACCACTTCATCTGGACGTCATGTTAGAATTCCTCTTAAATACCGTTAACCCGTTAACTAGGAGGAGGGTATTGTAGTGATACCTAATACTAAAAATACCTGATTGTACAACTATTCATTTTTATCCAAAATATTTTACTACTATTTTTACAACTACTATTTTTTAAGATTATTAATTTCTGTCGACTTTACCAGTCGTTCGTTTTACTTTGTAAAAAGTTTTTGAGTTTAAATTTATAAAATAAATGAATTATTATTAAATAAATTTGCCTTTTAATACGAACACGCCCACAAGTCCTACGTGCCAGACTTTATCAATGAACAAAGCGGAACAGTATTGTTTTTTTTTTTTTCAAAGGCATTCCTGATCATTGTTGTTATTCTATGTACTTGTTCGATAGTACCATGACATTCACGGAAACCGAATTGATGGTCTGGAATAATATCTATCTAGTTAACGAGTGTGCTTAAAGTGCAAATAAGAAGCTTTTCGAACAATTTCGATAGAATTGAAAGTAAGCTTATATGTCTATAAGCTGAAACTTGAGAAATATCTTTACCTGAATCATAACGATTTCTGATACCTTCTAGGACATTGGAAAATGTCCGAAATAAAGAATCGCGTTATAAGCACGCAATAGAATTCCTACATCCGAATTAGGTAGGTGGATAATCATTGACGAAGAAATTTGTCAATGCCAGGAGACTTTTTTGGATTAAGCTTTTGAATATTTGATATAAGAAGGGGAAGGCGAAATTTTAATGGGGACAGCACTATGTCATCTATAATATAAGCTCTTATGTTAGAGTTTGTCTCGTTTGGTCTAAAAACCCTTTCTAGGTGATTGGCGAAAGCATCAACTTTTTCTGACGGATCTCTTGCCTAATTGGAGACTCAGCCCTCTATAGGTTAAAATTTTTTTCCTTAGAGGAATCTAAGTGGTTTAAGAACTTGTCAAGAGATTTTTGTTCATTGATCCTCAATGCGGAATGCAGTTTTCTTTGATTTAAACGGCATTTTAAGGCAGACAATCGACTTTCTTGCCACCGTCTTCTTAGCCTTGTCTTTTCATTTACTAGACTTTGAATATCTTCTGGAATGTTATGGATACCCTCTTGCTTCGGTTTAAAAATTGGAGTTGCTATACAGGCTGCATTAGTGATGATGTCTACGATTTTACTAAAAACTTTGTGTTTTGCTCTACTAAAAACGGGTATATTTTTAAATATTGCTAGCTTAGAGTGCACAATTTTGTTTTTTTCAAACGATGTATTTTCTCATTTTTGTAAAAAAGTGCAGTTTGCCAATAAAATTGTGCCAACTATTTTTTTTTTCAAATGTTTTTGTGTTGATGCGCAAAAGTGCCATGTACATAGCTGTCAAAATGCGTGCGTAAAAGTGCCATTTATATATGTGATTGCTGCTAAATTAAGCTGGCTGTTCTTTAGTCCTTTGTTTCTTTGCTGTTTCTAACATACATCATCGATAAATCGACTCAGAAAGTGATTCTAAACCTATTGGTATACTAAAAGGTGGGTCTAAGACAAATATTTCTATGCGTTACATACATCAGCACAAACATATAATAACCTTTCCACCTATGGTGGTGAAGAGTATAATTATTTAAATACAATAACCTTGTGAAATAATAAAAGAATAAAATAAAAAAAATGCAAATGTTGTGAGTGCGCGATATGTCCGAAAGTGAAAGTAATTTCTGCAAATAAAGAATCAACAAAAATGGCGTCAACAAATTCGTCCCAAATGTGTTCAATGGACGAATTTTTAAAGCCGAATTCGTCGTGCTGGACAAAATTAGTCATTCGTCCCAATTGTGTTTCTACCTTAATGAAAAAATTTCCAAATTTCAAAATTTGTACTGAAATAACATAAGTTGTTTAACAAAAAGTCTATTGTTTTCCGCTTCCTCTTGGGCCCACCCTTTGGTTTTTGTATTTTGATTTCAACACTGTAATCCATATTTAAAAGAGGGATAAAGAAAATAGAAGAAATTCTTTTTAGATATTCTTGAGTCAAGGACATAATTGACCATCCTTGTGCTACAATACATGATTAAATTTTTTGATTTAAAAATCAAAAACTAAAGGACAAACGCTGAAATATGTGCCTAATTTTATAAAAATAGGTATGTTTTAAAAAAATCGTAAAAAACGAACTTTAAACCGTCATAAAATCTTAACCAAAGGAAAATTAAAAATTTGTAAGAACTCTAAAAATTGTATGAGTTAGGAGAATGTATATACTAAATTTTTATCCAATTCGTAGATGGTGTGGTTTAGTACGTGTTCGAAAATTTTTAATTTGACTCGTTAAAAATTTTTGTCAAAAAAGGACCAACTTCAAGAGGCCATAAAAATGAAATTCGAGCTAACTTTTCAAAACCCTTTGTCAATTCAGATTACTTTATAGTCTACTTTAATTTGCCATTGGAATTGTTGAGGCTGATGGCGATTACTCGTAATTTGCTGCATAGTGTTATCGCCAACTAAATGCTATGGTACTCAAAGATCGATTTCCTGTGCCAGTGATTGAGGACGTGCTTCTTTAACTACAAAAAGCCAAGCTTTTTACAATTATGGATCTAGAAAATGGTTTCCTACATGTCGCTGTCGAAGAATCCAGTAAAAAGTACACAGAATTTATTACAAAGCAAGGTTTGTTTGAATTTAATAAGACACCCTTTGGATTTTGTAATTCCACAGCAAATTTTATAAGGTAAGTCAATTACATTTTTGAAGACCTAATTAATGATGATGTTATGGAGCTTTATATTAAAGATTTTGTTATTTACGCTGATAATGCCGAAAATTGTTTTAAGAAGCTTCAATTAAATAAATAAAGAGCCGCCAAATTTGGTCTTATATTTAAATGGTCTAAGTGTGCTTTCATGAAAAACAGAAACGATCTTTTAGGTCATACTGTAGAAGACGGGAAAATATAGCCTAGAAAACTAAAAACAAAAGCCGTGCAAAAATTTCCTATTCTAAAGAAAGTTAAAGATATACAATCATTTTAAGGGCTTACGGGCTACTTTAGAAAGTTTGTAAGGGGATACGCTCAAATAGTAAAACCGCTAACTGATTTACTTAAAAAATATACAGACTTCAAAATTAATACAGAACAACTTACCGCTATTAACCAATTAAAAGCAATTCTATCAAGCGAACCTGTTTTACGAATTTACGATAGAAACGCAGAAACTAAACTACACACTGATGCGTCGAAGGAGGGTTTTGGTACGGCATTACTTCAGAAGTTCGGCAATGAGTTTCATCCAGTTTTGGAGTAAAAAAAAAGTTCATCACAAAAGAGTCGTCTACATAGTTACATACTTGAGGTTAAAGCAGCTTATCTTTTGTTTAAAAAATTCAGACATTACTTACTCGGCATTGATTTTAAAGTTTATACAAAATTTAAGCTACACAGTGGAACACCCATCTTCAAACCGAATGCGACATGTCGACTCTCTTAGTCGATACCCTGTTGATGTGATGACAATTAAAACAGATGTTACACCAAGGCTAAGAAAACTTCAATCTGAAGATGAGTGCATTAAGGCGATAGCTACTTGCTTGCAACAAGGGCCGTACGAAATCTTACAGATTAAAGGTGGTCTCGTTTACAAAAGTATAAATGGTCATGATCTCTGGTTCCGAAAATGATGGAGTTTGAAATTATCAAAGATGCAAAGAAAGTGATGTCGAGCATATATGTACTTACCACTATTTGTGTGCCTCGCGGGAATGGCCAAATTGAACGAGTAAAGCGCTCTATTCTATCTGATATATCTAAGTTATCAACTGATGACTCCACAAAGTGGTATAAGTACATAGGTCAGGTCCAGAAAGCGTTAAATTCCTCACTCCACAGTTCTACTAAAAGCACTCCTTTTGAGGTCATGTTCGGCATTAAAATGAAAAGTAATGTATGCAGTAGAATCACTGATATGCTTCAAGAAGAACTGATTGAAGTTTTAAGTCGTTGTTAAAGTTGTTCGTTTTTAATAAATAATTATATTTAAAATAAAGTATTATATCTACAATAAATAAAATATATCATTCTTCTTATAATTTACATCTATACTGCGAAAAATGTGAAAATTTCAGCTACCTGGCTTTAGGCTGGACGATGATGAGTCAGTCACGTTAGAGTTTTATATATATATAGATAAATTTTAATATATTAATTTAAAGCAAAATTAATTTAAAGGAAAAAGTAAGAAATAAACAAGTCTGGTACCCCTTGTTAATTTATTCCTTTTTTAATAAAAAAGGGAGGTTTAACAGATAATTAACATTATCCCATCCTTGGATAATTATAGCACTTTAAGTACTGTATTATACTACTTTTGAAGCTATCAAAATATGTAAACATATACTCTCATAGATCTAAGAAATAAGGCTCAGAGGCATTCTGATTTGTGTAAATAAAGTGAGAACTGAGAACACGTATTGATATTTTGCTCTGTCTTTATTAATTAAAATCTTTTAAAATACATTACAATAATATAAATGATTAATATCTAAATAAACTTTAAATAATTTGGAATATTTTGATGTAATTTGGTTTAACCGTGCTAAGTGAAATTAATTGATAAAACTGAAAAATAAATTAAAACCTTTTTTTTTTTTTAAACAATAATCACTCTTTTAAGAACATTAATTAAAACTCTCAAGCTGTGTAAAGTAAAACATAAACAAAAAATCTGTTAAATAATAATAACACAAACAAATAATTTACATACATACACTGATTTACAATCATCTGGTTTTTGTTTGTTTTTCTTTTGTGTTTAACATTCTGTCATCTTTCGTCTTCATTCCAACCAGTGTTGTATTTATTATATATATTATACACTCGAGAAAAATTGTTAATAAAACTACAAATATGTCTACAATTAATGAAATAAAATGTTTAAATAAGAAATGTGCAGTTGTCAATGATGACGAGAGATTTATTGTTTGTTGGCTATGTCACGGTTTTTGCCACTTCAAGTGCTCTGGCCTACCAACTTTGGTTGCTGAATCGTTAAACAAACATGATGGTCTACATTGTTGCTGTATCAACTGCAGGAAAATTGGAGTTGAGTTTTTCCGATTTTTTCAAGGAACAAAAACAAAATTCATAGAAATTCAAAATGATATTTCTACCTTGAGTAATTCTATATTTTCTTATGGAAAATTGTTCGACGATTATTCCTCATTACAAGCCCTCAAATCTCCACCTCAGTCATCCCCTAAGCGACGTAAATCTTCAAGAACAACAAAAATTAACATTAACCCTTCCTCTGCTTCGTCATCAAATAATTCTCTTCCTTTAAAATCTCCTATTGATCCTAGTTTTACTTTTGAGGCTAATAGCAATCCGCCTGAATTGACTTCGAAACCGATAACTAAAAATACCAATAATAATAATAATAATAATCTATTCTATTCTGACACCGTTTCAACATGGATTTCGGAAGAAATGCTCAACTGTGACAAATCTATTACATTTTACAACTGCAATTAATCGTGGCTTCATTAACGGAGAACAAACAGATGCTGTTTACACTGATTTCAGTAAGGCCTTCGATAAAGTGAACCATAAGCTTCTGATAGCAAAATTAAATTTGTTGGGGTTTTCTCCAAATAGCATCAATTGGATTTTATCCTATCTAACCAATCGATATCAAAGAGTACGTTTCAAGAGTACTACCTCCAAATGTATTCCTGTTCTTTCTGGTGTACCTCAGGGTAGTCATTTAGGACCTATCCTATTTTCTTTATTCATCAACGACTTACCTAACGTTATTAAATATGCTAAAATTTTGCTCTACGCTGATGATGTAAAAGTTTTCTTTAGCTATAAACACTCTTCATGTGTTTCAGAATTTCAAACTGATTTAAATAATTTTCAAAAATGGTGCAACTATAATCTTATGGAGCTAAATCTGCTTAAATGCAAATGTATGCGATTTTCCAGAAAAAAATTATTTGAAACCAGATATTTTTTGGGTACCCATCAACTGGATTTGGTTGATAGCATTCTAGACCTGGGAGTTTTATTAGATACAAAACTTGATTTTATTGCTTATATTCATATGACCGTAAACAAAGCCAGAGGAATACTAGCCTTTATCAAACGATGGTCCAAAGAATTTTCGGATCCATACATAACAAAAAGACTATATACTTCTCTCGTTAGGCCTATCCTTGAATATGGATCTATAATCTGGGACCCGCAATACAATGTACATATAAATCACATTGAATCTGTTCAAAAACAGTTTTTATTATTTTGCCTACGTGGATTGCCTTGGAATCCTGGAGTTAACCTACCATCATACCGTAGTAGATTGTTGCTTATAAGATTGCCGACACTACAGAGCCGTCGTACTATGCTCAATGTATCATTCCTTCTCAACTTAATTAATGGTGAAGTTAACACTGAATTTCTAATACACAACATATTCTTTAATGTCCCGCAAAGACTTACTCGTAATTTTCGGCCGCTATTTATAGAAGTTTTCCGCAGAAATTATGCTGATGCTGACCCCATTAGAAGGATTTGTAAAGATTTCAACGACTTATATAATATTATTGATTTCTCATTATCTACAAAAACTGTCAAACAAAGAATTATAACATATTTATGGCGACGTTCCATAACACAAGCAAGTTCTCGACGATTTCGTAAGGAATTGAGGTTCTATAAGGTACTCGTCTAGCTTTCGTTATGTTACGTTGTGCTTTTTCTATTTTAAAATTATTTGGTTGCCAATATATCTCAATACGAAAGCTTTTCTATTTTTTCAAACAAAATTTTTTATTCAAAGTTTGTCAAAAGTTTGTCAAAAAAATACTCAAAATATAACAATATTATTTTTTTTTCGTAGTTCTTATTAAAATTTTGCTAAATTTCGGTTAAAGGAGAAATTATTAAATTAATTAGGATTTCTTAGCTAAAATTAATTTAAAAGCAACTGTTAATGACTTGTAAAGCGATTAAACTCTAAGCCAAAATAAGGTAACCTTTTCACTCAATGCAATACCAACCAATTATTGTAGTGTTTTTTTTTTTAGGTTTACCTTATCCACCAAAAGCAGCCAAAAAGAAAAATTGTCTCCGCCAAAACGAAAATATTCTTCGATCTCTTGGGCATTTCGACACCACTTTATTTAAGCATTAACTGTCATGACTAAAGTTTTGAAGCAGTTCTTCCTCACAAGATTTTATGGTGAAGTCAATAAAAATAGGGTGTGATGCTAAACTTTTCCATATAATTTTTGTATTATGTTTATATTTTCTAGTTATGCTCCAGTACAGATCAAATTTAGTTCTTGTTCAGTTCTAGTTCAGTTCTAGTTCAGTTCTTGTTCAGTTCTAGTTCAGTTCTAGTTCAGTTCTAGTTCAGTTCTAGTTCAGTTCTAGTTCAGTTCTAGTTAATTTCTAGTTCAGTTCTAGTTCAGTTCTAGTTCAGTTCTAGTTCAGTTCTAGTTCAGTTCTAAATAGTTCAGTTCTAGTTCAGTTCTAGTTCAGTTCTAGTTCAGTTCTAGTTCAGTTCTAGTTCAGTTCTAGTTCAGTTCTAGTTCAGTTCTAGTTCAGTTCTAGTTCAGTTCTAGTTCAGTTCTAGTTCAGTTCTAGTTCAGTTCTAGTTCAGTTCTAGTTCAGTTCTAGTTCAGTTCTAGTTAGTTCTAGTTCAGTTCTAGTTCTAGTTCAGTTCTGTTCTAGTTCTGTTCTAGTTTTGTTCTAGTTCTGTTCTAGTTCAGTTAAATAATAGTTATTTAAATATACACTGTAATCCATATTTAAAAGAGGGATAAAGAAAATAGAAGAAATTCTTTTTAGATATTCTTGAGTCAAGGACATAATTGACCATCCTTGTGCTATAATACATGATTAAATTTTTTGATTTAAAAATCAAAAACTAAAGGACAAACGCTGAAATATGTGCCTAATTTTATAAAAATAGGTATGTTTTAAAAAAATCGTAAAAAACGAACTTTAAACCGTCATAAAATCTTAACCGAAGGAAAATTAAAAATTTGTAAGTACTCTAAAAATTGTATGAGTTAGGAGAATGTATATACTAAATTTTTATCCAATTCGTAGATGGTGTGGTTTAGTACGTGTTCGAAAATTTTTAATTTGACTCGTTAAAAATTTTTGTTAAAAAAGGACCAACTTCAAGAGGCCATAAAAATGAAATTCGAGCTAACTTTTCAAAACCCGTTGTCAATTCAGATTACTTTATAGTCTACTTTAATTTGCCATTGGAATTGTTGAGGCTGATGGCGATTACTCGTAATTTGCTGCATAGTGTTATCGCCAACTAAATGCTATGGTACTCAAAGAAAAAAATCTTTTAAAATACATTACAATAATATAAATGATTAATATCTAAATAAACTTTAAATAATTTGGAATATTTTGATGTAATTTGGTTTAACCGTGCTAAGTGAAATTAATTGATAAAACTGAAAAATAAATTAAAACCTTTTTTTTTTAAAACAATAATCACTCTTTTAAGAACATTAATTAAAACTCTCAAGCTGTGTAAAGTAAAACATAAACAAAAAAGCTGTTAAATAATAATAACACAAACAAATAATTTACATACATATACTGATTTACAATCATCTGGTTTTTGTTTGTTTTTCTTTTGTGTTTAACATTCTGTCATCTTTCGTCTTCATCCCAACCAGTGTTGTATTTATTATATATATTATACACTCGAGAAAAATTGTTAATAAAACTACAAATATGTCTACAATTAATGAAATAAAATGTTTATATAAGAAATGTGCAGTTGTCAATGATGACGAGAGATTTATTGTTTGTTGGCTATGTCACGGTTTTTGCCACTTCAAGTGCTCTGGCCTACCAACTTTGGTTGCTGAATCGTTAAACAAACATGATGGTCTACATTGTTGCTGTATCAACTGCAGGAAAATTGGAGTTGAGTTTTTCCGATTTTTTCAAGGAACAAAAACAAAATTCATAGAAATTCAAAATGATATTTCTACCTTGAGTAATTCTATATTTTCTTATGGAAAATTGTTCGACGATTATTCCTCATTACAAGCCCTCAAATCTCCACCTCAGTCATCCCCTAAGCGACGTAAATCTTCAAGAACAACAAAAATTAACATTAACCCTTCCTCTGCTTCGTCATCAAATAATTCTCTTCCTTTAAAATCTCCTATTGATCCTGGTTTTACTTTTGAGGCTAATAGCAATCCGCCTGAATTGACTTCGAAACCGATAACTAAAAATACCAATAATAATAATAATAATAATCTATTCTATTCTGACACCGTTTCAACATGGATTTCGGAAGAAATGCTCAACTGTGACAAATCTATTACATTTTACAACTGCAATTAATCGTGGCTTCATTAACGGAGAACAAACAGATGCTGTTTACACTGATTTCAGTAAGGCCTTCGATAAAGTGAACCATAAGCTTCTGATAGCAAAATTAAATTTGTTGGGGTTTTCTCCAAATAGCATCAATTGGATTTTATCCTATCTAACCAATCGATATCAAAGAGTACGTTTCAAGAGTACTACCTCCAAATGTATTCCTGTTCTTTCTGGTGTACCTCAGGGTAGTCATTTAGGACCTATCCTATTTTCTTTATTCATCAACGACTTACCTAACGTTATTAAATATGCTAAAATTTTGCTCTACGCTGATGATGTAAAAGTTTTCTTTAGCTATAAACACTCTTCATGTGTTTCAGAATTTCAAACTGATTTAAATAATTTTCAAAAATGGTGCAACTATAATCTTATGGAGATAAATCTGCTTAAATGCAAATGTATGCGATTTTCCAGAAAAATATTATTTGAAACCAGATATTTTTTGGGTACCCATCAACTGGATTTGGTTGATAGCATTCTAGACCTGGGAGTTTTATTAGATACAAAACTTGATTTTATTGCTTATATTCATATGACCGTAAACAAAGCTAGAGGAATACTAGCCTTTATCAAACGATGGTCCAAAGAATTTTCGGATCCATACATAACAAAAAGACTATATACTTCTCTCGTTAGGCCTATCCTTGAATATGGATCTATAATCTGGGACCCGCAATACAATGTACATATAAATCACATTGAATCTGTTCAAAAACAGTTTTTATTATTTTGCCTACGTGGATTGCCTTGGAATCCTGGAGTTAACCTACCATCATACCGTAGTAGATTGTTGCTTATAAGATTGCCGACACTACAGAGCCGTCGTACTATGCTCAATGTATCATTCCTTCTCAACTTAATTAATGGTGAAGTTAACACTGAATTTCTAATACACAACACATTCTTTAATGTCCCGCAAAGACTTACTCGTAATTTTCGGCCGCTATTTATAGAAGTTTTCCGCAGAAATTATGCTGATGCTGACCCCATTAGAAGGATTTGTAAAGATTTCAACGACTTATATAATATTATTGATTTCTCATTATCTACAAAAACTGTCAAACAAAGAATTATAACATATTTATGGCCACGTTCCATAACACAAGCAAGTTCTCGACGATTTCGTAAGGAATTGAGGTTCTATAAGGTACTCGTCTAGCTTTCGTTATGTTACGTTGTGCTTTTTCTATTTTAAAATTATTTGGTTGCCAATATATCTCAATACGAAAGCTTTTCTATTTTTTCAAACAAAATTTTTTATTCAAAGTTTGTCAAAAGTTTGTCAAAAAAATACTCAAAATATAACAATATTATTTTTTTTCGTAGTTCTTATTAAAATTTTGCTAAATTTCGGTTAAAGGAGAAATTATTAAATTAATTAGGATTTCTTAGCTAAAATTAATTTAAAAGCAACTGTTAATGACTTGTAAAGCGATTAAACTCTGAGCCAAAATAAGGTAACCTTTTCACTCAATGCAATACCAACCAATTATTGTAGTGTTTTTTTTTTTAGGTTTACCTTATCCACCAAAAGCAGCCAAAAAGAAAAATTGTCTCCGCCAAAACGAAAATATTCTTCGATCTCTTGGGCATTTCGACACCACTTTATTTAAGCATTAACTGTCATGACTAAAGTTTTGAAGCAGTTCTTCCTCACAAGATTTTATGGTGAAGTCAATAAAAATAGGGTGTGATGCTAAACTTTTCCATATAATTTTTGTATTATGTTTATATTTTCTAGTTATGCTCCAGTACAGATCAAATTTAGTTCTTGTTCAGTTCTAGTTCAGTTCTAGTTCAGTTCTTGTTCAGTTCTAGTTCAGTTCTAGTTCAGTTCTAGTTCAGTTCTAGTTCAGTTCTAGTTCAGTTCTAGTTAATTTCTAGTTCAGTTCTAGTTCAGTTCTAGTTCAGTTCTAGTTCAGTTCTAGTTCAGTTCTAGTTCAGTTCTAAATAGTTCAGTTCTAGTTCAGTTCTAGTTCAGTTCTAGTTCAGTTCTAGTTCAGTTCTAGTTCAGTTCTAGTTCAGTTCTAGTTCAGTTCTAGTTCAGTTCTAGTTCAGTTCTAGTTCAGTTCTAGTTCAGTTCTAGTTAGTTCTAGTTCTGTTCTAGTTCTGTTCTAGTTTTGTTCTAGTTCTGTTCTACTTCAGTTAAATAATAGTTATTTAAATATATGTTATTTAAGTTTATAAAATAAGGAACAAAAATTATAATTTATTCATTATAAAATATATTTATCAATAAAAATCTTTTTTTCGCATAAAAAGTCCTGAATATCTATGTAAAAATTTTGAGTTAGAAAATAAAATTGTATACGATCGATTTTTTCTTATTGTGTGTCTTTGACATAACAGACGAGTGAAATTGTCTTACAGAACGACAAAAATTATACAAAGCTTTCAGTGCGTACGTTTTCACTCAACCAGAAATGACATACGCTTTACAAAACCCCAAATCAAATGTTTTTAGTCATAGGACGTACATTTATGAGTAAAACGTTTTACAGAACGAGGCCATTAAATACCTAATTAAGGCTCAAATTTATATTACTCTTTTAAATCTAATTTAATGTAATAGTCTGTAAGGATTTTTTTCCATAGACTTTAATAATAAATAAAAAAAAAGACGTGTTTTATTGAATGGTACGGAATGAACCCTTATAATACCAAAATAATCTCATTTGCACAACTGTGCACCGTTTATTACACTTTTTTTAATCCAAAAATAAAATTCTAGTAAGATGAAACTATAGATTGATTTTAATTGAAAAAAAAAATATAATTAAAAAACTTTTACTTGACGATAACAATGAAATCTATTTTCAATCGGATGCACAAGAGCAACCAATTTCCAATAAATCTTGATTGCGAGCGCTACTTTTCAACCGCATCGCATGTGTGCAATAAAATACGATCTCGAACGTAGGATGAAACACTTAATTAAATTTGTTTTCTTGATTAAAACTTTTGTATTTATCTATACTAATTTAATGAATTAATAATCTAATTCCAGAATTAAGTTGTAACGGTCTTATGCAAAAAAATTTAACAACGATTGGTAAACTAAAGTTAAGCAAAATTCCTTAAAGTATTATCCTAAAACGATTGTTAGCTTAACAAACCGATGTTAATCTTTTGTTAACATAAAATAATTTAAAGTAGCTGTCTACATAATTTAAAGCTACGTTAAATATTTTACTGTTTTGACAAATAATATTTTGTGAAAACTTTTAAAGAAAATATTTAAGTTTTCAGACTTATGTAATAAAAATAATGTTTTTGCTAAATTTCGTTATCATATTTTTTGTAATTTGCTATATTTTTATCATATAAAAGGTTTCAGGGGGTGGTTAATTTTTAAAATGTAATTCCATCATGTTTCTATTTTACATATGTATTTCATACTAAAATCAAACTTGTCAAAGAAATTAATAATACAAATTCTAATTTAAAAAAAAAAATCGTGTTTTCAACAAAAAACAGACATCGGTCAACAAAATTTACAAAAAAGATTACAGTGATGTATATATACTCGATTTTTAAATAATCGGTTTAAACCCTTAATAAAAACTTGTCTATTTATTATTTTACTGTATTATAAATGTGTTTAGTTTATGCTTTTATGTAACATAAACATAATTTTACATTAAGAAAAGAAGAAAAATGATATTTTATATTAAAAACACACAAAACATTATTTAGAAATTCGACTACCCGAAGGAAACAATGAATAATTAACTCGTTGTTTTGTATATTTAACTATAAAGAGACAAGAGAGAATGACGATGTTGCCAGCATTAACTTGTAAAATTGACTTGACGTATTCATTAGTTAAAAAACTGTTTTTAGATACTATTTTTTAACAATCGTTTGTTAGCCTTAAAGTATTTGCTAACTAACGTGTTCTTTAAGCAATATTTAAGATTTTTTTTAGCATAAGACCGTAAATGTTTCTCCTTTTTTAAATAAAGATTATTAATAGTATAAGCTATCAATATCAGCCAAAGTTTTTCGTGATTTACAAATTTTTGGGATTCCGAAAAATTCCGGCATCCCGTGATTTTAAATCCTAAAATCCCGAATCCTGGGATTTCAAAAAACTTATCCAGTTCGGCATCCCTAGGTGTAAACAAGCATATAACTCTAAAATTAACTTACCTCTTCATCAAAATCTTGAACCAGATTATCCATTTTATCACTTAATTCATCTAAGATTGGGTTTATCGAATTGTTAGAAGTAACATCGCTTAAAAATGCAAATAAATTGTCTAGATCAACACACTCGTTGTTAAGATTATCATTAGAATCATGACACTTTTTGGAAGGGGAGATATTATTTGTTCTTAAACCATTGATTTGATCAGCCATATTTGTTAAAACTTTCATTTCTTCCTGGACTAATCTGTAAAAATATATACTATGTTAATAAAAATTTAATTTTTTTCAAGCTTACTTTTTATTCTATATTTATCTAAGTCCACATTTATTGCATGTTGGTCACTTTTTTTAAATTATCTTATTTTTAGAAAAAAAAAAATAATGAAACTTATATCACATGTGATAAAAAATCATAGTCAATTACAGTAACTCGTAAAATACATTTGATTATCACTGTATTTCTTCATCGGTAGCTTTTTTAATTGGTTGATAAAAAATATATATATATATATATATATATATATATATACATATATATATATATATATATATATATATATATATATATATATATATATATATATATATATATATATATATATATATATATATATATGTATATATATATATATATATACATATATATATCTATATATGTATATATCTTACAGTGTCCCAGAAAAAGTGAACGTTACATTTGATCCCAATAATCCAAATACAAAGTTTCATTCAGATCAGATATCGGGAAAGCGTACCGACTTGACGCCAAAGTTTTGACATCCCAGTTATATGGGAAAACTGAGGGGTTTCTTTAGATTTCTTCAAAATGTTTCTACTTACAATATATTCTTAAATACACTTTTAGCAGCATCCTACAGATAACAAAATGAGCTTTCCAACGAGATATAAGACATTAATATCAGTTGAAAGGTTTCCATATTATTAGGGGTTTCCCAAAATATTTTACGTCCTTAAAGAAACTAATAAGCATATGCAATAAAAATTTCTTTTATTTTTAATACATTTTAAAAAGTTTGACTGGTTTTACTTTTTTGAGACCTCAAGATATTTAATTATCCATTTTCGTTGAAATGGGCTAACGTTAAGTCACTTTTGCATAGGACGAAAAAAAATCTTTTTTTCATACCGTTTTCAAAACACCTTTTCTGGTTTTGTCAATAGTTTGTTAAACGAATTCGAAAAAAGTAAAAAAAACAAAATGCAAAAAACCGCCTTGCAGATTAGCACAAAAAAATAATTAAATCGATATCTCTAACGGCTTAGCCGTACCTGCGACTTAAAGTCAAAGGATTTGGACAAAAACCCAATTTTTCACCAAAGTTACGAAAAAAACACGCGAATTGTTATATATTAGCAGTTTTTATAAACAGTACTATAATTATTACACAGCACAATAAAATAAAAAGAATTTCATGTGCTCTTAAACCTACTATACAATTTTGATGTATCATGACTACCTTTGTACAAAAATGGTAAAATTTTTAAATTCTATGGCAAGATTAAAATAAAAAACTTTTTTTTAAATTGCAATTTTTTTAGACGTTTCTTCAAATAATTAATGATAACTCAAAAACTACTAGTCCGATATTATTAAAATAAAATCAGAAAAATTAAATTAATTATTTAATTATTTAATAGCTTTTAATTCGTCTATATATCGCGTTTCAATCAGATCAATAGTATCGGAGTTATAATAAAAAACTTAAGAAAAAATATATTTTTTACATAAAAATGGCAAAAATTTTCGTTTTAAAAAAATCATGAAAAATCGAAAACGGCAAAAAACTTCCAGATTTATTATTTTATCGCATAGCGACATATAATAGCAACAAAATGAGATATCGACCATAAAAATCTATTGATTTTTTTTTAATTTATTCACAATTTAGTGAATTCGCTCATTTTCACAAAATTTTAGTTTTTTGCTTGATATACGCATTATAGCGGGTTTTCAAATGTATGAAAAAAAAATAAATATTCCAATTTTTGCTGGAGTATTCAGAACAACACTTCGTTATTCAATAATTTATAATATTTAATTATTTCTTTATTTTATATGTTGTAATAAATTTAAATAATAATATAAAATAAAAGAAAATAGGTACATGAATAAAACAATGAAATGCATTTTCGATCTATTCCATCGATTTGACTTAGTCACATTTTTTGGTCAATTGCCTTCGGCAAGTCCTCAAGAACATGTAATGGCCAGTGCAAATTGTAGTAACTCGAAAACTGTATAACCGATTTTAAAGATATGTAGCTTATTGGAAATCTCATTTTGTTTGCCCTAAGGACCAGGATCCACTTTTTTGCAAAAGGGGGAATAAATAGCGTTAATTTTACAAAAACTTAAAAATTATAAAATTTTTCCGATATAAACTTGATTTGTCAGCTTTAGGACCTGGGCGACATGTGTTAGCGTTGTCCAATTTGGCTAAAATTTTGTGGGTGAAAGTTCCTCACCAAATCTCACAATAATACTACCGGCACTCCTTGAAATTCTAAAATCTATTTTTTTCACACATTTGAAAACCCTGTATACGTTTATCAAGAAAAAAAACTTAAATTTTGTGAAAATGAGCGAATTCACTAAATTGTGAATAAATTCGAAAAAAAATCAATCGATTTTTATGGTCGATATCTCATTTTGTTGCTATTATATGTCGCTATGCGATAAAATAATAAATCTGGAAGTTTTTACCGTTTTCGATTTTTCATGATTTTTTTCAAACGAAATTTTTGCCATTTTTACGTAAAAAATATATTTTTTTCTTAAGTTTTTTATTATAACTCCGATACTATTGATCCGATTGAAACGCGATATATAGACGAATTAAAGGCTATGTAAATAAATTAATTTAATTTTTCTAATTTTATTTTAATAATATTAGACTAGTAGTTTTTGAGTTATCATTATTTATTTGAAGAAACGTCTAAAAAAATTGCAATTAAAAAAAAAAAAAATTTAAATCTTGCCATAGACTAAGGTACTCAGGTAGCCATGATACATCAAATGTATATAGTGGTTACTCGCAAGGTAGATTATAATGAAGGTAATTCCACTTCAGGTTACTAAATTTAATTTCACTTTCTGACAATTTTAAGGGTTCTGACATTTCAATAAAAATAAAGCTACCATATTATGTTAAGTTTTCCCTTTTTCTCTGTCGGTGCGCCTACAATATGAGTTATGTGTAAAAATTTAAATACATTTTATCCCATGTGTATCTTCTTATCTAACAGTTTAACATTATTTTACTAGTTCTTAGAGAAATAATGTAGGATAGTATATAATGACTATACATATTAAATACAATTTTGATTAACTATATTGATGTTATAGGTATATATAGAAAAAAACATATAGCCGATATTGTAGTCACGGGCACCATTTGAAGTTTCATAAATTCATTTTAAAATTTTGAAAATAGAAATATAATTTTATACATAAAAATAGATTTTTTCTCTCACAATTGAAAAGATAGATATTATGGGTTTAAGTGCATCGTCATTGTTTGTAATTGGTGTAGGTTCTTGCAATGCAGAAATTACGGAATTTTTGCTGCAAACTATTATGTTCCTAACTAAAATAGACTTGAAGGACACTTTACCCGTTTCTATTCTTGGGATTGTGTCTGCTCTGTTTGGGTCGTCAAAAGGCCACAGAAGCTGTTATATTACCCTAAAGGTTTTGGATGAACCTTACAGATCGATGGCTACCACCATGTTAGATATCTGTGCCTACACCGGCACTGGGAATGTTTTGAAGATTGTTGCACATTTGCTCTAAAGCTTTGAGCAATGATGATAAAAATAACAAGGAGAGGGTAAAGTAAAACTTTATATATAAATTTATATAAACTTATTAATTAAGTTTAATTTTAACACTTTTGGACAAGGCCGAAAAAGAAAAAGAGAAAGATCTGTCAGCTACTCAAGCTATAGCTGTCTTGGTATTGCTCTAATTGCCATGGGAGAAGATATTGATGCTGAGATGGTTTACCGTTCGTTTGGCAATCTTTGCGCTATTGCGAGCCCTGTATAAGACGATCTGTACCATTGCCTGACAAAATATTTTAGATACCTTGAGTAAGTTTTCTCACGACAGTGATGCTGAGTAGCTCACAATGCCATCTTCGCAATGGGTCTCGTTGGTGCTGGCACTAATAATGATAGTTTGGCTGCTATTTTGCGCCAATTGGCCTTATATCATTCTCAAGATCTCAGTAATCTTTTCATGGTTCGTATCGCTCAGAGTTAAACTCATGTGGTCAAGAGTACACTTACTTTAAGCCCTATCACAGTGATCGTCAATTGATAAATCCCATGGCTGTGGCTGCCTTTATGGTCACTTAGGTATCTTTGTTAGATGTTAAAAACCTCATTTTGGGTAGCTGTCATTATCTGCTGTACTGCTTGGTGCCTGACATGCAGGCCAGTATGCTACTTTCGATGAAACTTATAATCAATGCATTGGTATGGCCATTGAAGTTGTGGGGCTTTTAACTATGAAAGAACGTGCCGAATTGGCACAGAAGAATATATAACACTAACACCAATTTTGGAACTTTGTAATGTAAAAGTGATCAAATTAAATATCGCTTAATTTATAATTTTATTGTAAACTAAATTATACATTGTGCTCATTCACTTATAATATAACATAAGATTTAATTCATTAAAATAATCTGTAATTGGCTCTTTAATTATATTACCAATTAACAAAAATCCCGAGGTCATTCACGTCAAAAATTGGCGACAGTAAAATAATTAAAAATTTTTTATAAAAATTCTTAAATGAAAATATTTTCAAGGTAAATGTAACTAACAATTTTGTTTCTTGCAATAATAATTTGCTGTTATATCATCCAGAGGACGACATCATAGACCTATTACTATTTGCAGACGTTCGCAACAAAACGTAATAATTCCACTTTTTGAAAAAAATTAGCTTTTGTTTATGTATAATTTACATTGTCACATTACACATTTTTTTTAAATTCCCAAAAAAAAAGAAAACAATTTTTTATAATGTGGTAACGTTATATTTGATATGACGTAGAAAAACAAACTTCAAAAACCCTTATTAAAATTTAATGAAAGCAAGTGAAATTACCTTCAATATATATGCCTTGGTTACTCGAGCACATTTTTGCTGTTGCCATGTGTTATTGTATCGATAGGTAGAAATATATATGTGAACTGTGGTTGAAATCGGATGTCATTAACCCTATTATTACCAGGGTTAAAAGTAAAATTTTTTAAATATTAAATTTTTTCAAAAAAGTTACTAAAAATTACATGTTTTTATTATTATATTTGAATAAAAATTAAACTATTTACTATAAATAGTGAATTTTCTTAAAAAAGTAAATTTGCTGGTTATTTGAGGGTTAATTTCTAAAAAAATATGACATAAAGAAGCTTTTGGAAAAATATTTAAGCACGCATATTATACATATATAATTAGTAATTTGTCAGTTTGAAACTAGAACCATTTTGAGCCTATGGGTACGCAAGGGTTAATTTGTATAAAAATGTAACTAAAGGCTTCTTTGAACGATTTGTTGAATTTTTATTTAAATATAATAATAAAAACATGTAATTTTAAGTACCTTTTCTGAAAAAACTGAATATTTTAAAAATTTTACTTTTGACCCTGGTAATAATAGGGTTAGTGACATCCGATTTCAACCAAAGTTCATAAAGGGGTGAAGGAATGAAGAATAGGAATCTCTGTGGAGAGTTGGAAACGTCAAACAACCTCTGAGCCGAGAATTTAGATAAACAAAGTAATTAATATATTTTGTTTACAGTACGTTTACACACGTAGGTGACTTGTTACAAGTTGTGTATACGTATTCTTCTGACATGCAAGTAAAAAAATCACTGGCAATCAAAATCGCTTGCCAGTGAGCCTACAACTTGCAGAAGTGTGATTGTGTTAGTAAAAAAATATAAATGTATTGAGCTTGCACTTGCATGTGTAAATGCCGTGTTATCTAGAACAAAAAGCTCAACAAACCCAGCGAGCAACTTAATGAAAAAAGGAAAGAAATAAAACAAAAGAATTAGTTTTATGGATGGAACCAAGGAGTTTTTATTTTTGCGTACCTTTCTGCTAAAAGAAGAAGGAGGAACAAAAAGTTATGAACAGAAAGGAAACAGTATGGTAGACATTGGGTCCAAACTGACAGCTAGTTTTAAGCATTATTAGTGAAAGAGATGGCATGCTTTTGACAACTTGCAGCGTTGCAAGAATAGTTGCAAACATGCCCACTACTATTTTAATGCAGGAGTCGGAAAGTGATTTTTGGCAATAACATTGCCGAACGCCTTGCAGAAATGCAATTTGAAAAAAGTTCAATTTGGACTGGTCCACTATACCGCTTCTAAAAGAAAGAAAAGGAAAATTATGTTAAAAATTCATTAAAACTAGAAACTAAAATAATGTTATTTTAATGTTATATTAATTTGTTTTTTTTTATATTGAAATTCAGAATTCATTTTATTATAATATGTAAAGACGTT
The DNA here is from genome assembly GCA_933228675.1 of Stomorhina lunata. Lineage (NCBI taxonomy): Eukaryota > Metazoa > Arthropoda > Insecta > Diptera > Rhiniidae > Stomorhina > Stomorhina lunata. Next base: position 73,517,619 of record OW121740.1, on the reverse strand, counting down.
ATGTTTTTGCTTCATAGTGACTAAAGAAGTGCATTTTATCAAAGTTAGAGCGTACATGGGCCGTAAATGGTCCACCAAAAAAGAGTGCTTTGAGCAGTGGGAAATCCTGTCTAAGAGATTATACCTTCGCGTATCACCTTGGGGTACAGATCGACACCAATGATTATATCTATGGAGCCGGACTCAAAGAATTGCGAGTCGGCTAAGAAAAGGTCCCTGCAGTTCTTTCTGTAAGAATCGGGAAGGGAATGTGGGGGAGTCTGGAAAGTGATGCGGTTGTCGACTCTGAAAGTGCCTTCTATTTTGGAAGAGGAATCGTAGCGTGATTTTAAGACCAATCGATATATCGTCTCGTCAGATCAAATTTGTTTACCAAAGATTTTGATACCCGACTTACTAAAGAACCCGAATCCAACAAACAGCGAGCATGTGATGTTTTCGAACCAAGTTTTACCAATACTGTTGGGTGTAGGGTGACAGTGTTTTGCCGTATTATGGTTGAAAGGGTAGCTTTCAAAGTAGTTGGTGGAAAGGATTCTCGTCTGGCCTTTGAGGCTGCTCGTCTGGCCTTGGATGATGCTTTGGTCGAAGTAGATGGTTTAGGAGTTGGAGACCGTGAACGCGATCTGGAATTTGCAGGCAGAAGATCTTTCATGAGTCTCGAATAGACATGGAGAAGCGTATGATGAAACTTGTGACAATGCTTACATCCATGTTTCGAAAAGCATGTTCCATGTGAGTGGTCATGAGCCAGGTAATTAGTACAGTATTTATTTTCGCGGACTGTACGAATTCGATCTGCCATATTCATCGCCAAGAATTTGCGGCAATTCCGAAGTGGATGTGGTCTTTTGGCATGGAAACGCACTATAATTTGTCGGAAATTGTAATTCCATCTCTGGATAACATCGTTCGAAGCTTTAAATTCGCTCTCCGTTTTTCTTTATTAAACTTTGTGATAAAAGCTGTAATAATCTCGCTAATTTACATAAAAAGTCTAGAAACTAAATACAAACTGTTAAAAAAAAAACAAAGTGTTGGCTATACTGTTTTAATCATAAAACGAGTTTTAATTTGTGTGCCTAAATATTGATTGCAATTTTTTGTTTTCTTTTATTTCTTTGCATTCATATTCTTTTAAATACGTTAAGAAACATTCGTGAGTTACAAATAGCCATTTACTTCTATTGAATGCAACTCTGTTTGATCGCCATACATTTTCACCACATGATCTAATAATTGTGCGGTTTGTGCCTTTGCTATCGTTTGTTTTTCACCTATAAATAAACTTTTTGCTTTTAATATACTTGGTTCTTGTCTTCGCTAAAAGCTCTATTCAAGATTATCACCATCAATAACACTGGTAATTAAACATAGCTTAAATATTCATCCCAGTAAACAATTTTATCATTAAACTTAAATATGGAATGCCTAAAATCTAACTGCAATATTACTGGTAATGATCGTATGATATCTTGTTGGCTGTGTTTGGGTAACTACCATATGAAATGCACGACTCTTAAAGCACGTGATGCAGATGCACTCGCTGACCCAGCCAAATCCATTCAGTGGTCTTGTCCACGCTGCAAACCAATAAATTTAGACTTCTACAAGTTTTTTAAAAGCTACAAAGAAGAATTTGATCAATTAAGAAATGATTTGTTATCCATTCAATCCAAGTTTTTGAAATTTGGTGAACTTTTTACAAAATTCCCTAACCTTGATAATTTTGCCGATGCTCAGGATACTTTGTCACCAAAACGTAAAAAAACTTTTAGTAAGTCTCCTATAATCCCGGAAATAACTTTTTCCACGGTAGCTGCTTCATTAAATCCAGTGGGGAAAAATAATGATTTTGTTCCTGTCCCACCTGAGGTCATCATTCATGACCCTTCTCCTACCACACCTTTAATTACAAATCCTCTGCAAGATACAATTTATAATACCGATAACTCATCCCGCAATGCAGTTATATCACCAGTTCACAATCCGTTACGAGTTATTCCGCCAAAAAGATCCATTTTCGTCTCACGCCTAGCATATGATACTACGTCTGATGATGTCAACTACTGTATTAAAAATAAAATTGGAACTAATACTGACTTCACAACATATAAATTTCAGTTCTCGCAACCAAGATCTGTTGCGTCTTTTAAGATAACCGTTTGTGATGACCTTTATCAACAACTTCTTGATTCCAACTTCTGGCCCACGAATACATTTGTCCGGGAATATGTATATAAAGAAAGGCAACATTCTAATAATGTTGGTGTTCTTCCGCAGCGTGTTGAAAATACTTCAAAAAACTAAGGGACATTTCTGTTGACTCCATCTCTCTCCTTTATCAAAATGTTCGTGGATTAAAATCTAAAATTTCGAAATTATACATTGAAAGTTTTAATCTTAATAATCATGTTTTAGTATTTACGGAGACTTGGCTTAACAACAATATTCTTAATTCTGAAATTCTTTGCGCTAAATTTAACATTTTTCGTCGTGATCGAGGTTCAAATGGTGGTGGTGTTTTAATTGCTGTTTCCAGTATTTTTTCTTCTGAGCTTTTGATGATTGATTCATTGCCTAATATTGAATTTGTTGCTGTTTTAATCAAATTGAAGCGATCCAGGGTAGTTGTAACGTGCTCGTATATTCCTCCATCGTCTCCACATTCTGTATACGTACAACATTCTGAAGCTATTAAATCTGCTGCCAGCTTGGCTAATAGAAATGATTTTGTAGTGGTTATGGGTGACTTTAACATGCCGTCAGTAACATGGTCTTACTTACCTGATGAAAAATATTATGTTCAGACCAGATTAACCGAGAATGTGAAGGACTTTTGTAATACATTGCATGATATAAGTCTTTTTCAAATAAATGGCGTATCAAACGATTTTGGTAAAATCCTCGATCTGATATTTGTGTCTAACAGAGAGGATAGTTTTATTAAACGCTCTATCCCTATTACAAATCCTGAAGATAGATATCACCCTACCTTAGAATTAATTATATCTATTCCGCCTGGTAACTACTCTATATCATCTGTTTCAACCGAAAAAGTTTTCTCTTTTAAACGTACAAATTATATTTTATTAAAACAATTGATTAAAAATACAAACTGGAGTGACATTTTATTATTTTCACCAAATAAAACTATATCCCTATCTGAGGTATTTGATGTTTTTTACTGTAAAATGCTTTCATTTATGGACCTGTGTATACCAAAAGTAACTTTGAAACCCCGAATAATAAGCAATAATAATGGAATAATAAGCAACTCTCTTTGGCAAAAAACAAAAAGAATAAATTGTATAAAAAATTCAAACTTTCGAGGTCTTCAATTGATTATATGAAATATTCTGTAAGCCGAGCTGAATATACGAAAGTAAATAATTTATCTTACGCTAACTACTTGAGCAAAGTGATAATGAATTTAAAGCATAATCCTAGAACGTTTTACAGTTTTATTAATTCAAAGAAAAAACTAACTGGATATCCCGCTGTAATGACTTTTCAACAAACTGAATCATCTGATGATATAGCCATTTGCAACATGTTCGCCGATTTTTTCTCATCAACCTACTCTAATAAATTATACGACTCTACTAATTACCCATATACTGTGGCTGACGGTCAATCCATCTCCTTGCCTTGTCTCAATATTGCTGATGTAACAAAAGGTCTAAAATCGCTAAAATTTGGATATAGCTTTGGCCCGGATAAAATTCCGAGCAGTGTTTTGATAAATTGTGCCGATAACTTATCAATTCCGCTAACGCTGCTATTTCATTTATCAATTAAATACGGATTTATGCCGGATATTTGGAAAGAATCCTTCATTACTCCTTTATTCAAGTCGGGAAAGAAATCCGATATTGAGAACTACAGAGGTATTGCAAAACTCAGCGTTATCCCGAAGCTTTTTGAAAAAATAATTGCAAACCAATTATCATATCAAGTTTCTCCCCTTATTTCGCCTTTTCAACATGGTTTTGTAAAAGGATGCTCCACAACTACAAACCTTATTCAGTTAACATGTGCAATAAATAATGGTTTTTGCTTAAAGCAACAAACTGATGTCATCTACACGGATTTCAGCAAAGCATTCGACAAAGTTAACCATTCTCTTCTTTAAAAAAAAAACTTGAATTAATGGGATTTACGCGCCAATGTTTGAACTGGTTGAATGCATATTTGGTTGGCAGGACACAAATTGTTCGGTTCAATAATTTTTCTTCTAAGTCCATAAATGTGACTTCTGGTGTACCGCAGGGCAGCCATATTGGACCGCTGTTGTTTATTTTATTTATTAATGACTTACCTGGAGTTATAACATCTTCAAATATATTACTGTATGCTGATGATGTAAAAATTTTTTTAAACTTTAACCAATTTATTGAGCATAAACTTCTTCAACAAGACTTGGAATCTTTCTGTGATTGGTGCGTTATAAACTTAATGGAGCTGAACTTAAAAAAAATGCAAGGTTATGCGCTTTACACGAACCGTCCCTATAAACGTTCAATATTTTCTGGGTGATTATAATGTGGAATTGGTTGACAATTTTCTTGACCTTGGTGTTTTATTTGATCCCAAATTAAACTTTAATCTTCACATTAACACTACAATAAATAGAGCGAGAGCAACTCTTGGTTATATCAAACGTTGGGCAAAAGAGTTCAATGACCCCTACATTGAAAAAATGCTGTTTTCATCACTTGTGCGTCCTATTCTTGAGTATGGATCGATAATTTGGGACCCTATTTATGCTACATACTCTGATGCCATCGAATCGGTACAAAAACAGTTTCTACTATTTTGTCTTCGGAATTTACATTTTAATCCACTTAATATGCCTTCATATACTGCTCGCCTTGCTCTGATTAAGCTGCCTACGTTAAAAAGTCGCAGAACAATGCTCAATGTGTCATTCATCATGAAAGTCATCAATGGTACTACTTCTGCCGGATTTTTAATCAATGATGTACAGTTCAATGTTCCTCATCGCACTTCTCGTTACTTTCAACCCCTATCGGTGAAGTTCCTTAGGCCTAATTATGCTGAAGCTGATCCTTTTAGAAGGATGATGATTTCTTTTAACCATTTATTTCAATTTATTGATTATTCTCAAAATTTGTCTATTTAAAAAAAAAACAATTATTAATTTTTTAAACCAAACTTAATATTTCTTCCTTCACTTCACTTTTAATGTTCAATGTATTGATACTTTTTATACGCAATTGTCTGTAAGGATTAATCCATAGACGAAATAAATAAATAAATAAAGCCTCGTGCTACCTTCTTCGAGTCAGATTTCCTTGATGAAGATAATGGTTTTGGCAATTTAAATATTGTGTTGTTTCGAAGATTCGGTGGGAAGTAGAATTAGCTAACAATCGGCCGAGTAATGAGGCCGCGTTAGAATGTCAGCTACTCGAACCCGATTGTCGGAACCAGAATAGATTTTCGTAACTCTGCCAAGTCTCCAAACGTTTGGTGGAAGATTTTCATCCCTGATCACTACCATTGCTCCTTCTTCAATATTTATTTCTGGTCTTTGCCATTTGTTGCGTTTACTCATTTCTTTCAGGTACTCATTTTTCCACCGGGTACAGAAATTCTGATAAATGAGTTTCAGCCTCTGCCATCGGTTTGTTATTGAAATAGGGGCTTCAGTAACCTGAGGATCCACTGGAGCTAATATTGGAGATCCAATGGGAAAATTACCTGGAGTTAATGCACAAAGATCAGATGGATTTGTCGAAATCAGGGAAATTGGTCTTGAATTAAGACATGATTCAATTTTGTACAATAGTGTAGACAATTCTTCAAACGTGTATTTATGAATTGCTGCTATCTTTCGGAAATGCGTTTTAAAGCTTATTACTCCAGTTTCCCATAATCCTACCATATGTGGAGCTCCAGCTGGAATAAAGTGCCATGAAATGTTCTGATGAGCATAGTTGGACAATGTAGCTATTTTCGAAGCACCAACGAAAGTTGTACCATTGCCGGAATGAAGGTGAAGTGGACAACCTCGTCGCGAAACGAATCGGCTAAATGCCGCTAGAAACGTCGGAGTTGAAAGATGTGATGTAGCTTCGAGATGAATCGCTTTCGTTGAAAAGCAAACAAAAACGCTAACGTAGCCTTTGGAAATTCTGCAAGCTCGGCCAGAATAACTCTTTATGTCGAATGGCCCAGCGAAATCTAGACCTGTAAGCGAAAACGGACGAGAAATTTCAGTCCTTTCGGAGGGCAAAGCTGCCACCAATTGATTTTGGCAACGTTTCTTATAGATAACGCAAATCTTACATTTGTTAATTGTTATTTTGATGAGATTCTTCGCTTTTCGAATCCAATATTGTGTCCATAGTAACCGTAAAACCAGTTGATTGCCTCCGTGAAGGCTTATGTCGTGAACAAATTTGACTAGAAGCCGAGAAAACTGACAATTATATGGAACAATCCAATTATCGTTCCATATAATTATCAGTTTTCTCGGTAGACATATGCCATTACGCGCATAGCCTTGTTGAATGAAGAAAATCTTTCCAAAAGATCTTCGTAATCCTAAAAGTATGAAAAATGCGGAATGAGGAAACACCAGTATTTGGCCATTCAGTTTTATCACCTTTCAGTCAGGATGGCTGAACAATTCGTTATTTTGAAGGTCCTGGGGATAAACTCCTCTACTAGCAAGATCGGCTGGATTCGCCTCCGAACTAACATGATTCCACTGCTAATAGTTAATCACTTGGGATATTGGTGGTTTTGCTAGCCAGGAGAGAACTATGGTTGGATCTGTCCAGCATTGAATGGAATATTTTTGGACGTCTAATCTTGGTAGCAATGTTTCTACCATTTCTGCCAGAAGAACTGCCCCACAAAGCTCTAATCTTGGAATAGATAGAGTCTTTATTGGAGCCCCTTAGTTTTGTATGATATAAAGTGCGTGGAAATAGCCTTGGAATCATCGATACGAATATATACGACCGCTGCATATGCCTTTTCAGAGGCATCACAGAATCCATGGAATTGGACTTCGGTCTTTGGACAATAATCAATCCATCTTGGAATACTGATGGTATTGATATTAATGAAGTTAGTTTGAAAAGTTTTCCATTGAATAAGTGTCTCTGGAGTAAGAACTTCTTCCCAACCAGTCCCATCTATCCAAATCTTCTGCATAAGAATCTTGGCTAGCACAATACAGGGTGCTAACCATCCAGCAGGGTCGAACAACTTAGCTATCTGAAAAAGAACTTCTCTCTTCGTGAAATTTGAAGACTCTAAAAACGAACAAGACGTAAAGTAGAAATCATCCGAACATGCGTTCCATCGGATGCCTAAGGTTTTGGCAGAACTGTTGTCTTCAAATTTAAGGAAATCATCGTAAAGCAGATGGTCCGATGGGACAATCGTTCAGAAATGAAACTTCCTTCCGAACCTGAATCTACTAATGCACGAGTTTGATATTCCACCCCTGAATGACAAATATTGACCCAAGCTGTCCCTAATAACACTCCTTTAGATTGAGTAGCAAAACACGTTTGTACTCGGTTAGTATTAGAACTATTGGTGGACTGAGTGTTATTTGAATTCGGACGTGTATATGGCGACGAGTTTGGGTTTAGATTAGAACTAGAACTTGAACTATTTGTGGACTGTATATTATTTAAATAAGGTCGAATATTAGGGGTTGAATTATGGTTAGAAGTTGAAATATTGTTACCGCTAGTGCTAGGTGATTCAGACACTATGTTTTATTGTGCAATTTCGAACGTTATGAGTTTTCGAAAAGCTGTTGATAGCTCATCTTCAGAAATTTTGAGCATTTACGAACGATGTGATTTTCCTTTGGACAAAGTTGGCATTGGGGACTGGACACATTTACCTGAAAGCTGTGGACCTTGTTGTTTGAATATGAGTTTGAATTAGAATTATTCTTTGATTTTGGTTCCGGATTCTTGGAACTATTCGACCCACGGATCTCCAAAACTGACTCGAGGGTCCGATACCGATTTGTTAGGAATTTATCTAATTCAGACCATCTTGGAAAGCTGGTTTTGTCCTTTAGCTCCTGTTCCCACAATGTCAGTGTGATTTCGGGGAGCTTACTAGTACAGATGAACACAAAAATAGGATCCCAGCTAGAAACACTAATACTGTATAGATTCAGAATACATATGCACGAATTAATGTCCCGTTGTATCTGTTTAAGAGCTTTACCAGATTCGGTATGAATGGTCTGAAGCTTGAATAGAATTTTTAATTGACCATTTACCAAGACCCGGCGATTCTCAAACCGCAGAGACAAATTTCTCCACGCAATATCGAAACCAGCATTAGTTAGCGGAGCTCTTTGGACAATTTCCGTAGCTTCGCCTTTCGTTTTCTGAATGAGGAAAAATAATTTTTTATGTTGCTAGCCTTTGAATTTGAAATTACTGCTAAAAACAAGTCTCTGAAGTGGGCCAAGAAGCATAATTTCCTGAAAAGGTTTCGATCTCTATTGGAGGCAGATGAATACCATATAAACTGTTGGACACTGTAGATTGGAGTCCTAGATCCTTGGAGGTACTTAGTTGGACTGGGATTTCCGAGGGACGAGGAGCCGTTTCTATATGTGGTGTAGGTTCCGAATGTATTGCATCACACAATTCATAAAGTTTTGTGAGACAATTGCAATACGTAGAATAAGTACTTTTGTATTTGATTTTTATGGGTTCAACATCGGTGGGTTTCTCGGGATCATCTATTTCCTTTTCTACTTCGGCTAAGTATCGTTCGTAAGATGCCTTTGTGAGTGACCAGTTGGACTTAAGTTCATACCGGTGAGCATCCAAAGCATGAAGCGAAGACACAGGAAATTGGTCATTATGAAGGTCAGATTCGAATTCGACGGTACTGTCAGCCAAACGGATAAATTGGTCCAAAGACATTGTAGGTTAGAAACTCAAAGGAGAATTTGAATGAAACGATTAGAAAAAGGAAGCAAAAAGAAAAATCTGATAATTTTGACTAAAATGGGGCTTAAGTTTTCTAATGTAGATTAAAATTGTACAAAATTGAAGAAAAGGACCGAAACGAACCTTCAAGGGTTAATGCCAATGAAAGTTATTACACGAAAAGTTAAAAATTTAGGAATAAAACGCTTAATTTTAACAGCTAAACTGCTTTCTTCAGGTATATTTTATTGTGATGATCTCAATAATCTCAAATTTCACCAAAATTATAAACGAAAAGATTCCAATAGTAAAAATTTAGAAGAAAATGTATGTAACCAACTGCTCATCAAAATGTTCGCCGGGAAAACGGTCAGCTGTTAAACGAATCTTACTTACTTTTTCAAATGTTAAAAAAGTTCATTGAACTTTACTATAGTGGAAAATAATAATATATTTATAATATTGGATGTGTATTAGGTCTGTTCGTCTATGTCCGGTCAAAAAAATTAAAATTTTGCAAAATAATTTCAAAATTAAATTGTAAATTCCAAACGATTTTCACTCTTTTATATTGTTACTCACATAGAAAATATATTTCACTAAACACCAAGAAAAGTGAAATACAATGACGTACAAAATATTTTCGGAATAAAATAAAAACTTCGATGTTTCTAACCAATTCCATACAGAAAAAAACGAAACTTGAACTATAGTTTATAGTAGTAGATAGATTATTGCCTTGATACAAAATAGTAAATATAAATCCAAAAATATGAATAAAGTGATTAGTGCATGCAACAAATAAATTGAAATGAATATTACGAAAATATGCCAAATAAAATCGATGAACACAGCTATTATTGGGCTTTGTTTACTTTTAGGATCAATTATGATAGCAATTATATTTTTGTAAAAATAGGGTGGATTTTTAATGGAAAACAAACAGTGTTACCATGGGGTCGATAGATAAGTACCTTTAGTTTTGGAAAGATTCTTGCAAATTTTTAATATTTTTATTTATTTGTATGTATATATTTGTTCCTTATTAGTTTTAAGTAATTTAGTTTAAAAATTCCAAATTATTTCACAAAAGTCAAATTATCACAAAGCCAAATTATTTCACGAGTATAAATGTTATAAAATTTTTTAAAGGTTTTGTAAAAAATGTATTGTTTTAAATTTCACAATAATGACAAAAACTGTTTACTAATTCGTGGTGAATAAGCAATGTCTATAAAATATAAATTCGTTCCACTAAGTAAACGATTATTTTTTTTTCAAAAAAAGTTTAAAGATTGTTATTAGATATCGCACTGAATCTCGTACTTAAAAAAGGTAAATGGAAAAAAAGCTCGTTTTTGTAAAGGGTAAAGTGACGTTGAGTTGACACTTTAACTGAAATAGAATAAAGCCTTATTGTTAACTTTTCCTTTTTTTTAATTATTGTCACAAGTGTTTCGATTGATTTACACGAAATGAACTTTAACCAGGGACTGTAACGGTTATGACTTTTATAATAAAACTCAGAAAATAGCGGTTACTTTTTGATTTTTATTTTTTTGATCAGAAATAACAATTATTTTGTGACTTTTATATTTCAGGCAAAAATAACAGCTATTTTTGATTTATATTATATCGCTCAAAGTATACCGGGTATTTTTGAATTATATTTTATTGCCCAATTCATACCGGGTATTTTTGATTTATATTATATCGCTCAATTATAACGGGTATTTCTGATTTATATCGCTCAAATTATACCGGGTATTTTTGATTTATATTATAACGCTCAAATTATACTGGGTAATCGAGGGTATCGACATTCCCATTCCTGGCATCGATTGCGGTTAGACTAATAGAGAGTTTGAAGTCTTGGTGGCGCTGCGATTATTAGATATATTCTTTTATAATTATATTCTTAATGACATTTTGTAATTTTGCCTCTCAAAAATGTAATATATTTTTTTTGTTTGTTAATCACTCGTTGTTGAACCGCCTTAAAGTGAGTTGTGTTTTTTGCTCGCGACTAATTTTTTTTGGATTTAGAGTTCGAAAATAAATAAATAAAGGAAAGTTAATTGCATTAACTTTTTCTTATAGAAAAAAAATATTTAAAAAAAAAACAAATTGTGTTTTTATTTTTTTTTCTTTATTTTTGGTTGCTCGTGTGTCTTGGTGAAAATTTTGAATAGTGTTGCCGAGAAGGTATATTGCAAAAATTTCTTGATAAAATAAAATTTTATGAATTTTTAAAGAAATCTTGTAGCATTATTATAACTTTATAATTTACTAAAAGAAAAGTAAAACTGAGCGGTATTTTGACACTGTGTTGCCAGCGGGTTATTTTAATAAAAATTTCAAAAATTTAATTTTGGTGTTCCTTTTTCAAAACGTTTACTCCGTAAAGTAATTTTTTAATTTTGGTGGTATTTTCGGTGAGTGTTACCAGGAAGCTATTTTATTTAAAATTTTTATAAAGCTAAATTTGTATAATTTTTCAAAAAGTTTTGGCAGAAAATTAATTTATTTAAAAAATTGATGAGTTTTGGTTCATTTTGAGAAAAGTGTTGCCAGTGAATTTTTTAAAATAAAATTTTAGATACGATTTTTGGCTGGTTTTCCGAAGTATTTTAACGGTAAAACATTTTTTGAATCAAACTTAATTGGGGCGATTAACAATCAGTGTTGCCAGGAACTAATTTTTCATTAAACCACATTTGTTCAAAATAAAGTTGCCAAAGAAGTTTTGTTTGAAAATTTTAAGTTTTATACAGTATTCTTCAAATCATTGCTAAGCATTTTGTCTTTAAAAGATTTTAAAGGTCTAATTTTAAATAAATATTAAAAATTTAAGTTTCTAAAATGGTAAAATCAGAGATTTTAGTGAAATTTGAAAACTTGGCAGCTCTTTTTCTAGAATTTGAGAGTGATTTTAATCAGGTAGCTGAGGAAAATCAAACTGCTCTTACTCTTGATTTACAAATGGAAGAATTGAAGACCTTATGGGAAAAAGTTAGATTAGCATATGAGTCTTTCGCTACTAGACCTGCTAAAAAAGAGTCACTTGCCGAATGCGACGAGGCAAAGCAATTGTAGAAAGAATGTAGATTAGCCTACATTACTATTGCAGCTCAACTAGGTGAATTGTCTCAAACCTTTGTAAATAAATCTTTACTTTCATCGACACAAGGTACAAATAATGAGTCTTCGAATTTTACACAGTCTAAGCACTCAAATCATGTTTTAAACTTGCCACCATGCAGAATAGATATTTTTAAAGGCGATTATAAATCGTGGCCAACTTTTCGTGATATGTTCACGGCTATTTATATTAACTGTGAGGAGCTTACTGATGTTCAAAGGCTATGTTATTTGAGGCAATTCACAAGTCTTGATGCGCAAGATATAGTCAGTGATTCGGACTGGACCAATGAAGGTTTCAAAAGCGCTTGGGACAATTTAGTTGATACTTATGAAAATAAAAGGATTTTAGTTAATAATCAACTAAAAATTTTGTATAACCTGACGCCTGTTAAAACCGAGTGTGCAAAAGATATAAAACGGCTACAACGAGAAATCAAGAACTGTATTTCTGTTCTTACACTCAATGGTGTAAATATTTCTGGGTGGGACGCTATATTTGTTTTCTTTTGTTCTATTAACTTGCCGGTTTTGTCTCTGTCGTTGTGGGAACAGTCAGTCAAATAAAAAGGAGATCCCTAAGTGGAAGGATATGGATTTATTTCTGACTGCTCGTTTCCAATCTTTGGAAACTGTTTTTGATTTGAGAAATTTTGAAGATTCAAATTCAAAAGGATCTGGTCCAGGAACTTCCTCAAATAGAAGTTTAAACCAATATAAAGTGGAAACACAAAGTGGAAACCGAAAGGCTTCGGGAAATAAAAACCCAAATCCAAAAGTTAGAAGTTTTCAAGCGAAAGTTACAAAGAGATCTTGCCCTCTGTGTTCTAGAGATCATTTAATTCGATTTTGCTCAAACTTTACTAATATGAACCCTGAAGAGAGATTTTTTGCAGTCAAAAGGCATAACTTATGTATAAATTGCCTAGGTGAAGGCCATAAGTTGAACAATTGCAAAAGCAATACTGGCTGCGCTACCTGCAAACTCAAACATAATTCGATGTTACACAGGGAAGTTTCCGAGTATCAGCCGACGACAAATTTTTCAGGGGATCAAAGTAATGGTCAAAATGCAACGCTGTCTTCCTCTAGTGTGCAAAATTGTTTTGCATCCACTGCTGAACATATTCTTTTGGGCACAGCGCTAGTTAATATTTATTGTAGAGGAGATGTTTTCACCACAAGAGTGGTCATTGATTCAGGTTCTCAATCAAGTTTCATTTCTGAGAAGTTGCAAAGAAAACTCAACTTGTCGACCAGACAAACCAACATAGAAATTTCATCATGGAATAATGCAAATCCTGGTCGTGCGGTTAAAGAATGCGAATTTGTATTGGGCTCTCGCATAAATAAACAGTTTAAGTTAGAAATGTCTGCTTTAATATTGCCAAAATTAACGGGGAATTTGCCCAACAAAACTATAGACAATTCTAGCATACGTTCAGAATTTAATTTTGAATTAGCCGATCCAAACTTTGCGACGAGTGGGCCTGTTGATATTTTAATAGGATCTGAATTTTACTCCAAAATTATGTGTGATGGTTCTCAACAAAAGGCTGTGGGAAATTTGATGGCTCACGAAACCTATTTTGGTTGGGTTTTAATAGGAGAATTTTTGGAAATTGGAAGAACCACCGCAAGCTTCCAAATTGACTCCGGAAGACGAATATTGTGAAGAATTGTACAAAAGAACTACAAAAAGAGATAGTAATGATCGGTACGTGGTTTCGTTGCCTTTTAAATCACAATTCGTCAATGACATTCAGCTAGGATCTTCTCGTGAGAAAGCATGTCGGCAATTTTTTAGAAATGAAATTTCGCTTTCAAAAAATCTTGAACTTAAATCTGTTTATGATAATGTTTTATCAGAATATGAAGATTTAGGCCACATGAACCAAGTTAAGAGAGTAATTGGGGATAAACATTATTATCTGCCTCACCATACGGTTTTCAAACCTGATAGTGCTACTACCAAGGTCAGAGTAGTTTTTAACACGTCAAGCAAGACATCTTCAGGGATAAGCTTGAATGATATTTTATATACAGGGCCCGTACTACAAAACGATCTAATGTTGTTGATTGTCAGGTGGCGTTTTTACCGCTATGTCTTCCATGGAGACATTGAGAAAATGTATCGACAGATACTTTTAGATCCACAACAAAGGAATTTTCAGCGAATTGTGTTTAGAAGTGATCCGAATAGCGATTTAAAGGATTTTCAATTAAACACAGTCACTTTTGGGGTAAATTGTGCTCCCTTTTTGGCAATTCGTACTTTTCTTCAGCTAGCGGACGACGTAGAAGAATATTTGCCCTTATCGTCAAAAATCTTGCGTCGTATGATGTACGTAGATGATGCACTAGTTGGGACACACGATATTTTAATGGCAATTAAAGCACGTGACCAACTTATTTTAGCGCTGTCGTCCGCAGGGTTTTCAATGAGGAAATGGACCTCGAATGAAGAACGAATTCTACAGGGGTTGCCCACAGATCACTTGTTACATGAACATTTTCTTGAGATTGATGACTTTAGCACAGCAAAACCCTTGGGATTAAGATGGAATGCGAAGTTAGATCAATTTTATTTCGTAACGTCTCCAATCCCAATTAAAGAAAAATTTACAAAAAGGGAAGTCTTATCCATAATTGCGCAGCTTTTTGATCCAGCAGGTTGGTTAGGACCTGTCGTTATCGTAGCCAAAATGTTGATGCAACAGATTTGGAGTGATAAGACTGATTGGGATGAATTTTTATCGCAGGCAAGTGGTCTAAAATGGAGTCAGTTTGTAAATGATTACAGCGCTATAGATAATATTAAAATATGTCGTTGGATTGGGTTTAAGCCGTCAGCCAAATTACAAGTCCACGGTTTTTGTGACGCATCTGAGAAAGCATATGGTGCGTGCGTATATGTTCGAGTCGAAAGTGAGAATGGTGCTATAGAGACAAATTTGTTACTAGCTAAGTCAAAGGTAGCACCTCTCAAAACTGTATCCCTTCCAAGATTGGAACTTTGCGGCGCTTTGTTGTTGTCGGATTTAATAGCCACAGCTGAAAAGGATTTGAATTTGGACGAAACTAGAACAAATTATTTTACTTGGAGTGATTCCATGATTGTTTTAGCTTGGTTACAAAAACCGCCCAACACCTGGACTACGTTCGTAGCAAATAGAGTGTCGAAAATAGTTGATACAGTTGGCAAAGACTGTTGGAGGTATGTTTGTTCCTCTGATAATCCTGCAGATTTATTGAGTAGAGGTGTTCGACCTCAAGATTTAGTTGAAAATCGAATTTGGTGGCATTGACCTTTATGGCTCAGTTCAAATTCTGCTCGTTGGGAAACTTCAGTAGAAAGTAGCATCGGTACATGTAAAGAACAGCGGGTGCAAAAGGTACTTTTTTCGTACTTTAAATCATATTATGACTTGACCCAAGATTTTTTGTCATACCCACGAATGCTTAGAGTGATGGCTTATGTGCTTAGAGGAATCAATGCTATTCTTCAAATAGATGGACCTCGCTACACATCTTTTGAGGTTTCGACGGAAGAAATAAGTTTGGTTAAAGAAAAACTTATAAAAGTTGCTCAAAAGGCTTCGTTTTCGAACGAATATTATAGTTTGTCTAAAAAGGAGCCTATTCAGCGTAGCAAGATAGCGAACTTGAACCCTTTTTTAGATGACAAAGGCATTATTCGTGTAGGAGGCAGGTTGGCGAACGCGCCTTTTCAGCGTAGCAAGATAGCGAACTTGAACCCTTTTTTAGATGACAAAGGCATTATTCGTGTAGGAGGCACGTTGGCGAACGCGCCTAATTTATCATTCAATGAAAAATTTCCCATTTTACTGCCTTCTAATTCGCATCTTGCGATACTTCTTGTAAATTTTATCCACAAAATAACACTGCATGGAGGAAACCAATTGATGTTGAGGGTTTTAAGAGCTGAATTTTTTATACCTCGAGCGAAGAATTTGATTAAAATGGTCATAGGTCGTTGCAAAATATGTACTATTCAAAAAAAGGCAACACAGAATCAAATTATGGCAGCACTTCCTACCTCTCGAACAATAATTTCTCGTCCTTTTAGTAATACTGGGGTTGATTTTGCCGGATCCTTCGATATAAAGAATTATACTTGTCGCGCATGTTTAATAACCAAGGGTTATGTATGCATATTTGTGTGTTTTGCTACAAAAGCGATACACTTAGAAGCTGTTAGTAGTTTGTCGACTCCAGCTTTTCTAGCATACATTTGAAGAATTTGCCTCGCTATTAGCTCGAATTGAGTCTTTTCTGAATTCAAGGCCATTATGTCCTATGAGTGAAAATGTAGATTGTTTAGACGTTCTTACTCCGGGGCACTTTTTGATTGGTGGTCCAATGTTGTCTCCACCCGAAATTGAGATTTCTGAAGCTCATTTATCTATTACAAATCGTTAGCAAAGAATAAAGGCTTTAAATCAACAGTTGTGTATAAGATGGAAGGATGAATATCTAAAAGATATGCAAAAAAGACATAAATGGAAATTTATGCAGAAAAATCTTGAAATTGGTGATATGGTAGTTATTCGAGAGGACAATTTACCGACAAACGAATGGCGTTTAGGTCGGGTTGAGAAAGTACACTTAGGAAGAGATGGAAATGTCAGAGTTGTAGAGTTGAAAACGGCACGTGGCTTAGTTACAAGACCTGTTGTGAAGCTGGTAGTGCTTCCAACTTACTAAATATTTTTAATACAACTTTTTTGCAGCATAATGGCCTCCAGCAAAAAGTATGCCGAAGGTAGACACAAGTACAGAATGGTTTGCCGTGTGTGCTGTAGAGACCACCCTTTACGTTTTTGTAAAGAGTTTTTGAAGGAGGACTACGAAGAACTCATGAGATTGGTGTCAATCTACAAATACTGTGAAGGGTGCTTGAGCCATGACCACACTTGGCGTGCGTGTGAGAGTACGGGGAAATGTAGACGATGTGGTGACATGCACCACACATTGCTACACAAGTCTGTCAAAAGACCTCGTTCGTCTGGGCAGGGTGATAAACGTGTCAAACGTTTGCGAAAAGGACCTAGTTCGTCCAACCGCCAAAACGCTACAACTTCTGAGGATTCCCCAAAGAACTCACGCAGACGTCAAAAGAGAAAGGGACCTAGTTCATCCCAAGTATCTGCCAATAGACCTCGTTCGTCTAACGGCCATAACAGCGAGGAACCTAGTTCGTCCCGAGCTGTAGTTCCTGTTAAATCTAGTAACAGTTCAGCACCCAAAAGAAAGAAACCGGTCAACGAAAGCTTACAAGCGTAAATGGTCCTATTTCGGTCTACCATATAAACGAGATGGTTATGCTGAAGCCCACAGCAGTGATAAAAATAGTTGAAAAGGAACGATATATCCTGGAACGAGCCTTGATAGATCCAAGTGCGGAAGGTTCAACAGTATCTGAAGATGTCGTCAAACGCTTAGGAGCAAAAACTGTTAAAATTGGAAACAGTGTGAAGTGTCCAATTACTGTTCGTGGCAGTTATGGTATGAGCGTGACTGTAGAGACCTATGCTCAAGTAAAAAGAACGCACAGTATAGTCACTCCTTCGCAAAGCATAGATGGCAGCATTTTGGATGAATTTCCGGGGCTTCAACTGGCGGATCCCCAATTTCATGTGGCAGCACCGATTCATTTAACTTTAGGAGGCGATGTTTATCCACGCATAATTCGAAACGGTGTAGTTGGCGGAACATTTGGTAAACCGTTGGCCCAATTTTCCATATTTGGATATATTATTTCTGGAGCCTGCTCGAAATAATTGGTTGCAGATCATTTTTGTTTTATTGTTTTGTTACCTTTTTTTTCTTACCAAAATAAATTAATTTTATGAATTTTTTTTTTTAATATTTTCGTTTTTTTTTTATTTTCTTCTTTTATTTTTATCTAGCTTCGTTCCCACCTAACAAGATGCATTTTTTCGGTTGCAATACTGCAAGGCGGCCGGGATGTTCAAGTCCAAATCGAGGGTATCGACATTCCCATTCCTGGCATCGATTGCGATTAGACTAATAGAGAGTTTGAAGTCTTGGTGGCGCTGCGATTATTAGATATATTCTTTTATAATTATATTCTTAATGACATTTTGTAATTTTGCCTCTCAAAAATGTAATATTTTTTTTTGTTTGTTAATCACTCGTTGTTGAACCGCCTTAAAGTGAGTTGTGTTTTTTGCTCGCGACTAATTTTTTTTGGATTTAGAGTTCGTAAATAAATAAAGGAAAGTTAATTGCATTAACTTTTTCTTATAGAAACAAAATATTAAAAAAAAAAAACAAATTGTGTTTTTATTTTTTTTTTCTTTATTTTTGGTTGCTCGTGAGGTTCCACTACCCCCCCTATTGGCTTAATTAGATTTTTTAGAGCAGGAATTTGATTTTTTATATAAAAATCGCAAATTTTGAAAATTTTCCATAAAAATAGGAAAACTTAAAAATTTCCCATCAAAAAGGAAAATTTCCCATAAAAATGGTAAATTTTCAAAACTTACCATTTTTTTTGGGAAATTTTGAAAATTTCTCGAAAAAATTGTAATTTTTGAAAATTTCCCCAAAAAAATGGTAAATTTTGAAAACTTTCTATAAAAAAAAGAAATTTTAAAAATTTCCCATAAAAATATGAAATTTTTAAAATTTCCCACACAAATGGTATATTTTGAAAATTTCCAAAAAAATGGTAAATTTTGAAAAAAAAAATCAAATTCCTGCTCTAAAAAATCAATTCTAAAAGATGTCGCTCGGAAATCGCTTAAAAAATTTAAATCACAAAATAAAAAGCAGTCATTGCTTGATATAATATTATATCAAAATAACCGTCACATATTGACCGATATAATAAAAATCAAACTTACCCGGTATAAATTGATCGATAAAATACAAATAAAAAATACCCGGTATAATTTGAGCGATGGTATATTTTCAGCGATGGTATAATTTCAGCGATATAATATAAATCAAAAATACCCGGTATAATTTGAGCGATATAATATAAATCAAAAATACCCGGTATAATTTGAGCTATATAATATCAATCAGAAATGCCCGTTAGAATTGAGCAATATAATATAAATCAAAAATACCCGGTATGAATTGAGCCATAAAATATAAATCAAAAATACCCGGTATACTCATAAATCAAACATACTAGGTATAAATTGAGAAAAAAAATATAAATCAAAAATACCCGGTATAATTTGAGCGATAAAATATAAAGCAAAAATAACTGTTATTTTTGCCTGAAATAATAAAAGTCACAAAATAACTTTATTTCTAACAGGGACCGTTACAATTATGACATTTATAATAAAAATCAAAATATAATTGTTATTTCACGATTTTTATTTTTTTTTTGGCAGAAATACTTTTTATTTTATGATTTTTTTTTTTTTCAAATATCTTTGTCAAATTCTGACAAATATTTTTTTTGGCAAAAATATTTGTCAAGATCTGACAAATATTTTTTTTGGCAAAAATTTTTGTCAAAAATTGATTTTTATTTTTTTGTCAAAAATATTTGTCAAGGTCTGACAAATATTTTTTTTTGGCAAAAATATTTGTCAAGATCTGATATTTATTTATTTTTAACAGAAATAATTGTTATTCTTATTTATATTTTTTTAGTCAAAAATATTTGTCAAATGAAAAACGCAAAAATAAAAATATCAACACAGCATTTAAAAAAAAATTAAAAATTTCCCATAACAACGTTAAATTTTAAAAATTTTCAATAAAAGTGAAAATTTTGAAAATTTCCCATAAAAACGGAGTATTTGAAATTTTCGCATAAAAAATGGGAACTTTTAAAAATTTTCTTGTAAAAAGGGGAAATTTTAAAAATTCTTTATTCTTTAAAATGTGAAATTTTGAAAATTTCCCATAAAAATGGGAAATTTTAAAAATTTCACCTAAAAAAGGGAAATTATTAAATTTTTTCATAAAAAAGGGAAATTTTGAAAATTTTCCATAAAAAAGGGAAATTTGAAAATTTCCCACAGAAATTTTAGAAATTTTCTATAAAAAAGGGAAATTTTAAAAAAATCCCATAAAAAATGGAAATTTTTAAAATTTTCCATAAAAAAGGGAAATTTTGAAAATATCCCATAAAAATGGAAATTTTGAAAATATCCCATAAATATGGAAATTTTGAAAATTTCCCATAAAAAAGGGAAATTTTGAAAATTTCCCATAAAAAAGGGAAATTTTGAAAATTTCCCATAAAAAAAAGGAAATTTTGAAAATTTCCCATAAAAAAGGGAAATTTTGAAAATTTTATATAAAAGGAAATTTGGAAAATTTCCCATAAAAAAGGGAAATTTTGAAAATTTCCCATAAAAAAGGGGAAATTTTGAAAATTTCTCATAAAAAAGGGAAATTTTGAAAATTTCCCATAAAAAAGGGAAATTTTTAAAATTTATACATTTATACTCGTGCCCTTTGTGAAATAATTTGGAATTTTTAAACTAAATTACTTAAAACTAATGAAGAACAAATATATACATACAAATAAATAAAAATATTAAAAAAATTGCAAGAATCTTTCCAGAACCAAAGGTACTTATCTGTCGACCCCATGGTAACACTGTTTGCTTTCCATTAAAAATCCACCCTATTTTTACAAAAATATAATTGGTATCATAATTGATCTCATTCCTAAAAGTAAACAAAGCCCAATAATAGCTGTGTTCCCATTTTTTATGATTGCATACAAAATAGGAACTTTTAAAAATTTCTTGTAAAAAGGGGAAATTTTGAAAATTCTTTATTAAAATGTGAAATTTTGAAAATTTTCTATATAAATGCAAAATTATAAAAATATTCTGTAAAAATGGGAAATTTTGAAAATTTCACCTAAAAGGGAAATTTTGAAATTTTTTCATAAAAAAGGAAAATTTTGAAAATTTCCCATAAAAACGGGGAAATTTGAAAATTTCCCATAGAAATTTTGGAAATTTTCCATAAAAAAGGGAAATTTTCCATAAAAAAGGGAAATTTTGAAAAAATCCCATAAAAAATGGAAATTTTGAAAGAATTTCATAAAAAATGGAAATTTTGAAAATTTCCCATAAAAAAGGGAAATTTTGAAAATTTCCTATAAAAATGGAAATTTTGAAAATTTCCCATAAAAAAGGGAAATTTTGAAAATTTTATATAAAAGGGGAATTTGGAAAATTTCCCATAAAAAAGGGAAATTTTAAAAATTTCCCATAAAAAAGGGAAATTTTGAAAATTTCTCATAAAAAAGGGAAATTTTGAAAATTTCCCATAAAAAAGAAATTTTGAAAATTGCCCATAAAAAAAGGGAAATTTTGAAACTTTCCCATAAAAAAGGGAAATTTTGATAATTTCCCATTAAAAAGTCAAATGTTAAAAATTTCCCATAAAAAAGGGAAATTTTGAAAATTTCCCATGAAAAAGGGAAATTTTTAAAATTTATACATTTATACTCGTGCCCTTTGTGAAATAATTTGGAATTTTTAAACTAAATTACTTAAAACTAATGAGGAGCAAATATATACATACAAATAAATAAAAATATTAAAAAAATTGCAAGAATCTTTCCAAAACCAAAGGTACTTATCTGTCGACCCCATGGTAACACTGTTTGCTTTCCATTAAAAATCCACCCTTTTTTTACAAAAATATAATTGTTATCATAATTGATCTCATTCCTAAAAGTAAACAAAGCCCAATAATAGCTGTGTTCCCATTTTTTATGATTGCATACAAAATGGGAACTTTTAAAAATTTCTTGTAAAAAGGGGAAATTTTGAAAATTCTTTATAAAAATGTGAAATTTTGAAAATTTTCTATATAAATGCAAAATTATAAAAATTTTCTGTAAAAATGGGAAATTTTGAAAATTTCCCATAAAAATGGGAAATTTTGAAATTTTCCCATAAAAGTGGGAAATTTTGAAAATTTCACCTAAAAAAGGGAAATTTTGAAATTTTTTTCATAAAAATTGAAAATTTTGAAAATTTCCCATAAAAAAAGGGAAATTTGAAACTTTCCCATAGAAATTTTGGAAATTTTCCATAAAAAAGGGAAATTTTGAAAAAATCCCATAAAAAATGGAAATTTTGAAAAAATCCCATAAAAAATGGAAATTTTGAAAATTTCCCATAAAAAAGGGAAATTTTGAAAATTTCCCATAAAAATGGAAATTTTGAAAATTTCTCATAAAAAAGGGAAATTTTGAAAATTTCCCATAAAAAAGATATTTTGAAAATTTCCCATAAAAAAAGGGAAATTTTGAAACTTTCCCATAAAAAAGGGAAATTTTGATAATTTCCCATTAAAAAGTCAAATGTTAAAAATTTCCCATAAAAAAGGGAAATTTTGAAAATTTCCCATGAAAAAGGGAAATTTTTAAAATTTCCCATGAAAAAGGGAAATTTTTAAAATTTATACATTTATACTCGTGCCTTTTGTGAAATAATTTCCGAATTTTCAAACTAAATTACTTAAAACTAATGAGGAACAAATATATATATATACAAATAAATAAAAATATTAAAAAAATTGCAAGAATCTTTCCAAAACCAAAGGTACTTATCTTTCGTCCCCATGGTAACACTGTTTGTCTTCCATTAAAAATTCACCCTATTTTTACAAAAATATAATTGATCTCATTCCTAAAAGTAAACAAAGCCCAATAATAGCTGTGTTCATCGATTTTATTTGGCATATTTTCGTAATATTCATTTCAATTTATTTGTTGCATGCACTAATCACTTTATTCATATTTTTGGATTTATATTTACTATTTTGTATCAAGACAATAATCTATCTACTACTATAAATTATAATTTAAGTTTCTATAAACTATAATTCAAGTTTCGTTTTTTTTTCTGTGTGGAATTGATTACAAACATCGAAGTTTTTATTTTATTCCGAAAATATTTTGTACGTCATTGTATTTCACTTTTCTTGGTGTTTAGTGAAATATATTTTCTATGTGAGTAACAATATAAAAGAGTGAAAATGGTTTGGAATTTACAATTTAATTTTGAAATTATTTTGCAAAATTTTAATTTTTTTGACCGGACCACATAGACGAACAGACCTAATACGCATCCAATATTATAAATATATTATTACTTTCCACTATAGTAAAGTTCAATGAACTTTTTTAACATTTGGAAAAGTAAATAAGATTCGTTTAACAGCTGGTCGTTTTTCCAGCGAACATTTTGATGAGCAGTTGGTTACATACATTTTCTTCTAAATTTTTAAAATTTTTACCATTGGAATCTTTTCGTTTATAATTTTGGTGAAATTTATCGATTTATTCACATATTTCTCACATACAAATATTTCGCAATTCTATTATTGAGATCATCACAATAAAATATACCTGAAGAAAGCAGTTTAGCTGTTAAAATTAACAGCCTGTTCACAAAACTGTCATACATTTGAAGGCAATCGAATACTAGCCTAAAGATTAAACTCTAAATTGAGTTCATTTTCTTTTTTCGTTTGGAAGTAAAAGCTTCGTTATGAAATATTAAATAATAGTATTGCCATGAGATATTTTATTACTTTTCTAAAAGCTTTTCCTGTAAAACTTAAGACTTTTGTAAAATGATGTTAACCCTAAAATTAAATAAAATCAAAAATAAATAAAAACAAAACATAAAAAAAATTATTTTTTTTTTTCAAAATTAAATTAAACATTTTTTCAATGAGAAAGACAAGTATTTAGAGAAAAGTTCGGGTTTTAGGAACAAGTTCCCTGATTTCGACAGAACGGATTCCAAAGAACAAGAAACCATAGAACATTGTGACACTCCAGTGGCTCAATAGAGTTGCATACCGACGAGCACGTTCACCCTTTCCTACACTCGGTCGAGTAGATCTTACAAAGACCCTATTCTGAGACATGTATTGCGTAAAAAGATTTGAGTTTCTAAAATAAAAACGATAGAAAAGTGTGACACTATAGTAGTTCAATAGAGTTGGATACCATGCTGTCATCAATGAGCACTTTCGCCCTCTCTTGCACTCTTACATAGACCCTATTCCGAAACATGTATTGCGTACCGGTTGTATTGTTACTACTTTGGAATGTGCTGTAACAAAATCAGGAAACTCGTTCTCGATACATGAACTTTCATACGCAATACACGTCTATCTGTTAGAGCTCATCTTTTCGTAGTCGATTGACCAGTTGACAGACGATACTCTACAGATAGACGATACGCTAGCCGTACAGTTCGTATGTAGAATTTGCTTCCCGCAGAAGTTTTTCCAACCATTTGCAATATAGGGAAGTTTAAATCAAATGTCCACAAACACTACCTATTCCCCCTTCCACAACCTCTCACAACCTTTTCCTAGTTTCAACATAATGCATTGTATTGTGTTCAGGTCCTAAACAAAAAAAAAAATAAATAACTGTTTTTTTTGTTTCCCAGGCGATTAGAATTTTTTAATTGCCTGATTTGACATTTACTTTCGTCTACACATTTCATTTACGAACCAAAATTTTAAAAACTTTTTCTCGTTTCACTCAAAAAACAATTCAAAAACCAAAAATTCAATTTTTTCGTAAGATGACGTACAATTTGAAAAAATTGTAGTTTCAAAAACAGGCTAAATTCGTAAATTTTTAACTTTTCGTGTAATAACTTTCATTAGCATTAACCCTTGAAGGTTCGTTTCGGTCCTTTTTTTTTCAATTTAGTACTATTTGAATCTACATCAGATTTTTGTTTTTGCTTCCTTTTTCTAATCGTTTCATTCAAATTCTCCTTTGAGTTTTTAACCTACAATGTCTTTGGACCAATTTATCCGTTTGGCTGACAGTATTGTCGAATTCGAATCTGACCCTCATAATGAACAATTTCCTGTGTCTTCGCTTCATGCTTTGGATGTTCACCGGTATGAACTTAAGTCCAACTCGTCACTAACAAAGGCATCTTACGAACGATACTTAGCCGAAGTAGAAAAGGAAATAGAAGATCCCGAGAAACCCACCGATGTTGAACCTATAAAAATGAAATACAAAAGTATTTATTCTACGTTCATTCTGCCTCCAATAGAGATCGAAAACTTTTCAGGAAATTATGCTTCTTTGGCCCACTTTCAGAGACTTGTTTTCAGCTGTAATTTCAAATTCAAAGGCTAGCAACATAAACAAATTATTTTTCCTCATTCAGAAAACGAAAGGCGAAGCTACGGAAATTGTCCAAAGAGCTCCCCTAACTAATGCTGGTTTCGATATTGCGTGGAAAAATTTGTCTCTGCGGTTTGAGAATCGCCGGGTCTTGGTAAACCAAAATCAAAGAATAATTATAATTCAAACTCATATTCAAACAACAAGGTCCACAGCTTTCAGGTAAATGTGTCCAGTCCCCAATGTCAACTTTGTCCAAAGGAAAATCACATCGTTCGTAAATGCTCAAAATTTCTGAAGATGAGCTATCAACAGCTTTTCGAAAACTCATAACGTTCGAAATTGCACAAGAAAACATAGTGTCAGAAAAGACACAATGCTCTATTACACAAGGACATTGAAAGCTCCGGTACAGCTTCTAAATCACCTAGCACTAGCGGTAACAATATTTCAACTTCTAACCATAATTCAACCCCTAATATTCGACCTTATTTAAATAATATACAGTCCACAAATAGTTCAAGTTCTAGTTCTAATCTAAACCCAAACTCGTCGCCATATACACGTCCGAATTCAAATAACACTCAGTCCACCAATAGTTCTAATACTAACCGAGTACAAATGTGTTTTGCTACTCAATCTAAAGGAGTGTTATTAGGGACAGCTTGGGTCAATATATCTAATTCAGGGGTGGAAGATTCAGGTTCGGAAGGAAGTTTTATTTCTGAACGATTGTCCCATCGGACCATCTGCTTTACGATGATTTCCTTAAATTTGAAGACAACAGTTCTTCCAAAACCTTAGGCATCCGATGGAACGCATGTTCGGATGATTTCTACTTTACGTCTTGTTCGTTTTTAGAGTCTTCAAATTTCACGAAGAGAGAAGTTCTTTTTCAGATAGCTAAGATGTTCGACCCTGCTGGATGGTTAGCACCCTGTATTGTGCTAGCCAAGATTCTTATGCAGAAGATTTGGATAGATGGGACTGGTTGGGAAGAAGTTCTTACTCCAGAGACACTTATTCAATGGAAAACTTTTCAAACTAACTTCATTAATATCAATACCATCAGTTTTCCAAGATGGATTGATTATTGTCCAAAGACCGAAGTGCAATTCCATGGATTCTGTGATGCCTCTGAAAAGGCATATGCAGCAGTCGTATATATTCGTATCGATGATTCCAAGACTATTTCCACGCACCTTATATCATACAAAACTAAGGTGGCTCCGATAAAGACTCTATCTATTCCAAGATTAGAGCTTTGTGGGGCAGTTCTTCTGGCAGAAATGGTAGAAACATTGCTACCAAGATTAGACGTCCAAAAATATTCCATTCAATGCTGGACAGATCCAACCATAGTTCTCTCCTGGCTAGCAAAACCACCAATATCCCAAGTGATTAACTATTAGCAGTGGAATCATGTCAGTTCGGAGGCGAATCCAGCCGATCTTGCTAGTAGAGGAGTTTATCCCCAGGACCTTCAAAATAACGAATTGTTCAGCCATTCTAACTGAAAGGTGATAAAACTGAATGGCCAAATACGGTGTTTCCTCATTCCGCATTTTTCATACTTTTCGGATTACGAAGATCTTTCGGAAAGATTTTCTTCATTCAACAAGGCTATGCGCGTAATGGCATATGTCTACCGAGAAAACTGATAATTATATGGAACGATAATTGGATTGTTCCATATAATTGTCAGTTTTCTCGGCTTCTAGTCAAATTTGTTCACGACATAAGCCTTCTCAGAGGCAATCAACTGGTTTTACGGTTACTAAGGACACAATTGTCCAACTATGCTCATCAGAACATTTCATAGCACTTTATTCCAGCTGGAGCTCCACATATGGTAGGATTATGGGAAACTGGAGTAATAAGCAAATCGTAAATACACGTTTGAAGAATTGTCTACACTATTGTACAAAATTGAATCATGTCTTAATTCAAGACCAATTTCTCTGATTTCGACAAATCCGTCTGATCTTTGTGCATTAACTCCAGGTAATTTTCTCATTGGATCTCCAACATTAGCTCCAGTGGATCCTCAGGTTACTGAAGCCCTTATTTCAATAACAAACCGATGGCAGAGGCTGAAACTCATTCATCAGAATTTCTGTACCAGGTGGAAAAATGAGTACCTGAAAGAAATAAGTAAACGCAACAAATGGCAAAGACCAGAAATAAATATTGAAGAAGGAGCAATGGTAGTGATCAGGGATGAAAATCTTCCACCAAACGTTTGGAGACTTGGCAGAGTTACGAAAATCTATTCTGGTTCCGACAATCGGGTTCAAGTAGCTGACATTCTAACGCGGCCTCAATACTCGGCCGATTGTTAAGCTAATTCTACTTCCCACCGAATCTTCGAAACAACACAATATTTAAATTGCCAAAACCATCATCTCATCAAGGAAATCTGACTCGAAGAAGGTAGCACGAGGCTTTCCGACAAATTATAGTGCGTTTCCATGCCAAAAGGCCACATCCACTTTGGAAACGCCGCAAATTCTTGGCGATCAATATGACAGCTCGAATTCGTACAGTCCGCGAAAATAAATACTGTACTAATTGCCTGGCTCATGACCACCCACATGGAACATGCTTCTCCATGTTCATTCGAGACTCTTGAAATTTCTTCTGCCTGCAAATTCCAGATCGCGTTCACGGTCTCCAACTCCTAAACCATCTACTTCGACCAAAGCATCATCCAAGGCCAGACGAGCAGCCTTAAAGGCCAGACGAGAATCCTCTCCACCAACTACTTTGAAAGCTACCATTTCAACCATAATAGGGCAAAACACTGTCACCCTACACCCAACAGTATTGGTAAAACTTGGTTCGAAAACATCACATGCTCGCTGTTTGTTGCATTCGGGTTCTTTAGTAAGTCGGGTATCAAAAGCGTTGGTAAACAAATTTGATCTGGACGCGTATTCTTTAAATGACGAGACGATATATCAATCGGTCTTAAAATCACGCTACGATTCCTCTTCCAAAATAGAAGGCACTTTCAGAGTCGACAACCGCATCACTTTCCAGACTCCCCTACATTCCCTTCCCGGTTCTTACAGAAAGAACTGCAGGGACCTTTTCTTAGCCGACTTGCAATTCTTTGAGTCCGGCTCCATAGATATAATCATTGGTGTCGATCTGTACCCCAAGGTGATACGCGAAGGTATAATTTCTAAGACAGGATTTCCTACTGCTCAAAGCACTCTTTTTGGCTGGACCATTTACGGCCCATGTACGCTCTAACTTTGATAAAATGCACTTCTTTAGTCACTATAAAGCAAAAACATAACGTCTTTACATATTTAGTTTTTAGTTTTTTTCCCTAATTATCATATTCGAAGTAAATATGAATTGTATTCATATTTTTATTTTAAACAAATATAAAATATGACACCTCTTACCTTTTCATTTAAATAAAAGCTGAAACCAAAAACTATTTTCAAAATTTCATATATAAATTTACTATTTGCTTCACATATTTGTGTGGTGTGTTAAAATGATTTTAGCTTTTAGGATCTATTTTATACGACAGTAAAAAGAAAGAATATGAATTTTTTCATTTTAGCATTTAGTTTGATATTCTTAGTTATGAAAACGAAAATGTTTCTCGCAGTAAAATATATTCTCATAACTATTTTGAAAATATGAAAAATAAAATTTTGACTAAAATGAACTAAAAAGGTCGACAGCCACTGACCAGAGGCAAAAACTATCTAGAAATATAAAACAAAGAATCAAGAAACCTTCACAAATATTTCATTTAATTTAATTGGCACAAGTAAAATTAATTATTTAAAAGTGATCTTAAGGGAGTGGAGAGGGTGGTAGATAGAATTAATAAGTTAAATTTGTTTTAAACTAACTCGACTTTACCAGGAGAACAGAAAAACAACAACATAAGTTTCAATAACATATTTTTTCTTCTTTATGTTGTTGTTTTTGTATACAATTTTTTGCCTCGTTTGTTTTTTGAGCTATTTTTGTTGTTTTTCTATGCAGTAAATCGCTGGTAAGTTTTTTTAAGATCAAAAAATTAACCTTGCAGTTTGAAGGCATAAATTGTCACTAGAACTAAAAAAGCAACTAGGTTTGCCAAATTTTCAGCGTGTTCGTTTGTAAAACTAGGGTCAATATTAGATTTTTTAAAACTTTACTTGTAGAAAGTAACAAAATAAAGATTCTGTAATATATGTCTTCTGTCGTTTAAAACAAAATCAGAGACCACTTCTAGTTTTAAAGGCAACGTTTCCTTGTAAAACTGTTGGGTAATCTTTACAGCATTACAAAGTTCTAAAACTACGAAAAATATACTTAACAGTTGCTTGCTAGTTTTTCTGTTTTTCTATTACATCAATTTAGATTAAGCAAGTCATACCCAATATTTTTCATCCATTTTACCAGGAAAATAGAAAACGAAGTTTCAATAACAGTACTTTTTAAAATGTTCTCTTATGTTGTTGTTTTTGTATAATAAATGTTTTTTGAGTTTGTTTTCTTTAAGTATTTTTTTGTTGTTGGATGGACTGCGCTTCCTAAATCTGAATTAATTCTAATAGAAAAGCAGAAAAACTAGCAAGCAACAGTTAGTTTTTCGTATTTTTAGAACTTTGTAATGCTGTAAAGATTACCCAACAGTTTTATAAGGAAATGTTGCCTTTAAAACTAGAAGTGGTACTTGATTTTGTTTTAAAGGACAAAAGATATATAACAGAATCTTTATTTTGTTACTCTCTATAAGTAAAGTTTTAAAATATATAATATTGACCCTAGTTTTACAAACGAACACATTGAAGATTTGGCAAACCTAATTGCTTTTTTAGTTTAGTGACAATTTATGCATTCAAACTGCAAGGTTAATTTTTTTATCTTAAAAAACTTACCAGCGAATTACTGCATAGAAAAACAACAAAAATAACTTAAAAAACAAACGAGGCAAAAAATTGTATACAAAAACAAAAACATATATATATATATTTAGTCCTTTAATTCCTGGTGGAATATAGGGCCTTAAAAAATGTTTTCCATGAAGGTTTATCGGTAGTCAGCGCTTTCATCTCGCTCCATGATACACCAAACTCCCTCAGCTCGTTCTCAGTTTGTCGTCTCCATGTATTTGCAGGTCTACCAGACCTCCTGGAACCTTGAGGATTATATTCGACAGCTTGCCGGGTAATATCAGTGGCTGCTTTTCTCAGTGTGTCCTAGCCAACTATATTTTCTAGTGCGTATACTTGTGTGAAGAGGTTCTTGAGCTGTGCGCAACCATAGGTCTTGATTAGATATATATATATACGTCTAAGGCACCGATTAACAAAGGATTGTAGACTGTTTATCTCACGGCTCGAGATATTCCAAGTCTCACAGCCGTATAAGAGCACGGCTTTGACATTGGTGTTAAAAACTTTAATTTTGGTGGTGGTTGAGATATTTTGTGATCTCCAGAATTTGTTTAGAATTCCAAAAGCTTGCTTTGCTTTGCATAACCTGTTTTGGATATCTTCTTTGCTGCCTACGCTTTTTGAAATAATACTCCAAAGGTAGCAGAAAGTTTCGACTTCATCAATGGGTTGCCCAGCAAGATAAAATTTGATGTCATTTAGTGAGTTTATTCGCATTGACTTAGTTTTTTTGATGTTAATCTGAAGACCAGCTAGAGCAGCACGAGAGGCCAAGGTTTGAAGTTTATATTGCATGCTAGAAAATCGGTGAGCGAACAGACAAACGTCGTTAGCGTAATCAATGTCGTCTAGTCTGTCGTGAAGACCCCAGGAGATACCATGTTGCCCAGACATCGAGTTATTCAGGTACTCCTTTGCATCTTAAAGCTTCCCAAATAGCGCTGTAATGTATCAAATGCACGTTTGAAATCAATAAACAGTAGGTAAAGGGGAGAACGCCATTTAACCGATTGTTCCACAATAACCCTTAGGCTATTGATGTGATCAATGCATGATTTATTTGGTCTAAAGCCAGTTTGTTCCCGTCTATGCGACTGTGCAGAATATGGGCTATGACTTTATTGACCATGTTAAGAAGAGTGATGCCCCTCCAGTTCGAGCAGTCATGCAAATTTCCTTTTTTTTGGGATTTTTATAATTAGACCTTCTCTTATGACATTTGGGAGTTATTCGCCAGAACAGTATTTTGTTATTTACGGCTTTAAAAGCTTTGTGGATAGCATTGTGTCAGCTTTTAATAATTCGGGTGGTATTCCGTCCATACCTGCAGATTTTCCAGACTTTAGGCGTTTAATTGCGGCAGTTATTTCTAGAGATGTTGGTGTTGATATATCAAACTCGTTATTTGTGTGATGCTCAGGATCGCAATCACATATTTTACAGCACTCAGCCGGATTGACTGATAGTAGCTTTTTGTAGTAACCTTCCCACAATTCCAGCTTTGGCGTGGATCAAGTCGCCCTGCTCATTCATCGGTGGCTTTGAATTGCAATAATTATGGCCAGCAATTGCCTTTGTGATTCGATATAGGTCCTTGGATCGACCTGTATCGCTAGCTATTTGGGCTTCTTTAGCTAAGTTTTCAGCCCATTTCCGCTTATCCATCCTTGCGCTTCGTTTGACGTCATGATTTAAAAGTTGATACTCGCGCTGTCTTTGTTGTTTGATCTGCAAGGTTTTGGCGTCATTTAATTAACCTTTAACTAGTCTTCTGTCTTCAATCAGCTGCCACGTTTTACTGGAGATCCAAGGCTTATTTGACTTTCTTTCATACCCTATTTCGGTAGCAGCAGTTTCAATGAAGGCTGTATTAATATCATTCCAGTAGGTGTCTACATTCTGGGGGTCAGCGATATTGTAAAAATCTGTTCTATTTCTCAACGCGTAAGAGAATCTCATAGCAACTTCCGGTGATTTCAGTTTTTGAACATCAAGCCTTCTCCTGCTGGTACTTGGTTTAAGTGCCACCGCTCTTAGCCTCAGCCGAACTTCGGCTATAATCAAATGATGATCGCTGCCAGCATCTGCACCCCTCTTGTTCCTCACATCTAGCAATGAGCCCATCCTACTTATTGATAGGTGGTCGATCTGGTTCTCGGTTTTGTGATCCGGGAACACCCATGTGCATTTATATATTTTTCGTGAGGGAATATAATTCCACCCAGCACCATATTAAAATTGTCACATAACTCTACAAAATTGTCACATAACTCTACAAGTCTTTCAAGCGTTCCCATCACGCTCTCCCTACTGGTATTGTCAAAGCCTACTTGTGCATTGAAGTCGTCCATTAATATTTTAATGTCTTATGACTTATGTTGTTAATTATTTGGGTTAGTCTTTCATACAAACCGTCTTTTTCTGCGTCTTCGGCAGCCTCGGTTGGAGCATAACATTGAATGATGGATAAATTCCTGGCTCGTGTTTTAAATCTTGCAACAATTATTCTGTCTGTGTGTGGTTGCCATTCGATAAGAGAGTTTTTTGCCTCCTAAGATAAAAGAAATCCAACCCCGCTTGATCTAGGTTGGTCTGCTGCTCTACCAGCATATACGAGGGTTAAACCATTTGATGTTTGATGTTCGCCACTATCTGGCCAGCGTACCTCACTCAAACCCAATAAAACCATATTATAAGTAATGAACTCTTTCTCAATTTGAGCAAGCTTTGTTGACTCTAGCATACTACGCACGTTCCAAAATCCAATTCGTAATCTTTTTTTCATTCCAATAGTCGTCATCAGGGGATTGTGGTTGTTTTTTATATTTACATTTGTTTTGGTTTCATTAATCTTTTAAATTTTCGAAGAGAATAGGTTATTGGTCTATTGCTCCCCTAGGCTTTTAATGGTGCTGCCAGCTAAGCCACCAGCCTGGCTTGAAAAAATAGTCAGTAGCAACCTTAGCGCGAGCGCCTGCTTCCCAAGACACCATAATAATGGCCATTCGGACATGCTAGACCGCCGCTCGAATTCGCTCCACCTCAAATGAGATGGACCTAGGGAGCACCATGTGGAGGTCACTGTACAGTCAGTGAGTTTAAAACGCTAACCTACGAGTCGACTTAAATGATTTATTAAGGATAGTGGGAACACTTTAACTTATGTAGTTTTACTTAGTCTTACTGAGGATTGCTTTTTCCATTTTACCTTATACACTTCTTACTCCCTCAAAAACAACAACTTTTGAACGACTGGAGATATTTGAATAAAATTTGGCATGGTGATTGTCAAGGAGTTGATTTTCAAAAGCACTGGCCCATGAGGGGTCGGGAGAGTGATTGATGGACCTTCAAAGTTGGTCACCTCGGGTGTTCGACTTTTTTAAAAATTCGCCAAAAATCCATTTATGAATGGATTGAACAGAAATTTTAAACTTAAGTTCTCCTTCAGAAGGTCTACAAAAAATACCCTTA
Organism: Stomorhina lunata; assembly: GCA_933228675.1. Classification (NCBI taxonomy): domain Eukaryota; kingdom Metazoa; phylum Arthropoda; class Insecta; order Diptera; family Rhiniidae; genus Stomorhina; species Stomorhina lunata. The sequence continues at coordinate 73,483,981 of OW121740.1, read as the reverse complement.
CATGTGTAGGTTATTTCCTTTGGATTTCGAGATATTTTGATAAAAAGGAATGTTTTGGTTGATTTTTAACCTATTTTTTAAGCTTTTTTTGATCTGGTGGACGCATCTGAAGATCAAAAATTTTTTAAGAATATTCGTTAAAATTGTAACAATTCTAAATAATTTTTGTGCAAGTTGGTTATAGATATCTTCTTTCGTTTAAAAGTTAAAAATATTCAAAGTTGAAACTTAAAAAAAAATTCGCTTTTTTTTGAGTTTTTCTCTAAAAGATAGCTATATTTTTTCACTAATAAAAAAATATTTTCTTAAGAAACATAAAAATATTTTTAAAGTTTTTAAAAGAAAACATAATGAGAATGCGTATAAAATAAATTTCTTGCTAATTGGACTTTTGGTCCTCGCACATGCCCTCTCCAAAAAATGCCAATCTGTAAAAAAAATTTTGGTTTGAAAAAAATAATAATGTCCATATTTTCTAATATATCTGTTATTGATTGGAAAAGCTTTTTCTGAAACGAGCTGCAAATAGAGTCAGTGTTGCCATTTTTGTAAAAAAAACTCATTTTTTGAAACCCTTTTTTCCCGAGTTGGGAATTGGGGAATTTTTTAGTTAAAATTGGGAATTTTTTTTAGTCTATTGCTTTTAGATCTTATTGGTCTACATGACTACAAATTTTCATTGTGATATCTTCATCTATGTCATTTCTACAAAATATCAAAAATTGAAATTATTTTCCTTTTAAACGTATAAAAATAATATTTTTTGTTTTACGATACAAAGTGTAAAAATATTAACTCACTTAAACAAGATTTTTAATTGGTGTTCATCTCCTGGACTTTCCCGATCCAATGATACTAAAAACGTGTATCAAGCTTTAATACATAGCCTTTAAAAGCTCTGAAAACTTTGCCTCCCATAGCATTTTTAAGCTAAATATTGGAGTATTGGAGAGTAATGTGTGCAAATAAAGTTAATGGTGCACAGTGGTATTAACTCTGCAATTTCTAAACCACTAGACGGATTTTGACAAAATTTGGAACGTCAATAGAAGAGGTGTGAGGCTTTTAGATCAATGTTTAAGAACGTATTTGTCGGTAGCACAGTGGGCTCTACAGTGGGCCAAAGTTGCCTACCTCGGGTATATAAAACATTTGGGGGCGTATAACTTTCCTCAATTGGGTCCGATCTAAAAGATTTTTACGTTTTCGAAAACTTCTTAAAAAAATTAAGAAAAAAACATGTTTACTTTACTACCTTATCTCTTATAGTTTAAGAGATATATGACTCCATAAAATTTTAGTATAATATTTAAACATTACTTTGTAATTTTTCGCAAAAATCTCTAAAACTAAACAAGGTATTGTGACTATTTTTGTACATAGTATTGACCTGTGTATGCGAAAATCAGAAATATAAATTTCGGAACAAGTTCTGAAATTTAAATGAAAATTTTTGAATACAGAAGAGTATGCTTTTCTCAAATTTGAGTTTTTTTAGAAAAGCGGCCCGTGTGACCCGATTAATAGCCGGGCTCTATTGGATTTTTGCACAGATATTAAAAACATTATACCTAATACAATTTTGTTAAAAAAAAGTTTTGAGATAAAATAATAAATTTTTTTACAGACACAAAAAACACAAGTTTTGTTAAAAAAATGGCTGATTTTCGACTACCGCTAGTTGTAGGGTGCATGTCCAAAATTTTTAGAAATATAGTTTATACTGATCTCTCAAGTCCAGCCTTTTAGAAAATGTAAAAAACGAATTGACTCTTTTGAAAAAGAGTCAATAATATTGAAAAAATAATATTTTTTTGAATTTTTTCAGGCTTTTTTCGGTACACAAACTTTGAAGAATTTTTCTGTGTTATTAAGTTTAGATAATAAAGAACTTGTTTCTTCCAGTTCATTTAGAAACTTATCAGCAATCTTGCAGTATTTTTTTAAAAATTTAACGTAGTACAAGAAAAGATAAATAGGCCAAAAAAGGCCAGAAGACATACCATAAAAAGCAAAAAAAAAAAAAAAATTTGGATTCAAATATCTCTTAAACTATAAGAGATAAGGTAGTAAAGTAAGCATGTTCTTTTCTTAATTTTTTTAAGAAGTTTTCGAAAACGTAAAAATCTTTTAGATCGGACCCAACTGAGGAAAGTTATACGCCCCCAAATGTTTTATATACCCGAGGTAGGCAACTTTGGCCCACTGTGCTACCGACAAATACGTTCTTAAACATTGATCTAAAAGCCTCACACCTCTTCTATTGACGTTCCAAATTTTGTCAAAATCCGTCTAGTGGTTTAGAAATTGCAGAGTTAATACCACTGTGCACCATTAATATTATTTGCTCTCCAATACTCCAATATTTAGCTTAAAAATGCTATGGGAGGCAAAGTTTTCAGAGCTTTTAAAGGCTATGTATTATAGCTTGATACACGGATCGGGAAAGTCCAGGAGATGAACACCAATTAAAAATCTTGCTTAAGTGGGTTAATATTTTTACACTTTGTATCGTAAAATAAAAAAATATTATTTTTCTACTTTTAGAAGGAAAATAATTTCAATTTTTGATATTTTGTAGAAATGACACAGATGAAGATATCACAATGAAAATTTAAGATCTAAAAGCAATAGACTAAAAAAATCCCAATTTTAACTAAAAAATTCCCCAATTCCCAACTCGGGAAAAAAGGGTTTCAAAAAATGAGTTTTTTTTACAAAAATGGCAACACTGACTCTATTTGCAGCTCGTTTCAGAAAAAGCTTTTTCAATCAATAACAGATATATTAGAAAATATGGACATTATTATTTTTTTCAAATCGGTGCTTTGCCTTTTGAGAAATTTTTATTTAAACCAAAATTTTTTTTTACAAATTGGCATTTTTTGGAGAGGGCATGTGCGAGGACCAAAAGTCCAATTAGCAAGAAATTTGTTTTATACGTATTCTCATTATGTTTTCTTTTAAAAACTTTAAAAATATTTTTATGTTTCTTAAGAAAATATTTTTTTATTAGTGAAAAAATATAGCTATCATTTAGGGAAAAGTAAAAAAAAAGCGAAATTTTTTTAAGTTTCAACTTTGAATATTTTTAACTTTTAAACGAAAGAAGATATCTATAACCAACTTGCACAATAATTATTTTTTTTACAATTTTAACGAATATTCTTAAAAAATTTTTGATCTTCAGATGCGTCCACCAGATCAAAAAAAGCTTTAAAAAATAGGTAAAAAATCAACCCAAAAATTCCTTTTTATCCAAATATCTCGAAACCCGAAGGAGATAACCTACACATGTAAGCGTATTTTTTGTAGACCTTCTGAAGGAAAACTTAAGTTTAAAATTTCTGTTCAATCCATTCATAAATGGATTTTTGGCGAATTTTTAAAAAAGTCGAACACCCGAGGTGACCAACTTTGAAGGTCCATCAATCACTCTCCCGACCCCTCATGGGCCAGTGCTTTTGAAAATCAACTCGAATACTCCTTGACTATCACCATGCCAAATTTCAAATATCTCCAGTCGTTCAAAAGTTACAGAATTATTTCCAAAAAAAAGCGTCCGTAAACCACTGTGCAACATAAAGAAGAAAAAATATGTTATTAAAACTTATGTTGTTGTTTTTCTGTTCTCCTGGTAAAGTCGAGTCAATTTAAAACAAATTTAACTTATTAATTCTTTCTACCACCCTCCCCACCACCTCAAGATCACTTTTTAACAATTAATTTTACTTGTGCCAATTAAATTTAATGATATATTTGTGAAGGTTTCTTGATTCTTTGTTTTATATTTCTTGATAGTTTTTGTCTCTAGTCAGTGGCAGTCGACCTTTCTAGTTCATTTTAGTCAAAATTTTATTTTTCATATTTTCAAAATAGTCAAATAGTCACTGCGAGAAATATTTTCGTTTTCATAACTAAGAATATTTTTTTTTGTATATTATTAATTTTATTTGCAATCTATTCTTAAAATATTAAACAAATGTAATAGCATATAGTAAAAATATAACAGAATACATCACAGAAGTAATTGACCCTCAGTAGAGTCAATACTTTACATACAAAATAATGTAGAGATCAAATAAAAAATATTATTTTTCAAAATAAAAAAAACAATAGTTTACAATATGTATTAGAATTTGACTAATTAACAAGTTATCTTTTAAAAGGAAGATCTAGTACATGGTGCCTTTTCAATCTTCGAATTTCATCAGTTTCATCGAGCAAACTGATTGCTAATAGATTTGAGTGGTTGCTTAGCCTTTGAACATATCTTCCACTGAAATTGCTGATTTTATCTTTAACATATGGGATTTCCAAGTCAGTATGTAGTGTTTTGTTGCTTACAAACCAAGGTGCATTCACAACAGCCCTTAGTGTTTTTGATTGAAATCTTTGAAGGATTTCAATATTTGAGTTACTTGCGGTTCCCCAAAATTGTATACCATAGGTCCAAATCGGTTTCAAGATGGCTTTATATAGAATCAATTTGTTTTCAAAGCTTAATTGTGATCTTGGTCCAATTAACCAGAACATTTTCTTAAATTTAATGTCGAGTTGTTTTCTCTTGCTTTTTATATGTGTCTCCCATGTTAGTCTTCTGTCCAAATGTAGTCCAAGATAATTTATAGAGTCTTTGTTAGGAATAAGTTGATTATTTAGGTACACATCTAGACAGTGACCTTTTCTCAAAGTAAATGTTATTTGAGAAGATTTTTGTGGATTTACTTTTATATTCCAAGAATTTAACCAGTTTTGCATTGCATTAAGTTGTTGCTGTATCAGTCTGGATGCTTCCACCGGTGAATCGCTTGATGCTAAAAATGCCGTATCATCCGCGTAAGTTGCAACAGTAACGTCTGTTGATGTTGGCATATCAGATGTAAATATCGTATATAATACAGACCCAAGAACACTGCCTTGTGGTATTCCAGCTTCAATTTCGTGGATGTTTGAAATTTCTGTATTGTTTTTAACATAAAAAGTACGGTTTTCAAGGTATGACTTCAGTAGCAGATAAAATGGTGCTGGCAGGATGGTTTTAAGTTTATATAATAGCCCATCATGCCAAACTTTATCAAACGCTTGTTGAATATCTAGAAATACTGCACAGCAATATCTTTTACGTTCAATTGTGTCAGAAATGATGTTTACGATACGATGTATTTGCTCTGGAGTTCCATGTTTATGACGGAATCCAAATTGGTAGTCCGGAATTATATTATTGCTTTCTAAGATTGGAAGCATTCTACTGAGAAATATACGTTCAAATATCTTTGAAAAAGTAACCAATAGGTTTATTGGTCTATACGACGTTATATTGTTTTCTGGCTTATTCGGTTTGAGCACCATTATAATTTCTGCGCATTTCCATTGTATTGGAAAGTGTTGCAATCTGAGTATTGAGTTATAAATTAGCGTTAAGAAAATTACACCCTTATCAGGTGTATGTTTCATGATTTTGGCGTTAATTTGGTCATATCCAGGGGATTTTGTATTATTGAGTTTTTTGATTTCTAAATGTACCTCATTCGGGGAAACAGGTTTAATTGGCAAATCCATTTGGCATGCAGTATCTAAAAAGTTCACTATATCTGAGTTATATGTTCGGTTCAGATGGGGTTTAAATACTTGTTCTAAATGAGATCCAAAAGAGGAAGCCTTTTCTAAATCGCTTTTACTCCATGAACCATCATTATTTTTTATGGAAACATTTCTTTTTACTGGTCTTTTTAGATACTTAGTTGCTTTCCAAAGACTGTGTTCATTTTTAGCATTGTCAACGCTCAAATTGCGCAAATAGCTGTTAAATTTCTCATTTTTGTGTAAGCGAATCTTTTCTTTTAGTATTTGAGTAGCACGATTTAGATTTGTTCTATCCAGAGGATTTCTGCTTTGATGCCAGATTCTACGAAGTCTTCTTTTATTTCTGATAAGGTTTCTAATCTCCGCAGATAGTTGTACATAATTTCCGGTGGGTGTCCTAGATTGAGGAGTAGACAAGGAAGCCGATTCATGTATTAAGTTAGTAAACAACTCCACGCGCTGCAGCGTTTTCGAACTCATTGCTGTCTTTAATAGATAATTTCAGGTCAATATTTTTGTTGATCCAATAAGTAAAAGAGTCTATATCAGTTTGATTTGTAAATATTTTTGGGATTTTTAAAGCATATTCTACAACAGTATTGTAATTAATTATGATTGGAGAATGATCTGAGCTTAAATCATCAACATTTAATATATCCAGTTTGTTGCATGGTATACCACTATATACTGCAAAATCTAAGAGATCTGGTACTTTGTTAGGATCTGTTGGCCAGTATGTAGGACTGCCGCCAGATAAGGTGCTGTAGTTATTGTTGGTGATACATTTGAATAATGCACTTCCTTTTGGATTCATAAGCCTTGATCCCCACCAGTAGTGCGATTCACTAACTTTTAAAACTTTCAAAAGGTTCTACCATTAACAACACATTTTGATGTTTGCACTAACCACTATGTGATTCACTAACTTAGTTTAAGCCACGGTAAAGTTATGTGGCAACTTTGTCAAAATAAGAGAAAAACACAAAGAAGAATAGAAAAAAAACAAGCCAAAAACTATTTTTGTTGTAAATTTTAAGAACAAATTGAATAAATTAATAAAAATAATTATTATTTTAAATACATTTTTATTCATTTTGATGATATATGCATACTACTGAATGAATACATACTACTATCAAAAGAAGCCGGTCGTCTGCTGAGCAGCCAAGTCATATAGTTGAATTATATTTGTTGTTATATTCTTATATTATATTTTCTTTAATTATAATTTTCGATTTATATAAAGAAACAATTTTTTAATACACTTTTCTAAATCACTTTTCTTAACCACTTTTCTTTAACATTAAACAGCATCAAAAATGTTGGCGTTAATAAACAACAATTTATTTGTTTATTAATAACAGCTGATTGAAACAGCTGACTTTAAACGTCAACAGAAATCGTTAAAGTGTTAGTGAATAGCAGTGTGGTTAATTTAGTTGTTTAATAATTTTGAAGAAACAATTGTGGTTAAAAAAGCGTAGTGAATCGCACTACAGGGTTGTTTGGCATTATAATCACCAGCTACTATAAAGCGCGGACCAAGATTCATGAAAAACATTTCATAATCTTGACAAGTAATATTATGTCTTGGAGGGCAGTATATTGAGTAAATACTTATATAATTGTTATTACATTTAATCTTAATACCGGCAGCTTGAATATAAGGATGGACATCATATTCAAGCATGGACATCATATTCATAAGTGTTGACGTTAACCTTTCCATATGTTTTTCTAACATTACTTCTAGTCTGCTAATAATATTTAGCCAATTCACTATGTCTGCTAAAGTGCTAAATCTTAAAGTGCTATTTAGGGTCAAATAGCAATACTGTGAACACCTGTCGTATATTAACCATTGTATATTTTGATAGACGTCATACTACTACACAGAAAAAGAAAAACAACAAGAACTTACCACATTGTCAGATTCCATTTCCAAATTTGTATTATGTATTTGATTTCGATTTTTTGTAAAAAAAAATCGTAATTGTTTTTGTTTTAATTTTGGTGCGAAATTATCTGTCAACAGAAAACATATGATAAGATCAATCATGCCAATTTTTCAAACAAAAAACGCTGAAATATGAGCGTGGCATCACTGAGTTAAATAGCACGGTGAGTAAACATAGGTTTCAAAGTGATATTGTCATATAATATTTTTTAATGGGAAATACCAACAAAATTTTTATGACAGTCATAAATATTTATGACAATAGGACAATAGCACACAATAGCAGAGACTGTGAATTGGCTAATTATTTTCATTTTCCGATGTTATATTTTTTCTAAGAATTTCGGAATACGATTTATTTGGAATGAAATGATTTGAATTATTGCGAGAATTTTGATTACAGGAGTTTATTAGAGGGTATTAATTTTGGTTATTAAAACGATTTTGAAAATTCGACCGAAAATCTGCTTTATTTGATTGTAAAGTTCTTTTTTGAAGAAGGTTTTGATAAACCTAACAGCCCTTATAATTAGCTGTATGTTCTTGCAAACAATGAGGTGGAAGTTCAGGATTTTTAGCACATTCTGCTGTTGGGTGGTCCAATCCGCACTTAACACATATATATATATATATATATATATATATATATATATATATATATATATAATTCCCCGACAACATTCCAATTGGAACAAGGGGTACTTCTCTCAGACAATGAGCTGCATCCGACTCTATTTTTAGACTCATTGAAAGGGACCTACGTTTTAACGCCGGCTCCGAACGGCAAATGCATTTGTTAGAGAAGTTTTCCATAGCCTAATACTCAATAACCAGTGGCTAACTGAGTTATGACGTGAACCGCCGCTTTTTTGAAAATTAATTTTTTTCAAGTGGGTCTGACAGGGATTGAACTTGGGACCTCTGGTATGCTAGGCGGATGACTAACCTGCTATACCACGGCGGTTCACAGCTTCACACTTAACACATACAAATGGTTTAATACAATATGATTTGGTATGACCATATTGTTGGCAACGATGGCAATGAACAATATCATTGGTTTTTCTTGGGGGTTAAATTTTGACTACGGCATTATTTAAATAATGCAATTCATAAATTTTCTTATTATCTGGACCAGGATCCATATCGACATAGAACATAGATAAGGGTTGTTTCGTAACTCTACTTTTGATATTTACAACTGATCTTACTTGATGCCCCATTGCAATCAGTTCAGCCTTTATATCCTCAACCGGGATTGTATAGTGAATTCCTTTAAGAACTACTCTATATGCGCGCTCACTTTTGATTTGGTATGTATGGAAACTTATATTTTTCAAATTTAGATATTTTACGATCTTTCTTTAGGATTCAATTGTCTTAATAAATAGTTTCACTTGCCCATCTCTTAAACATTTATAATGGAATAACAGTCGATAAGCAGATAATCATTTTGTTAATTTCAGCAACACATGGAATCAAAATATTTGGAGGCTTAGGGGTTCCTTCCTCCACTTCTTCTACTTGTTCATCATTGTCTTTATCGTTGTTATTATCAACATTAAGGATTGCAAATCTATTATTGTTATTATTGTTGGAAGTAGACGGCTCATCAATAAATTTAGCTTTTTTGTTGGTAGCTGGGTTCGTTGGTGTTTTTTTACGTTTACTTGAAGTTATAACTTGCTAGTCCATAACACTGCTTTCACTATCACTACTTTCTTTATTTTTTTCGTCCATTCTTATCAAGTGTTTATGCAATAAATACTATACAGTATTTGTTTCTTTAAAAGTTTTTTTTTTAATTTTTGAAAAATTTATGTACAACAATAATGTTGTATTAAGAGATTTTATTACTTTTATTTTTCAAGTTTTGAATTGGAATATTGATTTACACAAAGAATAAAGCAGAGATCACGTCTGCACTAGATCACTGTATAATTAGAACTCGAACTAAGAATATAAAACTAAATGCTAAAATGAAAAAATTCATATTCTTTCTTTTTACTGTCGTATAAAATAGTTCCTAAAAGCTAAAATCATTTTAGCACTCCACGAAAATATGTGAAGCAAATAGTAAATTTATATATGAAATTTTGGAAATAGTTTTTCGTTCTAGCTTTTATAAAAGCGAAAGGTGGTTTTGTTTCATATTGTTGGCACAATTTTATATGAAAAATGAAATATCCGACTATTTGAAAACTGCTATAGCAGTTTATTTAACCCTTATGTGTATACCAAGGTACCCCGGTACCTTTAGCACTTTCATCTTAACTTTTTTATTGGAAACAGATGGTTCACAAACCTCAAACTTCTTGAGAACTCCTAACTATTGAAATAGTTTAAATTATTATTACTTTTAAGCTAAAAAATTATATTGTGTAGGCGCTGTGGTCCAATTTATATCTTATATACGTAACCGTACGGCAAGGTACCCGGGTACCTTCATACATTATATATGAAAAACTGTAATAAAAAGTAAAATTTTATTGACAGATAACTAAAGCAAAATTAGACAGATTAGTTATAAATATTTTATATATGAATATTTATGTAGAAACAAGATTTACACTATTTTCTTTGTTTTATACATAGTTTCGAATTTTTTAAAATTTTATTCTTGACCCTGGTAATAAAAGGGCTAGTGACATCCAATTTCAACCAATATTCTAAAATATATATTTTTATCCGTTGTAACAATCATAATTTCAGTTCTGCTTATAAAAACTGCTAATATATAACAATTTACGTGCTTTTTTATAACTTTAGTGAAAAATTATCTTTTTGTCGAAATCCTTTGATTTTAAGTCGCAGGTACGACTAAGCCGTTAAAGATATTGCTCTAGTTCTTTCTTTGTGGTAATCTGTAGGGGGTTCTAACTATAACGGGATCATCTTTTTACTTTTTTCGAGTTCGTTTACAATCTATTTTAAAAAACCAAAAAAGGAGTTTTTAAAACGGTATGAACAAAGTACTTTTTTTCGTCCTGTGCAAAAGTGACATATCGTTAGCCCATTGCTTCAAAAATGGGTATTTAAATATCCTAAAGCCTTAAAAAAGTAAAACTAGTCAAACTTTTTAAAGTTTTTTAAAAATAATAATTTTTTTATAGCATATGCTCAGGAGAGTCTTCAAGGACATAGGATATTTTATAAAACCTTTGATAATTAGAAAAGTCTGTTACCGATTTTAAGGTTATATATCATGTATTTGGATTATTGGAGTCAAATGTAGAAAAATTGGAGGCTACATCTTCCTGTAGTACGAAACTTAATTTACTTAATACAAATTTATGGTATACATATATATTCGCCATGACTTGTATCCTTACAACCGCCACGTTGAATTCACCTTGAGATTTACTATTTACTATAAATGAAAGTGCATTGTAACTTTCAGAGTTATTTTCCGAGATCACTCATTTATTTTCTCCAAAAATGTTTGTTTACAATAATTTTTCCATATAGGTACCCGGGTACCTTGCCATTCTCTTAAAGGTGTTTTTTTGCCATACACATAAGGGTTAAACCCTGATTATAATAAAATGAATTCTGAATTTCAATATAAAAAAAAACAAATTAATATAAAATTAAAATAACATTATTTTAGTTTCTAGTTTTAATGAATTTTTAACATAATTTTCCTTTTCTATCTTCTAGAAGCGGTATAGTGGACCAGTCCAAACTGAACTTTTTTCAAATTGCATTTCTGCAAGACGGGCGACAATGTTAATGCCAAAAGTCACTTTCCGACTCCTGCACTAAAATAGTAGTGGGCATGTTTGCAACTATTCTTGCAACGCTGCAAGTTGTCAAAAGCATGCCATCTCTTTCACTAATAATGCTTAAAACTAGCTGTCAGTTTGGACCAATGTCTACCATACTGTTTTTTTTCTGTTCATAACTTTTTATTCCTCCTTCTTCTTTTAGCAGCCACTCTAAAATAAAAACTCCTTGGTTCCATCCATAAAACTAATTCTTTTGTTTTATTTCTTTCCTTTTTTCATTAAGTTGCTCGCTGGGTTTGTTGAGCTTTTTGTTCTAGATAAACAAAATAAATTAATTACTTTGTTTATCTAAATTCTCGGCTCAGAGGTTGTTTGACGTTTCCAACTCTCCACAGAGATTCCTATTCTTCATTCCTTCACCCCTTTATGAACTTTGGTTGAAAAAGGATGTCATTAACCCTATTATTACCAGAGTCAAAAGTAAAATTTTTAAAATATTCAATTTTTTCAGAAAAGGTACTTAAAATTACATGTTTTTATTATTATATTTGAATAAAAATTCAACAAATCGTTCAAAGAAGCCTTTAGTTACATTTTTATACAAATTAACCCTTGCGTACCCATAGACTTTAAATGGTTCTAGTTTTGAACTGACTTATACAACTTATACATATATAATATGCGTGCTAAAATATAATTCCAAAAGCTTCTTTATGTCATATTTTTTTAGAAATTAACCCTCAAATAATCAATGGAAAATTTACTTTTTTAAGAAATTTTTCAAAAATTTACTTTTTATAAAAAAATTTTCAAAAATTTGCTTTTTATAGGAAATTTTTTAAAAATTTATTTTTTATAGGAAATTTTTCAAAATTTTTTATACCTTTCACCAATAGGTGAAAGGGTATTATAAGTTTGTCCATCCGTTTGTAATTTTTTTTATTAGTGATCGTAGACCCCATAAAAATTATACCGATCGACTCAGAATCGGGAGGAGAATCGATTAAGCGATGCCCGTCTGTCTGTCTATCCGTCTATCTGTCTGTTTGTTGAAATCAAGTTTCTGAAGCCCCTGGACGATGGACCTATATAAATTATACACCAGATTTTAGGAAATTCTCCCGCAATGAACGCTATTAAAATTCATTAAAATCGGTTTAAAAACATCGGCCAATAAACAACTGATATATCGCCAAAACAGTAAATTTGATGTATCGCAAATTGCCCAAAGTACGCATTAGAGAAAGTTTGTTGAAAAAATGAAATGCACAAACACAAATACATCCTCCTGGATCACGGACATACATAAATTTTATATCAGATTTTAGGAAATTGCTCTGCCAAGTACGTTTTTAAATTTTGTCAAAAGCGGTCCATAAACAACTGAGATATCACCAAAACACTAATTTTGATGTACCGCAAATTGCCGAAAGTACGTGTCTTAAAAATTTTGTTTAAATTTTGTAAGTTGTGTTTTGGCCATATCTCGGGTGTTTATATACCGATTGTGATGAAATTTAACAGCGTCCTTTGCGGTATGATTTCCTAAAATAAAGGGTGGTTAAATTGTAAGGGTCGATGTTGAATGTGAACCACACCCAAACGCCAAGCTTTTTTCCAAATTTTATTTGACATTTCTCTATTTCAGACTTACTCAATTTGAACCATGGAAAGAAACACAATCCAACAACGTGTTAAAGTTATCCAGACTTATTATGAAAATGGGCGTTCAGAAACACAATCCAACAACGTGTTAAAGTTATCCAGACTTATTATGAAAATGGGCGTTCAAATAAAAATGCTTCGTGATTTTTTTGGCCAATTTGATCGTCCAAATGTGCGTACAATCGCAGAAATCATGGAAAAATTCAAGCAAACCGGGTCTGTAGAAGATGTGAGAATACCAGTGCATGCTCGTACAGCTCGTACTGCAGAAAATATTGCTGCTGTTCGCGATAGTGTGAATGAAGAGCCGTCCACCTCAACTCGTCGTCGTGCCCAAAAATTGCACCTCTCACGCTCGTCGTTGATGAACATTTTGCATAAAGACTTGCATTTACACGCTTACAAGGTGCAATTGGCTCAAGAACTAAAGACTCTTGATCATTCCAAACGTCGTGAATGGGCAGAATGGTGGCAAGAAATGGCAACAGTGGATGATCAATTTTCGAAGAAAATCATCTTCAGTGGATTCGTCAATAAACAGAATTGCCGCATTTGGGCGAATGAGAATCCAAGAGTGATTGTCAAAAAACCAATGCACCCACAAAGAGTGACTGTTTGGTGCGGTTTATGGGCTGGCGGCATCATTGGGCCGTATTTTTTCCAAAATTAGGCCGGTCAGGCAGTTACTGTGAATGGTGTTTCGCCATCGTGAGATGATAACGAACTTTTTATGGCCCGAATTGGAAGATATGAATGTGGACGATATGTGGTTTCAGCAGGACGGTGCCACTTGCCACACAGCTAACGAAACAATGGCTCTTTTGCGCAACAAATTCAATGGCCGTGTTATCTCACGTAATGGCGATGTCAATTGGCCGCCAAGATCATGTGATTTGACCCCGTTGGACTTTTTTCTTTGGGGTTATTTGAAAGAAAAGGTGTACGTCGATAAGCCAGCAACAATTCAAGAGCTAAAGGATGAGATAATTGGGCACATTAACGGCATAGAACCTCCATTATGCCTCAGTGTCATCGAAAATTTGGACCATCGGATGGAGGTGTGCCGCCGTGGTCTCGGCGCCCATATGTCCGATATTTTGTTCCATACATAATTGAGTAATACCATTATATCATAATAAAATAAAATTACAATAATTTCCTAAATAGTTTGTGTTTTATTCAAAATCAACATCGGCCCTTAAAATTTAACCACCCGATATTATATATGTGGAGCCGCGGAACAAAAGGTTCTTTTTGCATCATTCAAAATTTTTGGGAAATTAAATTATTTATTGTTTCGCACTTTAAAAAATCAATGAACTGCGAAATATATTTAAGTTAGCTTACCAGTAGGTGAATCTTTGTGCTCTAAATCACCACATTAAATCTTAAAAGTCTCTTTAAATAAGCGCTTTTATTTTGGAAAAAGAACCTTTTGTTAAAAAAAGTGAAAAAGTACCTTTTGATACAAAAAAAAAAATTAAAAATATGAAAAAATAATTTTTGTTATGAAACGAAATTAAACCATAGCTCCCTCAGAAGTAATCTACTTAACATAAAAACATGCAGTATTTTATATTTTTGCATTTTGAACAAAATATATAAATAGTCTGAGGAAAAATATTCACTATTACCTACTTTTATTAATGTTGAACATTGGTACAGTTTTCGCGGAACTCTTCGATTTGAAATCACAGGTACGGCAAAACGGTTAATGATACGGACCTCATTTTTTTGGTTTTTATTCTACCATTTGTTTGTTTTGTGATACTGAGAAGCAAATGTATTATTTGCAATATTTTTTAAACAAAATTTAAAAAAAAAATTAAAAACTGATTTAAATAAATTTTTTAGCTGCATATCCTTAGGCGAATCGTCAAGGACACGCATTTTCTGGGAAAAATTGCAATATCATTGAAACTACTTCTTGGATTTTTAATATTGATGACTTAAAATAAAGCTTCTTTAGTTCTCTTTTATATTCCAGTAAAAAATTAATTTGGGCAAAACCGAAAATACTCCCTTATTTCCCTATTCCAAAAAGTTTACCACTTTATGGGCGGAAAAAATTTGTGTAGCATGTTTCTGTATTACTTAGAACATTTCTAGGGGGAGTAAAGGTTTAATTGCGCACTTTCATAAAATAAGGTGCACCCTAAACTACACGAATAAGGGGAAAAATACGTAACTTACTTACTATGGAAAAAGAACCTTTTGTTAAAAATTTAATTACTAAAAAAAAATTAAATATTATGTATTTAAAAGATTTCAACCTAAATATTACAAAAATAACAAAAATAAAAATATTTTGTGTCTGGCTTTTGAACATTATGATTATATTTGAGTATGTATTATATATCAAATTATAGGTAATCTTCCTAGGAAGTACATAAAATGCAGCTAAGTATATGATTTGCGTAATCTACATCAACGAAAATCTAAATTTTGGGATTGCAATTGGGAGAAAACCGTTTACTTTTGACAGTAGCTATTGTACAACTTTGTAAGGCAATCTCTTATTTTCTAATAAATTATAATAGAACCGATGATGAAAGTTAGTATGAAGACGTTGTACATTATCGTTATTTAGCATTTGACATATCATGGAATTCGGTTCACATTTAGTCATACCTCCTATATAAACCTCTTAATGGCATAAATTCCATCTAAAAGCCACTTAAATGAGAATAAATAATTAACTATATTAGCTTTGACCAATTTAGCACAAGAATACCATTATGTGAATACCAGCCAGTGTGCAAAATTTAGTCACAATCGATCACCATTTGACTATAGTTCTTTCTGTTCGCCTTTCCGTCAGAGGAGAGCGCGATAGCGCATAAAAAAACTTTTTCGAGGGACAACATTTTCCAAAAGTATTTCTGATCTCTTGAAAAAGGTCGGCATTGAAAATGGGCAAACTCGGTTCACATTTGGTAAAAGCTTCTATATGACCCCGACCGTTAATCACTTTAATGCTGATAAATTAAATCACATTATAACAGCACAAAGAACCAGAGCGAAACTTTCCCGTCAGCATACCGTGGCTAATTCCCATTCAATTGATATCCGTTGTCGCTTGATGTTGACTTATAGTTATTCCATATATCTTATATTATATTTTATATATAGCATTTAAATTTTGCAATAATTGGTCCACATTTCATCTAAGCTCTCACACAATCCAAATTAAACGATTAAGCACAACGAAAAGTATTTAAATGCTTATAAATGTAAATTTTGTGCAAAGTAATTGTATATATCAGATTATTATAAATCTTCCCGCAAAGCACGCTATTTGATCAAAACCGGTCTGTTAACACCTGAGATATCTCCAAGACCCCAAAATTTAGAAGTGATTTGGCCCTAAAATCGGTTAAAAATCTTTCTATTTTACTAGAAGCCTGTGCTCATCGGAAGAACATGTTGCCCTTGTATTAATTAATTAATATCATCAGAAGTTAAGACTTGCACAGATCGGAAGAACAATACATCCTAAATATTATTGATAAACTATTCATCTAAATTAGCCAATTAACTTCAGATTTATTAGTAAATATTTAATTACTTTTCCGAAAAATCAATGATAGGTTAGCAACTAATGTAAACTTGGTATTTATCCATTCAAAATTTATATAACTCAAGGTATCTAAAATTAAGTGCGTATAACCTAAATTCCTAAGGTTTGTATAGATTGACAAAACAATCATTGCCAAAGCTTTGATCCAAATCGGAGTTTTACGTAACTAATCAAAAACTTCTACTATATGGACGACACGTTCGAATTAAAGTACACATCGATAGCTAATATTCAATTTGTGTTTGAATATTTTTTATTTCATAGCGAGTTTTGCGACATTCCTTTAATAATTTGAATAATTTAAATTTGAAATATTATGACTCCAATGTTTGAGGTAAAGTTACTTTGGACCTCCATTGGTGAAGGGTATCAAAGATTCGGCAAAGTCGAATATACCACTCTTACTTGTTTTTATATGAAATTTTTCAAAAATTTACTTTTGAATTTACAAATGAAACTAAAGGTTTCTTTGAACGATTTGTTGAATTTTTATTCAAATATAATAATAAAAATATGTAATTTTTAGTACCTTTTTATACCCTTCACCAATAGTTGAAAGGGTATTATAAGTTTGTCATTCAGTTTGTAGTTCATTATTCGTCTTAGATCCCATAAAAATTATACCGATCGACTCAGAATCGGAGAGGGAGAGAGCCGTCTGTCTGTCTGTTTTTGTGGAGCTCCTGGTGGGTGTACCCATACGAGTTATACACCAGATTTTAGGAAATTTCCCTAAAATCTGGTGTATAACTCGTCGTATTACTATCAACATATTTATCCTAACTAAATATTAAGCTAAAAGAAAAGTATTTAACAGACTATTAATGCTAAACTACACCAGGGCCCTATTCCACGAAACAACATATCAACTTTTCGCTTATCAAATTTTTCGACAATTAGCAAAACTTTATGTTCCTCAGAACTATAAAATTTGATAAGTGATAAGTTAAATTTCTGTTCCATGTACGTCCTCTTTCGCAAAGTGCAAAGCTAATTTTTTTTTTCAGCTTATTTGTATTTATTGTATCTTCATTTAATATAATGAACTAACAATAGGTTATCAAATCTTATATCTAAATTATTAAGTTATAAAAGTCCATCCATTGGTGAGCTTTTCGTTTCTTTACAATTGGATTTTATATTTAAATCCTTTTCCTTTAGCGGCTGTACAGGTCGCCAATATCCCTCCTTCTGAGGCGGATGTGGCCACGACTATTTAAAATGCTTCGGGCTAGTGGATTGGGGTGGCATGCTAACTTATTAATGTAATTGACTGTGGTTGGGTGTAATATATTATATTGCCTGGGGTATAGAACAGAGTGTTGTCGGGGGGTTTATGTGGCATGTTGCTGGGGAGGCAATGGAGCAAGTTGTGTGGGGGCTAATGTGACATGTTTCCGAGCATAAGGCATAGTACATTGGCGGGGGGGTAAATTAGCATGTTGAACAATCAGTTTTATATTATTTTCCAAATCTTTAATGGTGAGATCAATATCTTCTGGTGTACGTAGAGGTATGTTTTCGGTGCAGTGAGTGCTGAGGTATTTCTTAAATTTGAGCCAATTTATATTTGTACTTGTCAATGAAATGTCTGCAAACGGAGATACAAAACCTTCCGAGTTGAAAAGTGTTAATATTGTAGGTGAATGGTCTGACGATAATTCCAAAGATGGTTCAGCTTGAATCAATTCCCTTTGGATGCTTTTTGTTACTCCGAAATCGATAACATCGGGGATTTTATTTGGGACACTGGGCCAATAAGTGGGTTGTCCACTCGATATCACATCCAGGTTGACTTTTAAAATTATGTCGAACAAAACACGACCTTTTGGAGTTATCAATCTCGACCCCCAGAATGTATGTTTTGCATTATAATCGCCAGCTGCAAGAAAACGGGGTCCCAGTGAGTTAAAAAACCTAGAATATTGATCCTCACTAATTGAAAACCTTGGGGGAGAATATACTGATGAAATCACCAAGTTACGGCAAAAGTCTTTAAGACAAATTGTGGTTGCCTGAAGATAATCTTCACAAAAATCACAATATAAGTCGTGCTTAATACGATTTTTAATAAGTATTGCAGATCCACCACATGCTCTACCTCTAGGATCCTTAGTATCATAAAGTATGTATCCCTTAATCTTAAAAAAACTATTTGCCGTTAAGTGAGTTTCGGAAATCAGCATAATATCAATTTGTTTATCATGAAGAAAGTATTCAATTTCGTTGGTATGTTGGCGAATGCCGTTTGCATTCCAAAAACATATTTTCAAACAGTTCATGGCTTGTTAAGAATAGCTTGCAGTAGCATGGATTGTATTCTAAGCATTTCCTGCATCATACTACTCATTGTATTCGTAAAATTGTTAACTGACTGAACTAGTGAATCAACAATAGACTCTAGCCTGCCAATGTTAAAATTTTCGTTTTCAGTTCTGGAGTTACTATTAGTTTTTGTTATTGGCGCTGGGTTTTCTATACGAGTACCATTATTATTTTCTTTTAAAACACTTGCATATGAGCCCTTGTTGACATTGAATTGTGTAAACTGTGGATACTGTGTATTTACATTAGGTTGAGTGTTGATAATGTTTGGTTTTCGAATAACAGATTTTTTGAAAAAAGAGTAAACAATGCAACCTCTGTAGTTTGCAGTGTGATTTCCACCACAGTTGCTACATTTTTTTCACGTTAAGGTCATTTTTTGGTTTGTTGCATTGCGCAGATACGTGAAATTCCCCGCATATTACACAAACCGGTGGCAGTTTGCAGTAAGTTCTGGTATGCCCAAATTCCTGACAGTTTGAGCATTGAATAGGACCTTTCCTCTTGTACGGCTCCTCAACTGTGATTTTCCGGTGCAGCAGATATTTAAGGTTATAAATGGGATGCGATTCATTTTTCTTTAGCCTGATGTCGCCGGGTTCCAATTCTACTCGAAACATGGGTTGGGGGATGTTTTCCCTATTTCTGATGTTTGTAACGTGTTTAACTTTGAATCCATTGTTTTGCAGACCTTCTTTTATACCCTCAATATCAACGCACGAGTCGATGCCTTTAAGGACAACTTGAAGACCTTTACTGCTTTTAAGCTGATAAGTGTAAAAACTTTTTCTCCGCGATTCAAACTCGTTTACAACCTTACGGTAATCATTCTCATGGTTAACTTGGATTTTTGTTTCACATATATTGCCGCGTTTAAATGGAACACAATAGAAAGATTTTTCGCCGACTAATGGTACCAAGCTATTTATTAGATCATTTGAGTTTTGTTCCCTCAAATAAACAGGTGGGGGTTTTGAAGATTTCACTTCTTGAGCAGGCTCCTCAGAATTGTCTTGCAGAGAAACGATTTTGGGAGTTTATCCCCTTAGATGTGTTTTCTTTTGTTATTTTTGGCATTGAAGCTACTTTTGACGACTTAGGACTGCGACCTCGTTTTAATACTGTTATATATCTATCTATTCCCATTTGGATTTGCGGTTTTATTACATTTGGGGAAAGCGAAACAATTTTGGGTATAGCTCCCGTTTTAGGGTAAATTAAGTAAGTACTTACTGCGGTTGATTTATGAATTGATGGGAAAATGTTTGGCATACCTTCAGGCGCAAGCGAAAGTGGACTACTGTTATTTACTACACTGATGTTGTTATCTGTCAACATATTTTGTTTTGTAATCTTATCCCCTCTTGTCAACAGAGTAGGGGAGCATGAAGAAGCGCGACTCAATGGCTTGGCAATTAAATACGCGCTGTCATCCGTTTTGTTATTTGTTTTAATATTCTCACTTTCATCAACACTCACTGTGAGATAAGCATTTCTGCCGTTTGCGCTAAGTCTTCGCTCACATAAATTGTTATTTGAGAAACTCATCAAGAGAATTCTCTTTCAATTTAACACTTATACTCTTATTTTTCTGGTTTTGTTTGCTTTGTAATCAACGAAAACAAAAAACTGCACTAAGATTTTATTTATCAATTGTTTTGATTTTATATTAAATGTTATGCTGGTTATTTTTATTAATATTTTTTATTTAAAAAAAGCGTCTTTTCGCATATATTATTTAAGTATCAATTATAATTTTTTTAACCACGTAGAAACCGTTTAAAAAGCTTTCGATACGGAGTAAAATTGAAAACACGTCCATTTGTAATATTTGCAAAGACTTTGCAAATAATAATGCTGTTTGGTTCCACAAAAACTGTAAATTATATTTTTGCAAAGCAAATTTCAATAAATTTATCAAAGATTTGCCAGGTAAATGATCTCTTTGCAAATTCATATTGTTATAGATAGTGAAACTTTCTAAATGAGTTTTGATCGACGATCGTGAAGAGGTGATTATAAGAAGAAATTATAGAGACAGAATTAATTTTTCGGAACTAAAAAACTTTATAGGTGTTGTGGCTTAGTTGGTTAGCACGTTGACTACTAAGCACAATATCATATTGAGCCTTGGTTCGATAACCGGTCTCGGCAACGTCAATTTTTATGTTCATTTCCTTTTTTTTTAAAACACAGTGCGGTGGCCCGATGACGTTAGGGGTATCACTGAAAAGTTTTTTGAGATGGGTGGATTCCCCAGTTTATGTGGTTGTGTGGATTGCACAATCGGTAAAATTGATGCGCCTTCATTGCACGAGGAAGCATATGTGGACCGGCGTTAAATGCAATGATGATATGCGGGCCAGACTTCACATTTTACGGTGTAAATGCAAGTTGGTCGGGTAGTGTTCATGATTCAAGAGTTTTACGGAATTCGGCTATAAGCCAAAGATTTGACAATGGATGGAGACCATTTCTACGGATTGACAAATTGGTTGATACCATTTTTATGGAATCGGAATCCTGATAACTCTGCTGAAGAGGCTTTCAACTGTTGCCACAAAAAAACACGGCGCATAATTGAAAATAGTTTTGGAAAATAGTAGTTATTATTTGTGCCATCTTACACAATATTACCTGTAGCATTGGAGGAAGAAAACATGCCGTCCACTGAAGACATTGAAGGTGAAATCGATGAATTAGATCTAGAAAATGCTGAAGACGTTTTTTGGATTTTTTTTTTCATTTTTAACTTACGGCTCATTTTAACAATTAATCTTTAGCGCAAAGTGAAAAGTGATAACACGCATATGCAAAGTAGGTTAAATGCTTTGTGGAACACTTTTTACATTCACTTTTCAAGAGAGCGCAAAGACTTTGCAAAGAGATCAAAAATTTTATTGGTACTAAGAGAGATTTGCAAAGAATTTTGTGGAACAGAAACAGTTATCACTTTGCCAAAATATACAATTTGATAGTGCAAAGTGAAAAGTTGATAAGTTGTTTCATGGAATAGGGCCCAGGTTATGAGATTAAATGTTGTGCAAAGTAAATACTAGGGAAACTTACATACTTTTAAATGTTGAACTATAAAGCTCCTGCAACCGAATTCAGTCAAAGTATTTTGCTAACAATACCAACTAGCATAACAACTTTTTTGGAATTTGGTCCACTTTTTGAATTAGCTGCACCCTCGTAGATATATGAGAGATATTTCTAAATTTAACACAACTTGGTGGTGGGTATATAAGATTCCGCACAGCCGAATACAATACTCTTACTTGTTAATATTTGACTTATATGGGAGGGGTCACACCCACTTGAGATTAAAAAAAAACTAAGCCTATTTTACCCACCGGTCACACACATACAAAGCCGAATATAACACTCTTACTTATTTTCATATAATATATGGGCAAATCCTGCTTGACGGACGATACATTTATACGGATTTTGTTGTACTTAAATGTATCTATACTAGGTATCTAGGCCCATCGATTATGCTATCGAATGGCATTTGATAATTTACATACCTCTTTTGGAGGAAAAAGATATTCGCTTTTAAAGTGATGTTGCGGACGCTACAAAAAATGGAAATGACTTTTTTCAACACATGTTTCTGCAATTTTCATCAAATCGGTCATAGTAATAAAAAAAATGTAAATATATTAAAGATAGAGGAAAATCAGAGGATTACAAAACAGCTTTCATAAAATACTTTAAAGTTTACAGTTTCTCCAAATAAATAAACTGTTGCGGATGCTATGTGACGGATGATACGGTTTTTACTTTAATGTTTTTTATTAGGAAAAAATGCATATTTCATATTTTTTTAAAGATTGTGATATTAATGGTTTTATTTGTTCCCGAGTTTCATCTCCTTCCTTTTCATATTCGTGGTTAAAATGCGATTTTTTTTGCACAATTTAATATTTCAGAAAACGGCTACATACATATATTTATTTAAAAATGGTGCGGCTAGCTGTTAGAGAGTCAAAAAATTCAAAAAAAGAATCATATTTTAAAAGCATCAAAGTTGCCCCACTGTATATTTGTTTAACACCTAATATCTTAAATTTAATCTGTGGATATAGACAGTGTTATTGCTTTATGAATAAGACAGATATGTGTTCGTAAATATTGTATTTAATAAATATAATTTTGTAAAAAATATATACTGTGACGGACGCTACACACTTTCCTATACATATTATTCTGTAAAATGCTATATAAACATCTATATATTTTTAGCCTAATGTAAAGCATACTATAAGTTCTCTTTACGAACCAAGTTCAATTGAAGAAAAAAGAAAAATTGCACTAGTCAAATTAAAAAAATTACATCTAATTGTATAAAATAAAGCAGACTTTGAGCCCATACTGAAACTTGATACCTAAATGGATGTTTTTGTGATTTTTATGAACCTTTTAAAACTCCATTAGTTTAAAAAATGTATAAAAATTCGAGATGTGGGCAAATAAAGACCTGCTATTCACGAGGAGAGTAATTTTTTTCTTTGCTTAATGTTTTTCGGATTTGCCCATATATGAGAAATGAAAATTTTTAAGAATCTTTTTCTCCGATATCGGGCTGATTCCTGACATATTCAATATAGTCATAGCTTCTACTAGTCCTGGGCTACTTCCTGTGTTTCGCTACCCCAATTCATGTCTTGTCTAAATATCGAATATATCGATATGAATATTCTTGTAATACAAAGCATTTTTTTATATGAAAAAACTTAGTAACATTTTTCATTTTTATACCATTCACCAATAGGTGAAAGGGTATTATAAGTTTGTGATTCCGTTTGTAATTTTTCTATTCTATTTATTAGTGATCGTAGACCCCATAAAAATTAAACCGATCGACTCAGAATCGGGAGGAAAATCGATTAAGCGATGTCCGTCTGTCTGTCTGTCTGTTGAAATCAAGTTTCTGAAGCCCCTGGAGGATGGACCTACATAAATTATATATCAGATTTAAGGAAATTCTCCCGCAATGAACGC
This sequence comes from Stomorhina lunata, assembly GCA_933228675.1. Lineage (NCBI taxonomy): Eukaryota > Metazoa > Arthropoda > Insecta > Diptera > Rhiniidae > Stomorhina > Stomorhina lunata. Next base: position 73,460,130 of record OW121740.1, on the reverse strand, counting down.
TATTAAATTTCATTAAAATCGGTTTATAAACACCGAAAATATTGAAAAAATACCAAAAATTAGACGAAAATTTTAAAATTTTTGATTGAAACACACTTTTGAATAACAAAAGAAAAAATGTACTCCTGGTGTACATGATTATACATCAGATTGTTTGAAATAGTTCCCCAAAGCACTCTGTAAAATTTTATCAAAATCGGTCTATAAACCACTGAGATATCGCCAAAACACTAAATTTGATGTATTGCAAATTGCCCAAAGTACGCATTAGAGAATGTTTGTTTAAAAAATGAAATGCAGAAATAGGAAAAACCATCATCCTTTAGCACGGACATGCATATATCAGATTTTAGGAAATTCTCCCGCCAAGCATGTTATTAAATTTTATCAAAAGCGGTCTATAAACAACTGAGATATCGCCAAAACACTACTTGTGATGTGCAGCAAATTCCCCAAAGTACGTGTCTAAGAAATGTTGTTTACATTTTGTAAGTATTGTTTCAGCGATATCTTAGGTGTTTATAGATCCATTGTGATGAAATTTGACAGCGTTCTTTGTAGGAGGATTTCCTAAAATCTGATGTATAAACTCTACAAATCTGATTATGAATACCATTCAAATTGTACCGATCGACTCAGAATCGGCAGGAGAATCGATTTCGCGACGTCCGTCCGTCTGTCTGTTTGTCTGTCAGTCCGTCTGTTTGTGTGTCTGTCCGTACGTCCGTCTACCTGTCTGTCCTTCTTTTCTGTTGTAGTCAAGTTTTTGGAGCTCCTGTTTTGTCGATATCTAAGATGTTTATTTTGATGAAATTTAATAGCATACTTCGCAGGGGATTACCTAAACTCTGATGCATTCGGTAATTTGTGGTAGATATAATTTAGTGTTTAAGTTTTGATCGACAATGATGAAATTTACGATATCCTAAAATTTTGTGTAAAATACATATATTTATACCTTCCAGGAGCTCCACAAATCTGATTTTAGCAGACAGACACACTGCATTTATCTTAATTTTGTGTCTGACTTTTGAACATTTGAGAATGTATTATATATCAAATTATAGGTAATCTTCCTAGGAAGTACAAAAATGTAACTGAGTACATGATATCCGTTCAAAACCTACATATGTATGTATGTATCTCACATATCAACGAAAATTTAAATTTTTTAATTGCAATTGAGAAATCCGTTCACGTTTGACAATTGATTCCGTATAACTTCACCTCTCTTAGTAGCTAATAAATGACAAATTATAATATATACGATGATGATATTTAGTATAAAGACGTTGTATTCAGGGCGATAGCGCCTAAAATAAACTTTCTAGATTCACAACATTTGACAAAAGTATTTCTGATCTCTTGAAAAGTTCGGTATTGAAAATGGTCGAGCTCGGTTTACCAGGAATCACTTTAATACTGATAAATTAAATCACATTATAATTGCACAATGAACTAGAGCAAAATTTTCCACACATCCATCGGACAGATCGAAAGAACAATACATTATTATTGATGAAGTATTAATCTTAATTCCATTTATACATACGTGAAATATATAGCTTATTTCACGTATGTATCTAAAACTAAGAGTTTATACCCTATAATTCTAAGGCTTGTTTACATTGACAATCATTGTTAAAGCTTTGACCTAAATCAGTCGGCTAACTTCAAAGTTTTACATAACTAATCAAGAACATTTACTAGTTGGATAATTCGTACGAATTAAAGTACACAACCCTCACTGGGCACTGTTTTTGGGTTGCATGCCAGAATACTTAATCTTCACCAAATCGATGTCCTCTTGAAAATCTAAGGTCATCTACATTTTGAAGCATCTTTTATTAAGTTTTCGTAAAATAGACACATATATCGAAGCTACTGGCTGGCTTAAATATCCATAACTATTCTTGATGATGACGCCACCGAAAAGCTTTTCGTTTTCCGACATAGCTTAATATTGCTAGGAATTACATTTAGTATGAACAAAAGAAAATTAATATACATATCAAGCATTTGTGTGGGGCTCAACTAAGTCAGTCAGTAATCAGAAACTATATAATTAACAATATATTCTTACGATTTTGTACTTTACTTTTGGAACACCATTGGTGAAGGGTATCCAAGATTCGGCAAAGCTGAATATACCACTCTTACTTGTTTTATTTTAGTTTAAAATGTTTTTATTGAAAGAAAAGAAATAATTTTTTGTTGCTATTTTTGGTAAAAAAAGTAAATATTTATTTTTTCCAAATTAGCTTAACAGTGTGTGGAACCTATTTAACATAGGTGTCGGACGTATTTAACTGACAAATTTATCTTCACACCCTTTATAATATTTTGATCGGTTAATCGAATAATTTGTCATTATCCGATTATTAATCGATCAAGTTTGAACACCGAATAATTATTCGCACGATTATTCGAATAAACCAAAACTCCGAACAATTGAATAATCTAGTATATAACAGAGTGCCTACAAACGAGCAATAATGTATATAAATATATATATATATATATATATATATATATATATATATATATATATATATATATATGGCTATCTCGAAAACGGCTCTAACGGGTTTGATAAAATTTGGACAGTGGGTACCGTTTTTGATGTATACGTCGAATAAGAAGGGACTTTTGGAACCTTTGCCTCTAAGAGGGTAAAAACGGGTAAAAAGGGGAAAAAATCGAAAACGTTATATCTCCTAAAGTAATAGGTATACAAACAAAATTAAAATTACGTTTTAAACAGCTATGAAAATAAGCGGACAGGTGTTTGGTACTTTTTTGAAACTATGTCCGATAGGGGGTCAAAAAGGGTGAAAATAGTTTTTAGGTACTTTTTTAACAGACTCTTATATTTTAAACCAAAGAATATAGAAAGGAACTTTGTACTGCAGTCAATTGATGTGAATGAAATATTGAACACGTACTTGGTACTTTTTTGATTTTGGGGCCAAAATGGGCAAAAAAGGGATATAATGATAACTTAACATCTCAAAAGTAATATGAATAGGAATTATGTTAACTGCGTTTTAACAAAATGTACCGAATTCAATTGGTACCAAAGAAGTACCAAATAAGCATATGGAACTTTTTGAAAGTAGTGGATAAAAAGGGGAAAAAATGAGTAATGTTATAACTTTCAAACAAATGAATGTTTGTATGTGTGTTCTTTATAGAATAGTAAACTGTGAATTTGATCATATTATGCTCTTTAGCGAAGATGTTGCGAATAATCCAGCAAAGGTTTTAAAGTTGGTAAGACTAATTTCCGTTAGGTGGTGCCACTGAAAATTACTAAAAATTAATTAAATCGTAAACTGTATATATGATCATGCTATGATCTTTAGCAAAGTTGTAGCGCATGAGCCGGCAAAGGTTTTTTAGTTGGTGTGAATAATTTTCGACAGGTTGCGCTACTGAAAATTAATCAAAGTCAATTTTATCGTAAGCTGTACATTTAATCATGCTATAATCTTAAGCAAAGTTGATGCACATGAGCCGACGAAGGTTTCTTAATTGGTATGAATAAATTTCGACAGGTGGCGCCACTGAAATTTACTCAAAGTCAATTTAATCGTAAGCTGTACATTTAATCATGCTATAATCTTTAACAAAGTTGTTGCGGATAAGCCGACGAAGGTTTATTAATGGGAATTACTCAAAATGAAATAAATCGTAAACTGTGCATTTGATCAGGCTATAATATTTAGCAAAGTTGTTACGCATGAGTCGACGGAGGTTTCTGTTGGTATGACCAATTTCCAAAATTTTTCAAAATGAGTTAATCTGTAAACTATGCGTTGATCGGAAAAAATAAATAAAATAATTCGTAATTAACTGAATATTTGCACAAAATGCTTATCATAAAGCTCCGAGCAAGGCTCGGTCAACCAGGTACTTAAACATAATAAATCTAAAAGTTTTATTTAAAGCACTCATTATGTATTTACCTTTCACAATCCTCCAGAGCTTGACAAGTGTCATTGCTTATTGATGATTCTTGCAATGATTTTTCCCTTTTTTTCATTTCTTCATCAACTCGTCGCATTTCTCTCAGGGCTGTAGCAACCTGAAATTTAAAGGTGTTTTTGAAAATATTACTAGTTAGCTATTTTAAGTATTGCATAATTGTATCGGTAAAAGACTTAAAAATATACTGCGAGAAAAGCTGTGTAATTAAAATTTCATGTCTGTTAATGTAAAACTAAAGTAAAGTTAAACTAAGTAAATTTGATATTTTGACAAAAACTCAGCTATTTAGTACTTATGGGCCATAGAATTTGAAATCATGTCTTACTTTGGAATTTTTTTATTCTAAAGTATTAATTAAGTTATTTGGCCACATACAAATTCCAACTTGTTTCTAAACATAATGGGTAAAATGGATAATTCATAATAAGTATACTCGATTATGCCGATGACGTGTGTCTGTTCTCTCATCGATTCTGAAGCATACAATCCAAACTCCAAAACTTTGCCTCTCGTGCTGCTTCTTCAGATTAAAATCAAGAAAACTAAGTCAATGCGAATTAACTCACAAAATGACGCCAAATTTTATCTTGCTGGACAATTCATTGATGAAATTGAAACTTTCTGTTACCTAGGGAGTATTATCTCAAAAAGTGGAGGCAGTAGAGAAGACATTCAAAATAGGTCACGCAGAGCAAAGCAAGCTTTTGGCATACTAAACGAACTCTGGAGATCTCAAAACATCTCGACTACCACTAAAATAAAAGTTTTTAACACTAAAGTTAAAGCCGTGCTCCTATATGGTTGTAAGACTTGGAATATCTCGACCTGTGAGATGAACAGTCTGCAAGCTTTTGATAATCGGTGCTTAAGACGTATACTTAAAATTTTCTGGCCCGTCACAGTCACTAATGAAGACCTTTGGCTGTGCACCGCTCAGGACCAGCTACAAATAAGCATACGCACTAGAAAATATGGCTGGCTAGGACACACATTGAGAAAAGCGGGCACTGATATAAATCGTCAAGCTATTGAATATAATCCTCAAGGTTGCAGAAGGTCCCGCCAAATTGAGAGCGAGTTCGGTGTATGGAACGAGATGAAAGTGATGACTACCGATAAACTTACATGGAAAACATTTGTTGAGGCCCTACGTTCCACCAGGAATTAAAGGACTAAATATATATATATATATTTATATATATATATATATATATATATATATATATATATATATATATATATATATATATATATATATATATATATATATATATATATATATTAAACGTCTGCAAGCGTATACAATATTGTTCATCAAAAACGAATGCACCATAGTAGTACTCAATACTTGTAGTATAAATGAGAGAATGAGTGTAACCGATATTGTCTGCTTTTGGTTTTGCTCATCCATTCTACCCACAAAGTCAGTAACTGATGCTTTTGCTTATAAGTTGAGAAAGATAAATTTATCTGTTTACAACTGTTTCTTGTTTCAAAATACTTAGATAACTATAAGCAGAGTGTGCAAACAAACGAAACCAAACATTTGAATTTGTTTTATTTCTGTCTTTGCAGAGTACAAAACAGAAACAAAATACAAATAATGATAATAAAGTCGACAAAATGATTTGTTTTTTTATTTGTACACGAACAAAACACGAATGCTATTTAAAATTACTCTGCTAGAAAGAAAAACAAAGAGAGCAAAACCGAAAAACTCAGAACAAAACCGTTTCGCAAACATTTGCTGAGTGATTTGATCTTTTTTTATTTAATAGCGTATAGCAGTAGAAATCAGAAAGAGAAACAAATTTTTGTTTCTAGAAAAATTTACATATTGAAATGAGGTAAACTGTAAATTTTGTTGCTATAAATTGGGTTTTTATTTTGTTTCTTGTATTTTTCTTATTGTCTTTTCTTAAACAAAGCAAACTTCGTTAACGTCCAACTGAATGTTTTTGATACTCATTTTCACGAGTTTCTTTAATGATCGTGATATTTACCTTAGGATAATATAAAACGAATCATTCGCAAACATTTCTGAGGATGTTTTGTACTTAAATGTACGATTGGTATGGTAAACTGAAGCAAAGAAGATGAGCACAAAGAATAACTTGTGGTAAATGCAAAGACAATTTCGTAGCAATAATGTTTCTATGTTGAAATACTAACATTTTTCAGTGTTTGTGTGTATATATTTTAATTGACTATAAAAATGAATAATATAGAAATAAAAGGAAACAAATTGCCAAAAGAATATAAAATAAGTGAACGGACGGAGTAAAATTTTTTAAGAATTGAAAGTTTTTAAAAATCTCATAATAATCAGAATTTTTTTTAAAATTTCCTATAAAAACAAAAAAAAATTAAAAATTTCCTATAAGATTGAAAAAAATTTAAAAATTTCCTATAAAAAAAAGAAAATTAAAAATTTCCTACAAAAACCAGAAATTTTTTTAAAATTTCCTATAAAAATTAAGGAAAAATTTTCTTTAAAATTAAAAAAAAATTCTATCAAATAAGAAATTTTTGAAATTTTCTTTATAAAAATAAGAAATTTTTTAGAAATTCCCTATAAAAATAAGAAATTTTTCAATTTTTTTTTTTTATAAAAATAAGAAATTTTTAACATTTTTCAGTGTTTGTGTGTATATATTTTAATTGACTATAAAAATAAATAATATAGAAATAAATGAAAAAAATTTGTCAAAAGAATATAAAATAAGTGAAATAAAGGGAAGGAGTAAAATTTTTTAAGAATTGAAAGTTTTTAAAAATCCTATAATAATAAGAAATTTTTTAAAAATAAGAAATTTTCTAAAAATTTCCTATAAAATTGAAAAAAAATTAAAAATTTCCTATAAAAATAAAAAAAATAAAAATTTCCTACAAAAACAAGAAATTTTTTAAAAATTTTCTATAAAAATTAAGAAAAAATTTTCTTTAAAATTAAAAAAAAAAATTATCAGATAAGAAATTTTTGATTTTTTTTTAAATAAGAAATTTTTTAAAAATTCCTTGTAAAAATAAGATCTTTTTCAACTTTTTTTTATATAGATAAGAAATTTTTTAAAAATTTCCTATAAAATAAGAAATTTTTAAAAAGTTCCTATGAAAATAAGAAATTTTTTAAAAATTTGCTATAAAAATTAGAAATTTTTTAAAAACTTCCTATAAAAATAAATAAAATTTCCTGTAAAACTGAGAAATTTTTGAAAAATTTCCTATAAAAATAAGAAATAAGAAATTTTGAATTTCCTATAAAAAAATTTAAAAATTTCATATAAAAATAAAAATAATTTTCTATAAGAAAGGATAAGAAATTTTTGAAAAACTTCCTGTAAAAATAAGATTTTTTTTAATTTTATATGAAATCCATAAATGGATTTTTGGCGAGTTTTTAAAAAAGGGGAACACCCGAGGTGACCAACTTTGAAGGTCCATCAATCACTTTCCCAACCCCTAATAGACCAGTTTGAAAACCAACTCGAATACTCCTTGGCTACCACGATGCCAAATTTCATTCAAATATCTCCAGTCGTTCAAAAGTTACAGAATTATTTCCAAAAAAAGTGTCCGTAAACCACTGTATGACTGCTAGGCGCAGACACTTTCGCTGTGCCACTTCATATGTTGAAAACCTTGCAGCTTATAATTTATTTATACAATTCCTATTTTTAAATCCAAAAAAGGAATTGTATAAATAAATAAATAAAGCGGTTAGCAGTGGTAAGGACGTCGGTTCACATCCGGGGCGACTTAAAAAATATTTTTTATTTTTATTTGAAACAGACGTTTATTGCTAACTACAAATAGTTAACTTTAAGTTAACGTGTAGATAACAAACTTTAAGTTAATTAAAAGTAATGCAGAGTCGGACAATTGACTACTTCCTAGGACATCGCAATGTTAAAAAAGTTAGTAAATTACATATAAAAGTAATCCAAGTGTCAGCCACAACTACTTGAGAAATAGTTAGCTTTAAGATAATTTAAAGTTAACTGAATGTACGACAGGGTTTTTGCCAAAAACATCCCCAATAAGAACGGTACACTTGCCATTTTTTATTCTATTAAATAAAATTGGTATTTCTTTCAATGAGTAGTTCTGAAGAAAAGGTTTCCTAATCCAATTTGTATACCCTTCACCAATAGGTATAATTTTGTCATTCAGTTGGACGAAATGTAGAAAAACTGCAAATACTCTCATTTTTCCCACACAAATGGGCTCAAAATCTTTGGGCCAGTTACGCGGGTTTTCATCCTAAAAATAAATCAATAATATTTTGCACACTTCCGTTTGACATATGTAATTTGGCCACATAATTTCACTATTAGAAGTCGATCAGAGACAAAAGTCAAAAAACGACAGGCCCTAATATTCAACCTTTTAGATAACTATCTGACTCATCGCATGTTTATACTTAAAGGTAAATAACAATCTATTGAAGCTGGGGTACCCCTAGGTAGTATATTAGGCTCAATCTTATATATTATATACACATCTGATATGCCTACAAACATAAATACAACCACATCCACCATTTACAGAATCATATATTACAATTACAAATCCCAGGTACGGCGAAATGGTTCAAGATATCAACCTTAATTTTGAGTTTTATTATCTCATTTGTTTTCTTTATGACACAGGAATTTTTTAATTTGTAATATTTGCTGAACAAAATTTTAAAAAATGATTTTGAAACTTACCTGTAAAAAATGTATATGAAAAAGCTAAGTAAATTTCAAAATATTTTGACAAAACTCAACTATCTAATAAATTGTTTTTGCTGCATATCCTTAGTGTTGGGGTTGATGGGAAAAAATTGATTTTTATTTTATTTGTCAAAAAAATTTGTCAAGGTCTGACAAATATTTTTTTTTGGCAAAAATATTTGTCAAGATCTGATTTTTATTTATTTTTAACAGAAATAATTGTTATTCTGATTTAATTTTTTTTTGTCAAAAATATTTGTCAAATAAAAAACGCAAAAATAAAAAAATCAATATATAATTTTAAAAAAAATTTTTAAATTTCCCATAATAACGGTAAATTTTAAAAATTTTCAATAAAAATTAAAATTTTGAAAATTTCCCATAAAAACGTAGTATTTGAAATTTTCCCATAAGAACGGGAAATTTTAAAAATTTCTTGTAAAAAGGGGAAATTTTGAATATTCTTTTTTAAAATGTGAAATTTTGAAAATTTCCTATATAAATGGGAAATTATAAAAATTTTGTGTAAAAATGGGAAATTTTGAAAATTTCCCATAAAAAAGGGAAATTTTGAAAATTTCCCATAAAAAAGGGAACTTTTGAAAATTTCCGATAAAAAAGGGAAATTTTGAAAATTTCCGATAAAAAAGGGAAATTTTGAAAATTTCCCATAAAAAAGGGAAATTTTGAAAATTTCCCATAAAAAAGGGAAATTTTGAAAATTTCCCATAAAAAAGGGAAATTTTGAAAATTTCCCATAAAAATGTGAAATTTTGAAAATTTCCCATAAAAAAGGGAAATTTTGAAAATTTCCCATAAAAAAAGGGAAATTTTGAAAATTTCCCATAAAAAGGGATATTTTGAAAATTTCCCATAATAAAGGGAAATTTTGAAAATTTCCCATAAAAAAGGGAAATTTTGAAAATTTCCCATAAAAAGGGAAATTTTGAAAATTTCCCATAAAAAAGGGAAATTTTGAAAATTTCTCATAAAAAAGGGAAATTTTGAAAATTTCCTATATAAATGGGAAATTATAAAAATTTTGTGTAAAAATGGGAAATTTTGAAAATTTCCTATAAAAAAGGGAAATTTTGAAAATTTCCCATAAAAAAGGGAAATTTTGAAAATTTCTCATAAAAAAGGGAAATTTTGAAAATTTCCGATAAAAAGGGAAATTTTGAAAATTTCCGATAAAAAAGGGAAATTTTGAAAATTTCCCATAAAAAGGGAAATTTTGAAAATTTCCCATAAAAAGGGAAATTTTGAAAATTTCCCATAAAAAAGGGAAATTTTGAAAATTTCCCAAAAAAAAGGGAAATTTTGAAAATTTCCCATAAAAAAGGGAAATTTTGAAAATTTCCCATAATAAAGGGAAATTTTGAAAATTTCCCATAAAAAAGGGAAATTTTGAAAACTTCCCGATTTTAGGTGAAATTTTCAAAATTTCCCTTTTTTATGTAAAATTTTCAAAATTTCCCTTTTTTATGGGAAATTTTCATAATTTCCCTTTTTATGGGAAATTTTCAAAATTTCCCTTTTTTATGGGAAATTTTCAAAATTTCCCTTTTTTATGGGAAATTTTCAAAATTTCCCTTTTTTATGGGAAATTTTCAAAATTTTCCTTTTTTATGGGAAATTTTCAATATTTGACTTTTTTTATGAGAAATTTTCAAAATTTCCCTTTTTTACGGGAAATTTTCAAAATTTCCCTTTTTTATGTAAAATTTTCAAAATTTCCCTTTTTTATGGGAAATTTTCAAAATTTCCCTTTTTTATGTAAAATTTTCAAAATTTCCCTTTTTTATGTAAAATTTTCAAAATTTCCCTTTTTTATGGGAAATTTTCAAAATTTCCCTTTTTTAGATGAAATTTTCAAAATTTCCCATTTTTACAGAAAATTTTTATAATTTCCCATTTATACATAAAATTTTCAAAATTTCACATTTTAAAAAAGAATATTCAAAATTTCCTTTTTTTACAAGAAATTTTTAAAATTTTCCATTTTTATGGAAAAATTTCAAATACTACGTTTTTATGGGAAATTTTCAAAATTTTAATTTTTATTGAAAATTTTTAAAATTTACCGTTATTATGGGAAATTTTAAAATTTTTTTTAAAATTATATATTGATTTTTTTATTTTTGCGTTTTTTATTTGACAAATATTTTTGACAAAAAAAATTTAAATCAGAATAACAATTATTTCTGTTAAAAATAAATAAAAATCAGATCTTGACAAATATTTTTGTAAAAAAAAAATATTTGTCAGACCTTGACAAATATTTTTGACAAATTAAATTAAAATCAATTTTTGACAAATATTTTTGCCAAAAAAAATATTTGTCAGCTCTTGACAAATATTTTTGCCAAAAAAAATATTTGTCAGAATTTGACAAATATATTTGACAAAAAAAATAAAAATCATAAATTAAAAATTATTTCTGCCAAAAAAAATAAAAATCGTAAAATAACAATTATATTTTGATTTTTATTATAAATGTCATAATTGTAACGGTCCCTGGTAAACAAACGTACCTTCGGATTTCGGGGTTGATCGATAAAGTTTCTTTTCGTTTATTATTCTTGACATTTCATTATTGACAATTCATTTTTACTTAAAGCTAGGGTTGTATATTAAAGCTAGGGTTGAAATTCTGGAACTTAAATTATTGGGGTGACCAGCGTAGACATCCCGCCCCCTTGCAAGATTGCAACAAGGAGAAACGGAAGCTCAGAGATCAATAAAAATGTAATAAAAGAAAAGATAAAAAAAACAAATAATAAAAATAAATAACAAATCAATTTTTAGCCATCACATTAATAACAATGGTGGGGGATGATGATGACGTGCCTTGAGATGAGGTGCTGGTTTGGCACGAACACTGCCTGATGGACTGCGAATTTTGGGCCTGGTTGTGGGTTGCGCCCCTTTTGTTTTTACCCTTTTTATTGATTTTGTTATTATTGTTGGTGTTTGCGTTTTTATTGTTGTGACCTGTTTTCTTAGGGTTGTTTTTGTTGTTGTGATTATTTTTTTTATCGTTGTTTTGTTTCTTGTTTTTTGGGTTGTGGAAGTGAAGCATGGTATGATGCTCTTCCAGACACTCCATACATCTATCCCTACTGCGGCAATTTTTCACGAAATGTGAGTGGGCTAAGCAGTTAATGCAATACTTCAACCGCTTAACCACACTCAACCGTCGGTAGGGGTTCATCGCACGAAACCTGGGGCACTTTCGTAGTGAGTGGTCTTCCTTACAAAGGCGGCACTGACTCCCGATGTTATCTAAACTCAGGCTCTCCTCACGTTCAACAACAAATTTGCGGTTTCCTTCGGCCATCTATGAATAGAAATAAACAACAAAAACAAAACAAACAAAAAACGTATTAGTTTTTATCGGGATTAGGAAGCAGTACGAGTTTAACAATCGGCCGAGTTAGAACGCCATTGGCAATTCAAACATCGTCAACTCGTACTTTCGAATCGGTACCGAGATAAACCCGATCGATTCGGCCGAGCTTCCACTCGTTTGGGGGAAGACTATCATGTCAAATAACCACAAGATCACCGACTTCGAAATCCCTTTGAGGAAACTTCCACTTGTTTCGCTTGTGGAGTTCAACTAAATATTCGTTTTTCCAACGACAGGCAAAGGCATGGTGCAGTATTTTTAACTTTCGCCATCTATTGGCATAAGTCAACGATTCTTTAGAAAAGTCGGGTTCGGGTGGAGAAAGTACTGCACCACCTATCAAAAAATGACCAGGAGTTAATGGATTAATATCCAACGGGTTATCTGTCATTGGGCTCAGAGGTCGAGAATTCAAGCAGCCTTCGATCCTAGCCAACATTGTTGAAAACTCTTCGAAAGTAAACCTCTGAGCGTTTGTTACTTTTTTCAGGTGAGTTTTGAAGCTTTTCACACCAGCCTCCCATAGGCCGCCCATATGTGGAACTCCGGGTGGGATAAAATGCCATTCGACCAATTGAAAGGCATTTTTCACAACGATTTGTTGTTTTAAATCCTTTAAAAACTGTGCTCGGTCCTTATTTAACACGTTAGCTGCTCCCACAAAAGCGGTTCCATTATCCGAATAAATATGAGAGGGACAACCACGACGGGAGAAAAAACGAGAGAATGCAGCTAGAAAACACTCAGTGGATATGTCATTCGTTGCCTCTAGATGAATGGCCTTAGTAGCAAAACAAACAAAAACTAAGACATATCCCTTGGTTATTCGGCAACCTCGGCCGATATACGATTTTATTTTAAAAGGACCTGCAAAATCTAGTCCAGTGTGTGTAAAAGGGCGTGAAAGAGTTGTTCTCTCAGGAGGAAGAGCTGCCATCATTTGTTGACTCTGCTTCTTCTTATAGATAGAGCACACTTTACAGTTATGAATAACTGATCGGACCAAATTTTTAAGTTTTGGGATCCAAAATTCCTGCCTAATTAGTCTGAGCATTAACGAGATCTCACCACGAATCGAAAATTTATGAACGAATTCCAAGTAAATACGAGTAAAATGACCACTATAAGGCAACAATTTAGGGAATCGTTCGTCATACGTCAAAGTAGGTGATAGTGAAAATCTACCGTTGACCCACATAAAACCATTAGTGTCTAAAAAGGGGTTAAAAACGAGTAAGGAGCTCTTACAAGATAAAGATGAACCTGTTTGCAAAACGAAGTTTTCGGGAAAATGAATACTTTGACACAGAATGATTAAGCGATTTTTTACGAAATTTATCTCACTTTGACTTATTTCTTGCGATAAAATCTTAAGAGATTGTCTATGCTTTGGGTGAATAGAGTGGAAAAAGCAAAAAATATATGACAAAACTCGCAAGGCATGGGGTAAATTAGAGAATCGACTAATAATTTCTTCTGAAAGAGAAGTTTGGGTAATGCTAACTTGAATAGATTTGGTTTCTAAATTAATAAGAGGTTTAAAATTGGTTTTAGGCCATTGTGAACGGGGGAGACCAATATGGGCCTTTCCACCAAATATCGGATCTAGCAAGATCCTTAGCTGATATACCACGACTAGCTACATCAGCTGGATTGTCATGAGAGCCCACGTGATTCCAATTATCAGTTCCAACGTTGTCCGAAATAAACGATACTCGATTAGCAACAAAGGTTGGCCAATGGCACGGGGGATTTTGAAGCCAGGACAGAACGATAGTCGAATATGTCCACAAGAAGACTTCCGAAAAGGTAACATTCAGCTCCTCACGAAGTGAATGCAACATTTTTGCCAATAGAGTTGCACCGCAGAGCTCTAAACCAGGGACCGTAACGATTATAAGTTTTATCAAATAAGTTCTTAAATAACAGTTATTTTGTGAGTTAAATGAAAAAACTCCATCTTAAACAGTTATTTTTGAACCTAAAAATAAAAGTTCGGATGCAACTGTTAAAAAAGGAGTTTTATTTTTCCGGCCAAAAATAAAACTCATTTTAGGAGTTTTATTTTTCCGGCCAAAAATAAAACTCATTTTAGGAGTATTATTTTTTCCGGCCAAAAATAAAACTCATTTGAGGAGTTTTATTTTTTCCGTCAGAAAATAAAACTCATTAAAGGAGTTTTATTTTTTCCGTCAGAAAATAAAACTCATTTTATGTAAATTACAATTTAAAAGTAAAATTGGGATATTAAATACCCTTTCACCAATGATGTTTCAAATTAAAAGAAAGATTCAAAAGAGTTTATGGTCAATTACGATTAATTCTGGAGACTGAATTAGGTGATCCCTCTATAAATGCTATTGTTAAACCCGCAGTTCGCCCCTGTGTTATTTGTTAATTTTTGTTTTTCTCAAAATCTTTGCTTATAAAATCTTATAACAAAAAGAATTTGTTTTATTTACATATCTACATATTATTTGTTTTTGATAATTTTTTTTTTCTTTGAGAGCATGTTATTATGATTCTCTTTCACTTTCCCCTCTTCAAAATTATATGTTTCGAAAATAATAAGTATTTATTTATGTTATTTATTTTTGTATTATTATTTTTGTCGGTCAAACCCGACCATCTGATACCCTTCACCACTGAGGTTATGTCTTTTTTCCAGGTATAATATTTTCTAAATTTTGTCCTCACATAAAATTTTCGTAACTTTGACTTATATGGAAGCTGGTGTCAAATGTGGACCGATTGTCTAGATAAACCTCTTTTTGAGTTCTGGGAGGCAAAAAAAATACAGTATCCGTATTTATTCAAATTAGCTAAAATTGTCCATTGCGTTCCTGCAACGCAGGTTAGCGTAGAAAGAGCTCTTTTCAGCTCTTAAATTAGTACTGAGTGATCTGCGCTCAAATCTTTCTGCGGAAAATTTGGAAAAAATTATGATTGTCAAACTTAACACATAAAAAATAAGCTTTTTATATATTTTATAATCATTTTATGAATAAATAAACAAAATTTTATTTAAAAAAAATAAAAATATGAGTGACGGAAAAAGTAAAAATTTTTCAATGAGTTTTATTTTGTGACGGAAAAAATAAAACTCCTCAAATGAGTTTTATTTTCTGACGGAAAAAATAAAACTCCTTCAATGAGTTTTATTTTTGGCCGGAAAAAATAAAACTCCTAAAATGAGTTTTATTTTTGGCCGGAAAAATAAAACTCCTAAAATGAGTTTTATTTTTGGCCGGAAAAATAAAACTCCCTTTTTAACAGTTTTAAACCAACTTTTATTTTTCCGTTGAAAAATAACCGTTAACAGTTGAATTGGGATCGTTTTTCTAAGATCACTCAATATTCTTCATAAGCTCGTCAATACGAATCTATTGGTATACTACACTATAGGTGTTTCATGCCTCTAACATGAAGATTTTTTGGGGTCACATTTTCAAAAATAACTGTTATTTACGGTCCCTGCTCTAAACGGGGTAAAGTTTGCACTTTAATAGGCGCTACCTTTGTTTTTGCCGCGAGCAAATTGGTAAAAATATCACCTAACGGGGTTCGGACTCTAAGATATAGAGTGGCCGCATATGCTTTCTCCGAAGCATCACAAAAACCATGAAGTTGAACTTCATACTCCGGGTTATAGTTAACCCAACGGGGGATGGTAATCCTTTCGATGAATGGGTAATCATCGACGAATGCGCGCCATCTATTTAACGTTAAGGGTTTCAAACATTCGTCCCAATCGGTTCTGTCTTTCCAAATTTGTTGCATTATGATTTTTGCAACAATTATTTTGGGCGCCAACCACCCCACGGGGTCAAATAGCTTAGCTATTTGAGACAAGACAGAACGTTTGGTGACTGTGGAGTAATCGGGCGTTGGAGCTGGCTTGAAATAAAATGCATCAATGTTCGCATTCCAACGTAAACCCAACGTCTTAGCGTTACTGGCATCTGATAATTTTAGAAAATCGGAATCTAAGAGGTGTTCGGGGTGTATACAATCGAGTAGACTCTCATTATTTGCTGTCCATTTCCTAAGCGAAAAACCTGCGTCAATTCATTACGATTGCTTCTTCGATACTATGTGATCCAGAAAGTACATCGTCCACATACATTTGATCACGTAAAATGTTGGAAACATTAGGGTAACAAGATTCACAATCGTCAGCTAATTGATGCAAAGTTCGGATTGCTAAAAAGGGGGCACAGTTAACTCCAAACGTAACTGTGTTTAACTCAAAATCTTGAACTTCATCGTTCGGGTTTTAACGAAACAAAATTCTTTGAAATGACGCTTGATCGGGTCTAACCAATATTTGCCGATACATTTTTTCTGTGTCAGCATTAAATACATACCGAAATAATCGCCAACGTAAGACTTAAATGGTCGAATCTGATTGCAAAATATTGTTGAGACTAAGCCCATTAGAAGAGGGACTCGAGGCATTAAAGACCACACGAAGTTTAGTGGTAACACTATCAGGCTTCAAAACAGCATGATGAGGCATATAATAATGAGTATTAGGAGAAAGCGACATATCTGGACTAACCTTGACCATATGACCCAATGAAAAATATTCACTTACAACTTGATCATATTGTGATTTAAGTTCGGGGTTATTCAACATTCTCGACTCATTTCTATTGAACTGAGATAAAGCCGATTTACGAGAGTATCCAAGTTGTAAGTCTATAGGAAATTCTGATTTAAAGGGTAAGAAAACGACATAACGGCCTTTACTATTCCTATAAGTAGTTTCACGATATAAATTCTCACAAAATTTATCTTCGGCGCCAATTTTCTTGATTTTGGTACTTCCTAAATTTCCCAAAACCGACTTATTTGCTCGTTTAAATCTAAGTGATTAAAAAATGAACCGACAGAATTTATGGGGTTAGAATGGGGTATTTTGCCGGTAAGAATCCAGCCGAAAACTGTCCTTTGAGCAATGAGTTGTCTATTCGGATGTTTCTGAACATCAGTGAGCATAATTTGTGAATATATATCACCACCTAACAGTAAGTCCATATGGGAGCATTTCAAATCTGTTACGGATATTTCGGGTAATTTGAAGTCTACGAAATTTGACAACGAACAAATGGTTAAACGACCAGTAAGCTTTTCGACCACGTAAGCTTCAGTTTTCAGTTTGAAATTTGGATCTATTGAAGACCCAAGACTTAAAATACAAATTTTGGTCGAATTACCTGCTACAGCACCATTAAGACCTGTAATTTTAGCAGCGGGGGCAGAGAATGTCGGGAGAGCTAATTTTCTCTGCAGTTTTTTTCGAGATAAATGTGGCCTGCGAAGCAGGATCAATTAGAGTTCTAGCAGAACATCTAATATCATTAACCAAAACATCAACTACCGTTATTCCCAACAAAACAGTGGAATAAGGAGTGGATTGTAACCGGGATGCGAAATTTTGAAGGGAATGGGTGGCGGATGAAGTCATCATCGTCATCAATTCTTCCTGAAGAAGTATTTTATGGGGTTCCTTCCGAAGTATTCCGATTCTGAGATGAAGACTCAGATCGATGAAGTAACGAATGGTGCTTCTGCTTGCAAGTAAAACAAACATTTGAGCTTTGACATCTCCGAAATTCATGTGAAGTGGCTAAACAATTAGTACAACACTTATACTTCTTTACTACTGCTAATCGCTCACTAACTGACATCCTCAGGAAAACTGAGCATAAACGAAGAGGGTGATTTTCGGTACACAAATGACATTTTCTTGGGGGTATATTAGGGGTAACTGTAGTACCAAAACTTTTATAATTTTTATTACCAAAAGTTTTTCTAGTATTGCTAGCTCGGGTGTCCGGTTACACCGGGTTATGTGTGCCAATTAT
Organism: Stomorhina lunata; assembly: GCA_933228675.1. NCBI lineage: Eukaryota > Metazoa > Arthropoda > Insecta > Diptera > Rhiniidae > Stomorhina > Stomorhina lunata. Next base: position 73,442,140 of record OW121740.1, on the reverse strand, counting down.
ATCTGAAACAGATTCCAATGTACGATATCTCGCGGTTAGAAAATCACTCATATCACTCCATTTTGGCAAAGCGGAACTAGGCCCTTGGGATTGTTCCCAAAGTCCGAGTGTGACTTCAGGTAAACGGGTAGAACAAATAAAAACAAAAATTATATCCCAATTTTGAGTTTAAATACCTAAAAGTGACAAATTCGTTATGCAATCGTTAATTGTCCGTTGCAGACTCTTAATTGAAGGACCAGATTCCTTTTCTACCGATTTAAGGTCAAAAAGAGTCTTGAGTTGAGAGTTAACTAGAACTCTCTTGTTCTCATAGCGATCTACAAGATTTTGCCACGCCATATCAAAACCTTCGTTCGTTATTGGACAAGTACGAATTATGTCACGAGCTTCACCTTCCGTTTTTTACAATAAATAATACATCTTTTGAATATTACTCACATGAATATTATTCTTATAGAAAGCCGGAAAAATGTCTCTAATAGTTGGCCAAGACGAATAGTCGCCAGAAAATGTTTCGGTATCACAAGGGGGAAGATGTATCGGAAGAGTATTAGCTGAAGCCTGATTTTTGTCCACGATCTTATCAATAGAATTTTCGATAAATGATACACAATGAAAATATGTCGTATATCCGGACATATATTTTGATTTTACCTCTTCAGCTGAGAGTTTAGTTTCTTCAAGTCTTTCTAATAAATCCTCATAACAATCGCGAAATATTTCCCACAAACGAGTCAATTCATGACGATGAGTGGTTAAAGAATGAACAGAATGTTCATTTTGTGGGATAGCTCGAACAAAGCTTTCAAAATCGACCAAACGATTGTAATTTGTCAAAAGGGGTTTCATTGAGTCCATTTTATGAGGTATTTTTTATCACATAGATAACCAAAAAATTAAAAGAAAGTCTCAGAAAAAACTATAAAAATCTTTAAAAACGAAAAATAGGAATAAAACTGACTAAATGATCGAATAAAATCTATTAATTTCCAAAACTATAGCAAAAAAATCAAAAATAATTTTAAAATTCCAAAAAACGCAAATAAAAACCAAACTATATTATTTTTTAATATATTAAATCAAATTAAAGCTTTTGGGAATAAAAAATCCAAAATACCAGACACACCCTGTGTTGCTAGTTGAATAAAAAAGGAGTTGTTTACTTCACGTACAGAAAGAAGTAACCAAAGAAAATGACAATATCAACAAGTAAAGCGATAGCAACAACAACAACAATATATTAATATGTGTGTGTGTTGGTTTGTTTAATTTTTGGTTTATTTATTTTTGATTTGGACTTTTTTTCTTTTTTGTTTTATTTATAACACAAGCACTGAATAAAATTCAAACTACGTACCTTGTGTATATTTAAGGGGTTTTTATAAGGGTTTTGGAGTTGATTTTGGGGGAACAAATAATAAAATATGGAGAAATTTCTTCAATTTTAACTTCAGGTATTTCTGCACATAAAACCTCGAATTAAAATATTTTATTTACGGGGGTAAATATCCGGCTCGAAGGACCAAAATGTTGGGGTTGATGGGGAAAATACAATCAAATATTTTAATCCGAAGAAAGAAAAACAATGGTTATTAGTTTTTAATAATTAATATTTATTTGGGGGTTTGAGTAAACAAACGTACCTTCGGATTTCGGGGTTGATCGATAAAGTTTCTTTTCGTTTATTATTCTTGACATTTCATTATTGACAATTCATTTTTACTTAAAGCTAGGGTTGTTTATTAAAGCTAGGGTTGAAATTCATGGTACTTAAATTATTAGGGTGACCAGCGTAGACACTTAGGCATGTCGTTAACGACACGAATTTTGGGGGAAATTTTAAATTACTCCAAAGCTACTTTATGATTTTTTATTTTGATGACTTGAAATAAAGCTCTCTTTTATATTAATAAATTTTTAAATATTAAGTCTTATTACGGTTGTCGAATATACGACTTCGACTACGACAGTTAGTACTAGATTAAAGAAAACATCAACACAATTTCATTAATTTAGTTCTAACTGTCGTAGTCGAAGTCGTATATTCGACAACCGTAATAAGGCTGAATTAAATTCTTATTTGTTGAAATTTTGTCAAAACCAAAAATACTAGCATTATTCTACATACAATTAATTTTTACATATAATAACTGGCATCCTAATATACATATAGGAATTTCACGTCAAGTGACCGAACTTTTGAAATCGATATCTTCCGATTTGGATGAAATTTACACCAAGGTTAGTTCTATTGGATAACAAGTAGTTCAAAAACAAAAATTTAGCAAGTTTTCAAGAAATTTTACATTTTGGCCAAATAGGTGTTCCTTTTCATCCGGAAGACATTGAAGTTCGGTCACTTGAAGTGAAATCCCCCGCTGGCTTAACATGTAAAGGCACTAAGTCCATATTTTAAAAATTACATGAGGGGTAAAAAACAATCAAACTTTGTTTTGCGTGAACATTTTTAAATTCTGTAAATGCAATGTGCGAAAAGCAAAATGAAAAAATAAGTATTCGCGGAGATATAAGATTTTTTGGACTTAGAAGTTTTTCTAATGCTTAAGGTAGAAGGCCAATACAAGCGGCATGCGGTTGCGGGCGGTCGTAGTATTGCCAGTGCATAAAATGTGCGTTTGTTTACAAAAATATTCATATAAAAAAATATCTGAGTAGGATATAATTAAATCTGGCAGCACTGAAAAAACTGCATCGCGGAAAGTAGAACTTTGTTCAACTTTTTTTATTGCCGCTTGAAATTTGACATATCAAATGTAAACAAATTAAAATAATAAAAAATGGACGAAGAAAAATTAATTAAAATGGTGAAAAAATATTCTAATCTTTTTAAAAAAGGTTCTATAGGATATAGAAACAAATATTAAAGAGCCAAGGTTTGGGCAGAAATTAGCGCTGCCATGAATGTAAATGGTAAGTTTTTCGGATTAAAATTCTCCCTGTTGCAACGTTTTAAAATTTTTAAAAATTTAAATCCATAGAAGCTGCTTGCCAAACGCGATGTAAGAATATAAGAGACCGGTACGTAAAACTCAACCAGAAAAAGCTTGTTTCGGGCAGTGGCAGTTCTGTTTCGGAATCATCGTGGAGTTTGATGAGCCATTTAGAATTTTTGAATGACCATATTCAACCGCGAAAGTAATGTTACTTTTTAAATAAAACAGTGATTTTATTTTAAAATGAATTCATTTCCATTAAAAATGCAGAACAGCATCAAGTGTGCCCCCGATAGAAATTGCGTTGGATGAATCAATTTTATTTTCCCAGGTTGAAGAAAGTTCACAGTCTATGGATGAGTCATTACACTTCGCACCAAGTGAAGACTTATCTAGTACGCCATCAAACTCTAGAAAAAGAAAGAGTGAACGTGACTCCGAAGATCCAATTACAAAAAATATGTGATCTTATAACACAATTTACAAAGTATACGACAGAAAGACGGCAAATACAACCAAATAAAAACGAACCTCAGCAGCATGTGGACATAATTCAGTTAAACATAATGAAATATGTTTTAAATTATTTAAGAAAACTACAGATGATTTTTTGTCGATGATTTTGGATTATATTAGTATCCTCAACATAGATTTTTGTTTAATTTTATTTTTATCGTAAAATAAAACTATTTAATTCTTGCACCGACTGACTAATTGACATATTAACACATAGACTGACAAATTTACTGTTTTTATAACGGACTCACAGACTGAACCCAGTAAAACTTTCCATTACCAAATAATGAGTTAAACAGTTAAACTATTGAACACGAACTACTTACTCATTCGCTTTTTAAGTCATTACATTAACATGGGTATGTCATTGGAGTCAAGTACTTACCATTTGCAGAAAAGTAATGACTTGGGTAAGCAATTTGAAAGCAACAATAACAACAGCAACAACTTTTTTGTTGTTGTTTTATTAAAAACATATATTTTTAAACGAAATACAAAATTTTGTTTATGATCCCATGGGGGCTCGAACCCAGACCCTCCGACTGCTAGGCAGAGACTCTTCCACTGAGCTACTTCATATGTTGAAAACTTAGCAGCTTATAATTAATATAAACAATTTTTATTTTTAGATCCAAAATCATATAAAAATAACTTTGTTTTTCCCTGCTTTTTTTTTGCTTTGTTGTAATTTTTGGAAAAATATTTTTATACGATTTTTTGTAATTATTTTAAAACTTTTTTAAAATTATTTTAAAACTTAAACAATTTAAATCTTCTTTTTTGTATAAGTTTTTACATAAGATTGACTCTTACTTACTTAAATGTTACAACCTGTTAAGGTCAAAGTCCGAGCATATTTTAGAATTCCATGGATTTCGATCTTGTGAGAATATTCTCCAATTTTATAGGCCAAGCTTTGAAAAATGTTCCTCTACTTGGTCTTTCTATCGAAGTTTCGGACATCCTCCTCTAACATTAGGTAGTGGGACATTTCAATTCTAATTTTATCCTCTTCATTGTATTTTTTTTTTGAAGAGAGGGTTATTAGCCCGTAATCCTAACCTATTTTTATCGATCTTATGGGACAACATTCGGAACATGTTTACTCACAATATTAATGGGTGTTAAACTAGCTCCCCGGGTGATACCATGAAGAGGTGTGTGTCCACAGTTGAGATGAAGGATGACCCAGATAAGTTGGGCTTACGAAGTTAAGACCAATTAGAATCGTGTTTGGTATTCAACATCCCCTACATAATCAAAATTGACTCATGATGGTATTTTTTCATTAACGTGAGTTAGTTTTAAAAATTTTTTTACAGAAGATAATATTCTTAAAATTCAAAAATCATTTAAAAAGACTCTTTTAATAAAAAAAAAAAACTAAAAAAATTGTTGCCCTTGGTGGGATTTGAACCGGGGCCATTCAGTTTAAATTACCATCTTAATTACAAATAAGTACTTCTGTAATAACTTATTATTTATTCGGATGGTATGTTGTAGTCGTTACAAGGTAACCAGTTATCAGAGTACTTGCCATTACCAAAGTTTTGCTGGGGAATTTCGTACTTAAAACTAATTTATATTAAATACCCAGCAAAACTTTGGTAATAGCAAGTACTCTGATAACTGGTTACCTTGTAACGACTACAACATACCATCCGAATAAATAATAAGTTATTACAGAAGTACTTATTTGTAATTAAGATGGTAATTTAAACTGAATGGCCCCGGTTCAAATCCCACCAAGGGCAACAATTTTTTTTAGTTTTTTTTTTTATTACAAGAGTCTTTTTAAATGATTTTTGAATTTTAAGAACTTAAATATTATCTTCTGTAAAAAAAAATTTGTAAAACTAACTCACGTTAATGAAAAAATACCATCATGAGTCAATTTTGATTATGTAGGGGATGTTGAATACCAAACACGATTCTAATTGGTCTTAACTTGGTAAGCCCTACTTATCTGGGTCATCCTTCATCTCAACTGTGGACACACACCTCCTCATGGTATCACCCGGGGAGCTAGTTTAACACCCATTAATATTGTGAGTTAACATGTTCCGAGAGTTGTCCCATAAGATCGATAAAAATGGTTTAGGATTACGGGCTAGTAACCCTCTCTTGAAAAAAAAAAAATACAATGAAGAGGATAAAATTAGAATTGAAATGTCCCACTACCTAATATTAGAGGAGTATGTCCGAAACTTCGATAGAAAGACCAAGTAGAGGAACATTTTTCAAAGCTTGGCCTATAAAATTGGAGAATATTCGCACAAGATCGAAATCCATGGAATTCTAAAATATGCTCGGACTTTGACCTTAACAAGTTGTAACATTTAAGTAAGTAAGAGTCAATCTTATGTAAAAACTTATACAAAAAAGAAGATTTAAATTGTTTAAGTTTTAAAATAATTTTAAAAAAGTTTAAAAATAATTACAAAAAATCGTATAAAAATATTTTTCCAAAAATTACAACAAAGCAAAAAAAAGCAGGGAAAACAAAGTTATTTTCACATGATTTTGGATCTAAAAATAAAAATTGTTTATATTAATTATAAGCTTCTAAGTTTTCAACATATGAAGTAGCTCAGTGGAAGAGTCTCTGCCTAGCAGTCGGAGGGTCTGGGTTCGAGCCCCCATGGGATCGTACAAAAAATTTTGTATTTCGTTTAAAAATATATGTTTTTAATAAAACAACAACAAAAAAGTTGTTGCTGTTGTTGTTGTTGCTTTCAAATTGCTTACCCAAGTCATTACTTTTCTGCAATTGGTAAGTACTTGCCTCCAATGACATCCCCATGTTAATGTAATGACTTAAAAAGCGAATGAGTAAGTAGTTCGTGTTCAATAGTTTAACTGTTTAACTCATTATTTGGTAATGAAAAGTTTTACTGGGTATAATTAAAAACAATTGTTTCGTATATACTAAAAATTTTTTTATTTATTTTAACAAATAAAATATAACTTCTGAACATCCAGTCGGATTTTTAAAAAATAAGGAACATCATTAGAAGAGAAGTTAGTCTAGAATATGACTATTGGTAGCACAGTGGAATAAAATATTTAGTTTTTAGGAATTAATTATTCGAACTTTAGAATTAATTGAAAAATTAGGTTCATTTTAGGTTGAGTTCATTAAATTTTCAAATTATTAATTTTGAAAATTAGAAAAGTAATTGTGGAGAAAAACTGAAAAAATTATTTTTTGAACGCCAACGGCAAGTGAAAAGAACTAGCAAAACAAATAATAGGAGAATACACAATCAATTAAACGTAGTGATGTTCGATCAAACTCAATGAGTTAAATTGATGATTATCTCTGCAATTTGACAACTCGACTGTGGTCGAAGGCGCTAAGTGCAGATGACGTCCTGTGGCGGGACAGAAATTGCAATCTGTGAGGACCCAAATTTGTTATAAAATTGTGGACACACAGTGGTACCCAATAAAAGGGGAATATGAATTGACATATGTAGTTTTTCTGGTGGGTAAATGGATTACATCCATTTCAAGGGGGCAGATTACATCTGCCAAAGTGTCTTTTCTTTTCAGCAACTACAAAATGATGCCAAGGACAAGAGAAAGCCAAGTGATGCCAAAAGAAGGAAGACAAGTGATGCCGAGAGAAAAAGCCAAGTGATCAAGAGGAAGCCAAGACGATACGAGAGGGTCAGGTGTAGCAGCCAACATAAAATACAACGAGTTGCAACAACATGTGTATCAAACGTGTTGCTTTATTAGGAATAAGTTTGATAAAATAAATGTTGTAAAGTTATTACAACCGCTAGCGGTTCACACCTAGCGGGAAGTAATAACTACAAAACTACAAACTGTAGCCAAATGTATTAGTATATAAGCCAGGGAAAATTAACGATTAGCTCTCTTGTAATTTTACAGCGGAACGTGAAAGACGTGGTGGCAAGACAGAGACATCGGTAAGTTGAAGTGATAACATCATTTCAATTCAGAGTAGTGTAGTAGAAGGGGGTAAACTGAATTGATAACATCAATTTAGACAGTTAGTTACTGGTTTACAATCAGTAAAGAGTGGGATATTGGATTCGATTACATCGAATTCAAGCGTAGGACCAAGCTTAGAAGAAGGTGAATTTGATTACATCAAATTCCAGAATAGGGTACTGGTTTCCCAATCAGTACAAGCAAGTATTAGGAGATAACTTCCTGGAAGTAATACTCGGAAGCAAAGAGGGAAATTGTAGGCTAGGAAAAGCTAGGAGTAACTAGTTCGTGTCCTGGAAGAAAACACTCGGAACGAAACTAGTTTAGGTTCTCTCGCCTTGCCAACACTCTGGTTCCCTACAAGAGACAGCAATCTAGTTCTCAATAAAAACCTAGTTTGTAAGAGTAAAGATAAAAGTGAAACAATAAAGTGAAAGAGAAGTGTCCATAAAAGAAAAGAGTCAAGGTGTTTTTCTTTTAAATTTTATGTAAAGGAGCCTGGACACGACTGAGTTCTACCCCAGCTTCAAACCCGGACTAACCGGAGGTTCCTTACATTGGCGCCCGAGCAGGGACTTTATTACACAACAACAAGATGGTTCGCACGTCATGGATTTACACCCTTCGAAAAGAAGAGCTGGTGCAATATTTGGAAGAGTTCGCTTTGGAAGCAAGTGGCACTGTAGATGAGATGAGAAAGAAGTTGGCAGCATTCGTTATCGGAGAACACAAGGAAAATGTTCTCAGCAGACTGGAGGAATTAGAAAGCAAACACGGACGCTGTCCAACACCTACAACACCAGGTATGCAAATCCAGATAGAAATACCGACAGTCTCAGGTATGACGTCGAGGATGGGAGAATCGGTTACCACAGGTAATCAATTCGGCCCAACGTTACAAAATGAACAAGGTTCATTATCAACCCGATCGAATGTACCCTACCCAGTGGTCATTGATATAGTGAGGAAGTGGTCTTTTCGATATGAGGGGGGGGAAAGATCCCATTGCCTTTATCGAGAGAGTTGAAGAACTGGCCGAAGTATACGGGTTGGACAGGAATATGTTACCAAGAACAATGCCTGAGCTCTTAAAGGATGCAGCATTATTGTGGTTTAGAAATAATAACCGACAGTGGCAAACATGGCAAGGTTTCCGTAAGGACTTTCTAAGATTTTTCCTGCCAGCAAGATATTTTGAGGGTTTGGACGATGAAATCCGTAGAAGACAACAGAAACCTCGGGAATCGTTCGAGGATTTTGTAATTGTAATGCAGAACATAATGAGGCATGCAGGATACTCACCAGAACAGCAAGTAGATAGAATCTTCAGAAACTGTTTAGTAGACTATCAGCTGTACATAAAGAGGCGAGATTTCAATTCCCTGGAAGAACTTATCCAGATGGCAGAAGACTTTGAGGTAATACGAGCAAGTCATCCAGAGGTGAGTCATGATCGCCACGAAAATAGACCGATGCCGCGAAGAGAAGACCGCACGCGCCAGGTAGTACCGGCGAATAGTGAAGGTATTATTAATCCAAATACAGCTTGCAGAAGATGTGGACAAGATGGGCATGGCTATAGGTTTTGCCAAAACGAAAGCGTGTTGTTCTGTTGGCAATGTGGTAGGAGAGGAGTGAGGACACGAGATTGCTGCCGTAGAAGTTCGGGAAACGCCAGGGGACCGCACCCTCAGCAAGGGGAGGCAGCGGCCCACAATCAGAGACCTTTGCACCAATAAGCGCGTTTCGCCAAACCGAAACTAGGTTGTTAGCCCAAGTACAGCTTGGTAATCAACGCAAGGAAGCGACTATCGATACGGGTGCTTCTAGAAGTTATGTGAGTGAGCAGGTGGCGGAACAGCTAAGAGACTGTAGTGAGGCTATTCCAGTAGATAGCACAATCAGACTAGCAAACGGGACTAGAGTAGAGGTGAGACAGCTACTCAGGATAGAAGTACAATTGGGCGGTAAGAAGTGCCAGTTGGAGGTTGGAGTAATGCCAATGATGTTAGATGAAGTGCTACTAGGTCTAGACTTTTTGAGAGCTATGGAATGTGAGATGTGGTGTGGAGATCAGAAGGTGAAATTTAAACCTGCTTCTCACCAGGTAATGACAGCTATAGATGAAAATCGGCCACAAACAACGAGTGAAACGATAGAAACCAGACCAACAGAGGATGAGCTCATCAAGATATTTTTAGACGAAGAGTTGGAGAAGTTTAAAACCCTTAAGGGGACAACTAATTTTGCGGAACACCGAATTATACTCAAAGATGACAGACCGGTCCGACAAAGGTACACGCAACGCAATCCTGAAATGCAACGACTTATCAATGAAGAGATAGACGAGCTGTTGAAGAACGGGTGTATAGAGCCGTCAAAGAGCCCGTACAGTGCACCTATTGTAATGGTACCCAAGAAGAATGGTAAGCTGAGGTTGTGTATCGATTACAGGCAGCTCAACGCGAAGACGGTGGCCGATGCATATCCCTTACCTCGGATAAATGCCATCCTTGATCGTCTCCGCAATGCAAAATTTATAAGCAGCATTGATTTAAAGAATGGTTACTGGCAAATTCCCATGGCAGATGATAGCAAGGAGTACACAGCATTTACAGTAGCAGGAAAAGGATTGTTCCAATGGAGAGTGATGCCGTTTGGGCTTACGTCAGCACCAGCCACGTTTCAGAGGACGTTAGACCGTGTGATTGGGGCGGAAATGGAACCGCACGCATTTGCGTACCTTGATGACATCGTGGTACTTGGAAGTTCGTTTGAAGAACACATGGCAAACCTGAAGGAAGTTTTTAGAAGGTTAAGGGAAGCCCGCCTCACCATAAACCACGAGAAATGTAAGTTTTTCCAAAAAGAAGTCAAATATTTAGGACACGTGGTCAACGAAAGCGGAATCAATACCGACCCTGATAAGGTTGCCGCGATCCGTGAACTTCAACCCCCAAGAAATGTGAGAGAGTTAAGAAGATGCCTCGGAATAGCTTCGTGGTACAGGCGATTTGTCCCGGAATTTGCTAAAATTGTTCACCCTTTGACGTCATTGTTGAAGAAGGGAAAACACTTCAGATGGAACGAAGAACAGCAGACTGCATTTGAAACTCTAAAGACACGATTAACCGAAGCACCGGTGTTAGCATGTCCAGATTTCGGTAAGAAGTTTACCTTACAAACCGATGCTTGTGAGTATGGCCTAGGAGCAGTCCTGACACAAGACTTTAATGGCCAGGAAAAAGTTATTTCGTACGCTAGCCGTCGTCTCAACGCGGCGGAAATGAATTACTCGGCAACAGAGAAAGAGTGCTTGGCGATAGTGTGGGCTATAAGGAAACTCAGACCTTACTTGGAAGGCTACCATTTCACAGTAGTCACAGATCACCTCGCTCTCAAATGGCTCAACTCAATTGAGAGTCCTTCCGGTCGAATAGCTAGATGGGCACTCGAGCTTCAGCAATATAACTTTGATGTACAGTACCGGAGAGGGAAACTCAATGTGGTAGCAGATGCACTTTCTCGTGACCCCATAAATGTGTGCCAAGCTATACAAGAGAAAACCCCACATTGTAACTGGTGGCGGAAGAAGTGTGAAGAAGTGAAGAAAGAGCCCGAGAAGTTCCCAGACTTCTCAATACTCAATGATCAATTATATCGACATCTCCCGAATGCCGATGAAGACGAAGAAAATATTCCCTGGAAGTTATGTGTACCTTTATTCCAAAGGCTAAGGGTTCTAGAGGAGAATCATAACGCACCAACTGCCGGTCACCTCGGCATTAGAAAGACAATAGCTCGGATAACTAACAAGTATTACTGGCCTGGAATGTTCAGGGATATAAAGAACTATGTAAGAAACTGCCAGACATGTCAGCGACACAAGCCCAATCAACTGCTCCCTGCAGGTCAGATGTTGTCGCGTATCGCCGAAGAACCCTGGGCGATAGTCTGCGCGGATTTCGTTGGACCACTCCCGAGGTCTAAGCATGGCAACTCAATGTTGTTAGTCTTTACAGACAAGTTTTCCAAGTGGTCCGAATTTATACCATTGCGCAGAGCAACCGGAGAAACGCTACGCAAAGCATTTCGAGAACGTATACTGGCAAACTTTGGCGTACCGAAAATTCTTATAACCGATAATGGATCCCAGTTCACAAGTCGATTATTTAGAGAATATCTCAAGGAAATTGGAGTACATCATCAGTTTACGGCACCGTACACACCCCAAGAGAATCCCACAGAACGGGTAAATAGAACGGTAAAGACTATGATCGCTCAGTTCACGGGTCAAAACCAAAAGACATGGGACGAAATACTACCGGAGATACAATTGGCGGTGAACACTGCTAAATCGGACACAACTCAGTACAGCGCTGCATTCCTAGTTCAAGGAAGAGAACCAAGACTTCCGTCGGCACTTTATGACGAAGTAACCCCAGGAACAGGAACGTCTGCCCTTAACCCGAACGCAAAAGCAGAAATGTTAAGAGAGATTTTTAGTTTAGTTAAGAAAAATCTCGTCAAAGCAGCGAAGGACCAAGCTCGACACTATAATTTGCGTCATAGAAAATGGAACCCGAAAGTAGGAGAATCAGTGTGGGTGAAAGAACACCATTTATCCAGCGCTGCAGATAATTTCGCTGCCAAACTTGCCCCAAAATATGATGGCCCCTATGTTATTCACCGATTAATATCCCCAGTGATCGCCGAATTGAGGAAGGAAAGCAGCAAAAGTACCCGTAGAGCGCATATAAGTGAATTAAAATTATTCAACGCAGATTGATTAAATTAAATAAAATAATAAACAAAATATACAAATAAAACCTAAAAAAAAACTAATAAGAAATCAATTTAAATGAATTTTGCTATATAATAAAATAAAACTAAACCAAGAAAACAACATGAATTTAAAACAAAATCATTATAAAATAATAATAAAACAAAAGCACTAAGAAAAAAAAATATGTAAAAAAAAACGCCAATATGGGCAACACTGTTCGAAGGTTCGATCGAACAAGCGGTATGATCAAAGAAAACAAACAAGCAACACGCACTTACACACATTCTGCCCACGCACATCTCGTGCATTTGGTTAGCAACAGTGATTGTGCGCGCAGCTAAAGCGGAGAAAACAAGTATTTTGTTTAAATTTATTTTTATAACAACAGGAGGAGAAAAAAAAAAACAACTGTAAGTAAGGAAAAGAAATATAATGTGTGTGTGTAAAGTGTTTTGTGTTCTCTTGTGAGGTAATTGAAAAGGAGAACAATAAATGGAAGAAGCTACCGGATCCGAATATCGGCAGGCGGACGAGCGGTAGTTCGGACCCTTCCGGAAGAAAGGAGGGGGTGTGAGGACCCAAATTTGTTATAAAATTGTGGACACACAGTGGTACCCAATAAAAGGGGAATATGAATTGACATATGTAGTTTTTCTGGTGGGTAAATGGATTACATCCATTTCAAGGGGGCAGATTACATCTGCCAAAGTGTCTTTTCTTTTCAGCAACTACAAAATGATGCCAAGGACAAGAGAAAGCCAAGTGATGCCAAAAGAAGGAAGACAAGTGATGCCGAGAGAAAAAGCCAAGTGATCAAGAGGAAGCCAAGACGATACGAGAGGGTCAGGTGTAGCAGCCAACATAAAATACAACGAGTTGCAACAACATGTGTATCAAACGTGTTGCTTTATTAGGAATAAGTTTGATAAAATAAATGTTGTAAAGTTATTACAACCGCTAGCGGTTCACACCTAGCGGGAAGTAATAACTACAAAACTACAAACTGTAGCCAAATGTATTAGTATATAAGCCAGGGAAAATTAACGATTAGCTCTCTTGTAATTTTACAGCGGAACGTGAAAGACGTGGTGGCAAGACAGAGACATCGGTAAGTTGAAGTGATAACATCATTTCAATTCAGAGTAGTGTAGTAGAAGGGGGTAAACTGAATTGATAACATCAATTTAGACAGTTAGTTACTGGTTTACAATCAGTAAAGAGTGGGATATTGGATTCGATTACATCGAATTCAAGCGTAGGACCAAGCTTAGAAGAAGGTGAATTTGATTACATCAAATTCCAGAATAGGGTACTGGTTTCCCAATCAGTACAAGCAAGTATTAGGAGATAACTTCCTGGAAGTAATACTCGGAAGCAAAGAGGGAAATTGTAGGCTAGGAAAAGCTAGGAGTAACTAGTTCGTGTCCTGGAAGAAAACACTCGGAACGAAACTAGTTTAGGTTCTCTCGCCTTGCCAACACTCTGGTTCCCTACAAGAGACAGCAATCTAGTTCTCAATAAAAACCTAGTTTGTAAGAGTAAAGATAAAAGTGAAACAATAAAGTGAAAGAGAAGTGTCCATAAAAGAAAAGAGTCAAGGTGTTTTTCTTTTAAATTTTATGTAAAGGAGCCTGGACACGACTGAGTTCTACCCCAGCTTCAAACCCGGACTAACCGGAGGTTAGTCCGGGTTCAAAAAATACATTTTTCAGTTTTTCTCCACAATTACTTTTCTAATTTTCAAAATTAATAATTTGAAAATTTAATGAACTCAAGCCTGATGAAACCTAATTTTTAAATAAAATATTTAGCTCATCTATGATGACATTACAGTTCACAGTGGGATGGTGGAAAAATAGAATTGAAATAAGTCCCTAACTTGTATACCGCTAAGCGAATTTTAAAAACAAACTATGTCGATATAGCAGAAGTAGTGGTGCTTAAGTTTTGAAACTGGAAAGCATCGATTTTAATAAACATTCAAATATTTTACAAGCATGAAGTGTATTAAAAGCTTTACTATGTAATAAGTTATAAAAGCTTAAAGTTAATATTTGCTATTTAGTACCTATGCTTTTTTATTTGGTTCGGAAATGTTTTAAGTGATTAATGAGTCTAAGGTGCCCTTATTCGGGAGCCAATTGTGCCGCCCCAGTAAAATCTAGGCTTTCCAAGTTCAAAATGTCTGATATATTCACATAAAATGTTATTAAATCCGCCCAACGATTTAGTGGGATAAACTGTGGGCCAACTTTGTTCACTTTACTGAACAATAAGTTTTATATACTTGAGTCAGGCAACTTTGGTCCGCTGTGTTGCTAGAGATATATTTTTAAATATTGATCAAAACTATATATATATAATTCCCCGACAACATTCCAATTGGAACAAGGGGTACTTCTCTCAGACAATGAGCTGCATCCGATTCTATTTTTAGACTCATTGAAGGGACCTACGTTTTAACGCCGGCTCCGAACGGCAAATGCATTAGTTAGAGAAGTTTTACATAGCCTAATACTCAATAACCAGTGGCTAGCTAAGTTATGAGGTGAACCGCCGCTTCTTTTGAAAAATTATTTTTTCAAGTGAATCTGGCCAGGGATCGAACTTGGGCCTCTGGTATGCTAGGCGGATGACTAACCTGCTATACCACGACGGTTCAAAACTCCTTTTCTAATTATGTTTAAAATTTCGTCGGAATCCGTCTAGTAATTTTAAAGTCGCTGAGTGCATAAAAAGGACAAAGAAATCTATATTTTGTGTTCCCACAAGTAGTCTCGCAATAAATCTCTTGCGACAAATGCTGACTGAGAACTGTTATTTGACGTCAAACCCCTAACATTAGGTAATGAAGTTGTTTTGTTTCTCCATAGTCCTTTTACAAAAACGGTATCAACTTCATGGTCAATATATTCAGAGGGGCAATAAGATCCGTCATTCATTTTTACAAAATTATGAAGTACCACTGCAGCTTTTATTACTGCTGACTCTGGGGACATGTTTAGAGTTCCTTTTAATATTCGCCACCTCGCCGTGAGAATCCCAAATGCATTTCGATTACTCTTCGCGCCCTTGACAATCTTTTATTAAAATTTTCTCTGTTTTCATCCACAAGAGATCCTGGGTATGATCGCATAAGGTTGGGACCCAAGGGAAAGGTAGCATCTCCAACCAAGTAGTAGTTAAATATTGTGTTGCTGTTTGGTAGCTCACGCGGAGGTGGTACATCAAATGAACCTCTAATTAATCGTTTTCCCAATTCAGAAAACGACAATACTCCGCCATCACTTTGGATGCCATACGATCCAATATCTACAGCGCTAAAAGTGTAATTTGCGTCACAAGTAGCAAGAAGGATGACACTATAAAATGCTTTAATAGAAATCATTTATAAATTAAAATTATAATGTTAAAAATTTAGAAAGTTAAGTTGCTTAAATTGGTGATAGCCTACACCACAAATAATACCGTTGCCACCTATGATGATAAAAAATGTCGTATGTACATTACATACATTTATAATTATAAAAATTAGATCCAGAATGCGGTGGACACGTAATGGCGATGTGTTTCCCATCTATGGATCCAATGCAATTTGGAAGGTTCCAAATTTTTTCATGTTGATTCGGTGTAGATAGATAAATGCTACTTAGTTCTGTCCATATTAGCTCACACGTTTCCAATATAATACGCGCTACAGATCGCACAGACATCTTAAAAGTCATAGAAAAGTATTGTCTACTGACTTCTTGTGATAAATACCTAAATAACAATAGTTATAATCAATAATAGAACGATAACCAATTACAGCAATTTACACTAGTGTAAGGAACAATCTGCACTCTGGACTAATTGACGTCCTTATCGAACATTTTTCTAATTTGTCGCGAAGCATATTCAGAAGGTCATCAAACACTTCCGGCGTCGTTCTAGTACCAATTTGAAATTGTTCCCTGTCTTTTGTTTTCAAATGTTCAAAAGTATTTGCAAAAAACCTGGACGAATCTCTTTGCAAATAAAAATCACGCACTCACACTTTTCTTTTTTATTTTATTTAGCTGGATGTACATTTGAAAAATTCAAAAAAACAGGAAAATATTCTCCTCCAATTCTCCATCCATTTTAAAATTTTATTTTTCTAAAACACAATTCAATTTCATTGGCCTACCATAAACAATTAAAAGCGAAAAAATAAACATCTGATTGCCGCCCTAAGCCGCTTGCCGCGTGCGTTGGCCTTCTACCTTTAGTTGTATTTTTTCATGGACTTATATCTTTTAATAAGAACTTGTCATCCAGTAAATTTCTTGTTTATTTCTTGAATTTTTCACTGTTTTATAAATCTGAACATTACCAAAATATCGTTTGCCTTTATCTCTACGAATTCCATTTTTCGTCATCAGAGTTACTATAAAAACCATATGGAACCTTTATGATTTCGTCGTCAGGTTCCATTTCATAATCGCTTTCGATGGAATGAGTTCCAAAGTTGTAGTTAAAAGTAAAGAAAAACAAGTAACGGCGTTTTAAGTTAGCGGGTTACCTAAC
This sequence comes from Stomorhina lunata, assembly GCA_933228675.1. Classification (NCBI taxonomy): domain Eukaryota; kingdom Metazoa; phylum Arthropoda; class Insecta; order Diptera; family Rhiniidae; genus Stomorhina; species Stomorhina lunata. The sequence goes on along the minus strand of OW121740.1, from coordinate 73,425,370 downwards.
TTTATCTAAACGAGCATCCGCTTTAAATCATTTTAGCAACGTAATAAGGCATTTACATTACCTCGAAATCTAGTACTTACGAGATTTTGTTCCAAATCTAGTTGATTTTGACTAGATTTCCCATACAAAAATAAATCTAGTTATGAAGTAGATTTTGGCAAAATTTAATTGAAATCTAGTAGTACTTATTGATGCAACCATTTTTTTCTTCCAAAAAGTACTAAAAAATACTATGCTGGGTAAATCAAAATAACATTTTAATTGAAAAGGAATCAAAACAAAAGAAAAAAATAGCTTATTCTTGCGGCAAAAATTATAAAATTAATAAATTAAACTAAATTTTAATTAAAACAAGTAAGAGTGGTATATTCGGCTTTGCCGAATTTTGGATACCCTTCACCAATGGTGTTCCAAAAGTAAAGTTCAATATCGTAAGAATTTATTGATAATTATATAGTTATGATTACTGACTTAATTGAGCCCCACACAAATGCTTGATATTTATGTATATTAATTTTCTTTTGTTCATACCAAATGTGATTCCTAGCAATATTTGGTCATACTAGTATTGTATGCAGAGTCTTTTAAATTAAGAGTCGGAAAACGAAAAGCTTTTCGGTGGCGTCATCATCTAGAAAAGTCATGGACCCAAAGGTAAGGTTTAAAGTTCGATAGATCAGATAAACCATGCAGAAAAGATGCTTTCAAATGTACGTATAATAACACGGTGCAACATAAAAAAAAATAACCACATACGGACACCACCACGAGATAGAGGATCAAAAAAAAGAAGACACGTGTCTTTCAGTTTTGTCAAATGTCCTCCCCTTTTTTGTGGGCGGGGCCTTAAAAATTTGGGCCTCTTTGTCATTTTTGCAATAAAGTGGTCATCTTCTCAGGCTCATATCTTCCAAACCGTTAGGAATTTTGATTTTTTTGAAACAAAGTTGTAGCTATTGTCATGAGGAATAAAAATAGTGAACACAAAAAATCAAAAAAACGCCATCTTGAATATCAAAATCGCAAAAAAACTAAAAAAAATCGATTTTTTTTAGGCTTTTTTCACATGTTCAGGTTCCTACGTAGCAAACCGTTCAAAATTTAAGAAAACAATATACAACAAAAATAAAGCTAAGACCTCACTTAAAAACTTTGTAGAACATACAAACATCCTAGGAATGATCCTTAACACAGTAAAGGTAGCGCTAAGGTAACCATAAAAATTAAAAATTTCCCGAAAAAATGTTATTTTTAATGTTTTTTTTTACTTCAACAAGAAAAAATATAACAATATATAGTACAAATACCGCTACGTGATGAAAGACAAGAAAGCCCATATCTTCCAGTTTTGGCCCAATTCACCACCATTTAACAGCATTTAGGTAGCGCTTAAGTAACGACAAAAGTGAAAAATTCAAAAATTAGCTCTTGTCATAAAAAAGAAAAATTCTCAACATATAAAAAATTAATCTTCAAGATCACAAAATTTTTAAAAATTAATTTTTTACCTGGTTATGGACAGGTTAAAAATTCAAGAAACAGTCACCTAGAAAAGATACATTTTTATTGGACAACTTTTTTGAATCATTCATACGAACATTATATGAATGATCCTCAATATCGTTTAGGTAGCGCCTTGGTAACCGCAAAAGTGAACTACTTTTTAGGCTAGGTAGCGCTTAGGAAAAATTAAAAAAGTAAAAAAATCAGCTCTTGCCATAAAAAACCAAAAATCGATTTTTTACCTAACCAGGTCCATAGGTAGCAAACCGTTCATTCAAGAAACAATCATGAAACCCTGGACGCAATATATAAGTGATATGATGTTCGCACCGAGGCATTACAAAACACGACGTAAACGAGAGCTCAGCGGTGAAAGTTATACGATTTCAATATGCAGTGTGAAAAAATTAATTTATTTTGCTACGTTTGCGGTCATCAAATTAGAAAAAACAAATATGGAAAAGAAAAGAATCTTCTAACTAGCGAATTCAGAAGAGCATATACGTTGTTTTTCGACGAAGTAGACTTGACCAGTGAAAATTACACACCTAATATAGTGTGTCGCCAATGCTATAACAATCTCATGGCATGGTTGAGTGGAGCAAAATTTAGTATGAAGTATTGTAAACCGGTAAACTGGATTTATCGCCCAGGTGCTCATGATGTAAACATTTGCTATGCATGCGTAAATTACACACGTGGAATGAATCGACATGGTGAGAAGAATAAAATTTATAAAGCAACTGTAACAGCTACACTACCAGTGCTTGCACCTGAAAATTTTGTACCGCCAAGGCCACCAAGTACAGATCTCAGGACAGAATTTACAGGAATGAATACTGAAGGTGGTGTTACTTATGAAGATCCGTTTGACGGCGATTATGAGCCTCAACAAGGAAGAGATGGACCACAACTAATAACACAAATGGAAATGGATTTCATTGTGGCCATATTGGGATTATCGCAGCGGCTTCCCATATTTTTGACAGCGTTTTTAAAGCAAAGAAAATTAACACTTGCTAACGTTAACTCTTCGGCATACCGGAAACGGCAAGCTGAATTTCAGAACTTCTACACTCTACATAATGACAATTCGTTCGCTTACTGCAACGATATAAAAGCTTTGGTGGTAAAAATGGGAATAAACTACATCGCTAGTGAGTGGAGATTATTTATTGATAGTTCTGTTTCAAGCTTGAAGGCAGTGTTATTGCATATGTCGAACCGAAAACCTTGCATTCCGCTAGCAATCGGTGTCAACATGGAAGAAAACTACGAAACATTGAAAAATATTATGGAAAAAATCAAATACTACGAAAATAAATGGAAGATTTGCTGTGATTTGAAGGTCATCAACATTATGCAAGGGATCATTGATAAAGGCGGCTTTCCCAAATTCTTTTGTTTTCGTTGTAATTGGGATTCGCGATCTCTGAATCAATTCGAATGTAATTCGTGGACACCAAGAGGAAATGTGGAGGAACAAATGAAAGAACATAGACTGAAAAATGCACCTTTGATTGACAATACTCATGATATCTTGCTGCCACCGCTCCACATTAAATTGGGAATTGTTAAAAAATTCATCGAAGTGGCTGTTATAAATTGTCCAAATGCATTTGACTATTTGAAAAGTGTTTTCCCAAAGCGTAGCGATGACAAAATTAAGAAAGGTATGTATTGTAGTAAACTAAATCCTATATTTTCCACCTTATTGTATATTTACTTTTCTTTTCTGTTTCTTTTTTTATCGTTTGATAGGAGTACTTAATGGCCCAGACATTAGAAAGCTTTTCAAGACAAATTTTGAGTCAGCGCTTGATGAAAATCATTCAATGGCATGGATTTATCTTCAACGTGTATGCACCAGAGTCTTGGGAGGGGATCGAGACGCTGAGCCGGAAGCAAATGGGTGAAAGAAATGCTGTATTATTTTGAGAAAATCGGCGCATCGATGACATTAAAGCTGCACTTTCTTCATTTTCATTTTGACGATTTTATGAAGCAACTGTCTACTGAATCCGATGAGCAAGGAGAACGGTTTCATCAAACCACAATGCCCATGGAAAAACGGTACAAAGGCAAAAAACTAGACGCATTGCTTGGAGAGGTAATATCAAATATATTGATGCATTGCTTTGTATTCCTTTTTTGATTTTTGTTTTTATTTCAGGTATGTTGGTGGAGCCACAAGATTACCCTGTATGATGTCAATGAAGTATTTCAAGAAGAAAAAGCTTATGATGGAGGGCAGTCTGGAAGCAACGTACCCGTGCGCACCCTAAGTTCTGAATCAGAGTCAGATTCGGATGATTCGGACGACGAATTGGATCCACAACTTAAGAGAGTGCTATTTACAAGTCCAGGGCCATCAACTTTATAAACATGACACAAATATTTATTTATTTTATTTATTTCCATATTTATTTATCTTATTTTTGTGATATATGCCATTGTATATTAATGTTGAAATAACAACAAAAAAAAATTAAAATAAAAAAATTTTACACATACGAAATGAAATTAAATCAAATGAAATTAAATTATTTTTGTATTAGAAATTGAATGTTCTAAAAAGTTGTTTAATTAGATCTTATGTACATTTTTGTAGCTTATTGTTTTCTTGAATTTCGAACGGTTTGCTACGTATGGACTTAAACATGGGAAAAAAGGTAAAAAAAATGATTTTTTTAAATGACGTTTTTTTCATTTTATGTGTTCACAATTTTTGTTCTTTACAAGGGTTATACAATATCTTTGCCTTAAAGAGAAAATGAAAATTCCACTCGTTTTGCAAAATATGCGCCTGAGAAAATGATTACTTTTTTAATGACACCAAGACCTCAAATCTTTGGGGGCCTCTGAAAAAACTCCATGACTTGGGGCAAAACTAGAATATATGGTCTTTTTTGTCTTTTATCACGTAGTTGTATTTGTATATGGTTATATTTTTAATTGTTGAAGTAAAAAAAAATAAGCATTGAAAATATCATTTTTTTGGGAAATTTTTAATTTTTATGGTTTCCTTAGCGCTACCCTTACTGTGTTAAGGATCATTCCTAGGATGTTTGTATGTTCTAAAAAGTTGTTAAGTGAGGTCTTAGCTACATTTTTGTAGTATATTATTTTCTTAAATTTTGAACGGTTTGCTACGTATGAACCTGAACATGTAAAAAAAGCCTAAAAAAATCGTTTTTTTTTTAAGTTTTTTGCGATTTTGATTTCTAAGATGGCGTTTTTTGATTTAATGCGTTCACAATTTTTATTCCTCATGACAATGGCTACAACTTTGCCTCAAACAGTAAATCGAAATTCCTAACGGTTTGGAAGATATGAGCCTGAGAAGATGACCACTTTTTTGCAAAAAAGGCAAAGAGGCCCAAAATCTTTAGGGCCCCGCCCACAAAAAAGGGGAGGACATTTGACAAAACTGAAAGACACGTGTCTTCTTTTTTTTGATCCTCTATCTCGTGGTGGTGTCCGTATGTGGTTATTTTTCCATGACCTAAAAAATTACACACAGTGTAATCCAACTAGTAAAAGTTCTTCATTAGTTATGTAAAACTCTGAAGTGAGCGGACCGATATAGATCAAAGCTTTAATAATGATTGTTTTGTCAATGTATACAAGCCTTAGAACAATAGAGTATACACTCTTAGTTTTAGATACATACGGAAAATATATAGCTTTTAAATGGATGGATATCAGCTTTATCGGAAAAGCTATTGAAGATTTACTTATTAATCTGAAGTTAGTTAACTAATTAAGATGAATACTTCATCCATAATATTTGGGATGTATTGTTCTTCCGATCTGTACGATGGATGTGTGGAAAGTTTTGCTCTAGTTCTTTGTGCAGTTATAATGTGATTTAATTTAGCAGCATTAAAGTGATTCCCGGTTGGGGTTATATGGGAGATTTCACTAAAATGGACGAACCATTTTCAATTCCTCTAGAAAGTTTATTTTAGGCGCTATCGCGCTGAATAACGATATTGTACAACGTCTTTATACTAAATGTCATCATCGTATCTATTATAATTTGTCATTTATTAGGTACTAAGAGATTGCCTTAGGCGAAGTTATACGGGAGCAATTGTCAACCGTGAACAGATTTCTCCCAATTGCAATAAAAAAATCTAAATTTTCGTTGATATGTGAGATACATATGTAGGTTTTGAATGCAAATCCATGTACTTAGCTGCATTTTTTGTACTTGCAAGGAAGATTACCTATAATTTGAAATATAATACATTCTCAAATATTATCATAATGTTCAAAAGTCAGACACAAAATTAAGATAAATGCAGTGTGTCTGTCTGCTAAAACCAGATTTGTGGAGCTCCTGGAAGGTATACCCACATGCATTTTACATAAAATTTTAGGATATCGTCCCACCCCGAATTTCATCATTGTCAATTTAGGTAATCCCCTGCGAAGAACGTTATTAAATTTCATCAAAATAAACATCTGAGATATCGACAAGACAGAAGCTCCAAAGACTTGACTTCAAAAGGCATACGGACAGACAGACAGATGGACGGACGGACGGACAACCAGACAGACGGACGGACGTCTCCTGGCGATTCTGAGTCGATCGGTACAATTTCAATGGTATTCACAATCAGATTTGTGGAGTTTATATATCAGATTTTAGGAAATCATCCCGCAAAGGATGCTGTCAAATTTCATCACAATCGGTTCATAAACACCTGAGATATCGCTGAATACTTACAAAATGTAAACAAAATTTCTTAGACACGTACTTTGGGCAATTTGCTGTACATCAAAAGTAGTGTTTTGGCGATATATCAGTTGTTTATTTGAAAAAATTTAATACCGTGCTTGGCGGAGGAATTTCCTAAAATCTGATATAAAATTTATGTATGTCCGTGCTCCAGGAGGATGGTTTTTTCTATTTCTGCATTTCGATACATCATATTTAGTGTTTTGGCGATAACTCAGTTGTTTATGAACCGACCTTGATAAAATTTTACAGAGTGGTTTGGGGAAAAAAATCTGATATATAATATATTATCACTTGTACACTATGAGTATATTTTTTCTCTCGTTATTTAAAAGTGTTTTTCAATTAAAAATTTAAAAATTTTCGTCTAATTTTTCGATATTTCAGGTGTTTATAAACCGATTTTGATGAAATTTAATAGCGTTCTGATATATAATTTATATAGGTCCATCCTCCAGGTTCTTCACAAACTTGATTTCAACAGACAGACAGACGGACATCGCTTAATCGATTCTCCTCCCGACTGAGTCGATCGGTATAATTTTTATAGAGTCTACGATCACTAATTTACAAACGGATGCACAAACTTATAATACCCTTTCACCTTTTGGTGAAGGGTATAAAAACAAGAAGTAGTTTATGTTAGACTTATGGCAATTACATTTGGTAGTAATTCTTCAGTCGATCAATATATGCTTTAGATTGTTATAAAGTTAGATAAATACTTCAGAAATAATATTTGGAAAGTATTGTTCTTTCAATTTGGCAAGCCTTTTGTTCTTAGGGTATACTTAAACTCTTTAATTGATTGATATTGTACATAGATTTTGAAAGCATATTTTCAAAATTAATTTTTTCAATTTTATTAAGTTGTTTTTTGTGTTAATCACGGAAATCTTATCTATATTTTGATATGTTAAACTTATATAAATTGGACCTAAAATACATTTAAAAGTTAAACGCAAAAGTTCTATATTGTTCAAAATTTTGTATCCTGATTTCGGTGTCTTGACTTTATATCTGGCAACTAACAAATATCACAACATTTTAAAATACGTGTATATGTTTTTCTTATTGGAAAAGCACATGGTTAATCTTGAATGTCTGTGAATTTAGTAGGCAGAATTAGTACCAATATATGCAATTATATATAATTAATATATTAACCTATAGGTTCAGTTAGATTTTTATACATATATATTGGTATGGTTTTGAACGGATACCATTGTAATGAGTTGTATTTTGCATAATTCATAAAAAGATTACCTACAATTTAATATAAATATACTTATTATATGTCGCAAATTGTTAAACCTTTGGAGTGGACGGACGTGTTTTTGTCTTTACTCCTCACTAAATCGATTTTTTAAACGGATTAACGTTAATAAAAATTCAGTTCTATAATTTTATATTTTACGCGAAAAGACGCTTTATAAATATAAAATAATATCGAAAAAATCTGTGTTTTTATGTTAAAATCTTAAAAAATAATAAAAATTATTTTTAAGAATTCTGAAGTGTATAAGCAAAAGAATTCTCAAACAAAAAAAAAGTGATATAAATAAAAGAGAAATCTCTTAATGAGCTTTTTAAACAATAACATTAGTGAGCGAAGATTAAGTCTAAACGGGAGAAATGCGTATCTTACAGTGAATGTTACAGAGAGTGATTTACAAAAATAAACAAAAAAATTGATGATAGCGCGTATCTAACCGCCAAAACTAGTCGTGCTTCTTCTTGTTCCCCAACACTTTTGACAAGAGTGGACAATACATCAAAAGAAAGTGTGATGACAACCAATATCAATAATATGGTAACTAATAGTTCTTCACTTTCGCACGCGCCTGAAAGCATGCTCAAGTTATCACCCCCAGTACTAAAACTCACCACAGTAAGTACAAATACAATTAACCCTAAAACGGGAGCCATACCAAAAAGCGGCAATCCCCCAACCGAAATAAAACCACAAATCCAAATGGGAATCGATAGGTATATAACGATTTTAAAACGAGGACGTAGTCCTAAGTCCTCTAAAGTAGCATCTATGCCAAAAATATCCAAAGAATGTGGAACAAATGGGATAAACTCCCAAAACCGTTTTGATATTCTTCAAGAGAATTCAGAGGAGACCACTCAAGAAGTCAAGTCAAAACTCAAATAATTTAATTAAAAATTTAGTTTCCTTAATTGGAGAAAAAGCTTTTTATGTTGTTCCGTACAAGCGCGGCAACATTAGTGAAACCAAAATACAGGTTAATAATGAAAATGAATACCGTAAAATAGTCAATGAATTCGAGCTGCGCAATAAAAGCTTTTACACGTACCAATTAAAAAGCAGCAAAGGTCTGCAAGTAGTCATTAAGGGCATCGACTCGTGCGTCGAATCAGACGAAATAAAAGAATGCTTACAAAAAAGTGGGTTTAAAGTAAAACATGTGACTAACATTAGAAATAGAGAAAGTATCCCCAACCTATGTTTATAGTGGAACTAGAACCAGGTGATATTAAATTGAGAAAGAATGAACCGCATCATATACAGCTTAAATTACCTACTTCACCGTAAAATAACAGTAGAGGAGCCATACAAGAGGAAAGGCCCAATTCAGTGTTCAAATTGTCAGGAATTCGGACACTCTAGGACTTACTGCAAATTACCCCCAGTTTGTGTTATATGCGGGGAATTACACGGATCCGCACAATGTAATAAGCCTAAAAACGACACAAACATAAAAAAATGTAGCAATTGTGGTGGAAATCACACTGCAAATTACAGAGGATGCCCTGTGTACTCGTTTGTTAAAAAATCATTTGTGAGAAAGCAAAATATAATCCCTGCTCAGCCAGTAATTATTCCACAGTTTCCACATATTGAATTTGCTGGGTTTAATAAAACAATTTTCTTTATTGATCAAAAACGTTGGAATTCAAAAATGTGTATATCTATTTCATTAAGTGAAAATTAAATGTTAAGTTTACAAAACAGAATACAATCATTGATAATAATAAAAGCAGAGTTGTATACAAAAGTATTAACATAGGGTTTATACGTAACAATTCTTCCTTCGCATCCTGATTAGGGAGAGTAAAGGACTCTTGGGCGTCTTGGTCTACTAGAACGTCTTAGTCCTGGCTGCTGTGGAGATGTGGCTAGTGGATCCATTTCATTTGCTTTTGGTGATGCAACTGTGGGTTCTAATGTTGTAGAAGAAGTTGGTTGATAAGTGTATGGTGAGATGTTCATAGGACTAGATTCTGCAAGCGGTGTTCCGTACATATATTCACTTATGGTATGTTCATCCGATCTCTGAGGTGTTTGTTGTGTTTCTATAAGTAGATTTCTATTTGAAATAAGATGCCTATCCGGACTTGGCTCAGACCGTAAGTACCCCTTTGTAGAGGCTCAGACCCTTTGATAGGTATTTGAACTCCTGTACCCCCGATTTTCTCCGACTCTGTGTTAGGCATAAAAACTCCTGTGCCTCGAATTTGGTCAACATGCCTCTTAAATTGTTTTCCTTGGTATTCAATGGAGTAGTGAAGGTCACCTAGTCGTCCCGAAATTTTACCAGGCAACCACTTGCTCATACTAGGATTTCCCCACAGAAAATATACTTGCTTATGTAACTCCAGTACTCGATAGTTTTGCTTTTGTTTCAGGTATTGTCTTTCTGGTACTTTAGTAGAAGTTTCTTCTGGTCTAATCAAATCCAGGCGTGTTCTAAGTAAACGGCCCATGAATAATTTTGATGGAGCCTGCCCAGTAGTAGCGTGCGGAGCATTTCGATATTGACGTAAAAATTCATTAAGATCCTTCTGGGCAGTTGATTTTGTGGAATGCATTGCTTTAAGTGCTTTCTTAATAGTCTGCACGCTTCTCTCTGCTTGTCCATTTGTTGCCGGATGGTACGGTGCTGTCTGTTTATGGTACTTAACACCACTTCTTTGTAAGACATTTTTGAACTCCATAGAGGAAAAATTCGTACCATTATCAGACACGACTGTAGTTTAACATAAATCCATTTGCTGTATGCATCTGTAACGATTAAAAACATTAGTCCTAAAAAAGGACCAGCATAATCAATATGTATTCGGTCCCACGGACCTTTAGGATAGATCCAATGGTGTTCACTATATTTAGGGAGTACATTCGCCTACATTGTACAGTCATTACACGATTTCGCACAGTCTTCAATATCCTTATCAATGCCCCGCCAATAGACAAAGGAACGGGTCAACCCTTTCATTTTAACGATCCCTAAATGGGTAGCGTGTAGATCTTCAATTACCTTTTTTCCAAGCGTTGTAGGTATGACTACTCTATGATCATAGGTTAAAGAGCCCGCTGTTAGTTTATAGTTCTGCTCTGGTGATGTATATCCGGCCTTTTTTAGGTCTCTGCCCATTTCCAGAAGTTTCACGATATTACCTAAATATTCATCTTTTGCTGTTGCTTGTGCTATAGTTGAGGCCCTTAATGGTAATTGGTCGATTTGGTGAATAATAAATTAGCCAAATTCATCATATTCTACCGAAAGAATATTGTTTACTGACAATACATTCTTGTTTATAATACGAGAGCAGAAATCAGCGTTTGAATGTTGTCCCGTAGGCTTGTATACCACTTCGTAATCAAAATTACTCAAAAAATCTGCATAATTTGCCGTGCGACTTATGCAAAGTATAGGTAAAGACTTTGTCGGGTGTATAATCTGAGAAAGCGGTTTATGATCCGTAATAAGCGTAAAGTGTCGCGCGTACAAATATTTAAAAAACTTTTTCACTGCCCATACAATAGCGAGCGCTTCTTTGTCCATCTGTGGATAGCTAATCTCTGTTTTACTTAATGCTCTGCTCGCGTATGCTATGGGCCGTTCTAACCCATCAGACATTTTATGCGACAAAACTGCACCTAGGCCACACTTACTTGCATCCGTTGCCAAAATCAAAGGTAATGCAGGATCATATGTTGTCAAAACTTGAGGAGAGGTAAGGGCTGACTTTATATCGTTAAAGGATTTTTCACCTTCTTTGGTCCACTTAAAATCCTTTTCCAATACCATATCTCTTAGTGGCCTGGCTTTTGTAGCTAAATCGGGAATGAATGCATTGTAGTAAGTAGCTTTCCCCAGTAGTAGCTGCAGTTCCTCTGGTGTTGAAGGTTTTGGTGCATTTTTTACAGCTTCGATGTGTTTGTCTGATTTATGTATACCATATTTATCAATTCGGTGACCCAAGAATTCAACGGATGGCGTAGCGAAAACACATTTGGAACGATTTAAGTGAATACCCTGGTTCAAGAGTTGCTTAAAAACCATATTGAGGGAGGAAATCAAGCCATCAAAAGTTTCTGCATAAACAAGGATATCGTCAAAGAAGCTCATTACATTTGGTATATCCTTTAATACGGCCTCCATTCGTCTTTGCCACAAGGCCGGTATGTTTGCAGCACCATATACGGCTCTAGTTGGACGAATAAGGCCGTGTGTAGGCGTATTCAGTGTCAGGACATGTGCAAGTTCTTCATCAATGGGGAGATGCGAATAGGCATCAGTGATGTCCAAATGGCAAAATAAAGTTGGATGCTTCATTTTGTTAAGCAAGTCCTCTACTTTAGGTATTGGATATTCGTCAACAATAATTCGAGGTGACTGTAGGTTTATAATCACCTGTAATTCTTATTCCACCACTTTTATTTGTCACAATATGTGTGGTGGATGCCCATTCGGAGTAATCCACTTGTATGTATAACCCTGTCGCTTATCTATTTCTGCGATATATGCATCTTTTAATGTCCTCTGGCATTAAAAGATGCATATATTCATATATTCTCTAGCTTTGGCAAAAATGGGTGTTGCGTCGGGTTTCAAATGAACTTTTGCTGGTGGACCAGTCAACTTACCGGGTGTGTCACTAAAAATAGAATCAAATTGTTTAAGTAAATTTTGAAGCTGTTGGGGACTAATCTCTGGTGGAGCAGTGTCAATGTTATTAATCCAGTTAGTTGTAGAAAACAGATCAACGAAATCAATTTCATTTACGAATTTTGCTATCCACTCCCGACCCATAAGGGTGTCTAAATCACCGTCAACTACATATAAATATAACATACAAGAAGTTTCCCCAACAGTAGCATTTACTAGCATGCGGCCCAAACACTTGATCTTATGCCCTGAATAACTGGAAAATTGTTTGTTTGTAGCAGATAATTTAATGGCCTTACAAAATAAGCGTAATGTTTTCATACTAATAATTGAGCACAGAGCTCCGGTATCCAATTCCATGTTAAGTATGTTACCATTAATATTGACGGATATTATTTTCTTAGCATTTGTTCTAATTGTGTTAATCGATATTACCTGATTTAGCCTCTGTATTGCTCATAACCTTCTGTTATTTCGCCATCTTCTGATATTTGTGATGTATGGCTCTTGCAGACTTTGGATATGTGGCCCATCTTGCCACATTGGAAACACTTCGACCTTTTGAACTTACACTGACTTCGCAGATGCTTACCTCCACATCCAAAACACAATGACCGCGTATTAGAGTTGTTTCGACTTCCTGTAGGCTGATTTCTATTTTGTTTTAAAGCAATTGGGGTATATCCGAGTCTATGGAGTTCTTGTTCTGCTGGAAATTGTACATCTTTCATTTCAACTGTAGTATGACGTGTTAATTCCATCGTTTGCGCAATCTCATAAGCATCGGCAAAACTTTTTGGTTTTCTAGAAATAATCTCATCACAGACATTTCTTGAACTTAGACCATAAAGAAGTTGTTCAGTCAACATTCGATCTAAAAATTCACCATATTCACATGTCTCAGACGTAATACGTAATTTGCGATGCTTTCATCTTTCTCTTGTTGCACTTTACGAAATTTTATACTCTCGGCATACTTGTTCTTTTTAACATCAAAGTGGTTTATTAAAGTATTTTTGATTTCATCGTAGGACAGTGATTCAGGGCATTTAGGTGAAATAAGAATCTTTAATGCATTGTTTAATTCAGCCCCTATGTGAACACGGGCATACATTGCGAAGTCTTCGGACGCAATTTTACTTAGTTGGAGCGCTCAGTCGAAGCGTTTAAAGTAGTCCTCTACCGCCGTTCCATCGGCTGACTTGTATTCAGCCACGCAGAATGGTGGCACTTTTCCCACATTTATGGATGAATTAGGGAAACCATGTGGAGTTGTCAATGATTGTTGTGTTGCTTCCACAACCGCTTGTCTAATCGCACCAGCAAGTGAATCCGTAAATTCCTTCAACTGTTCTGCATTCATCTTTCATCATCACAGAATCCCACTTCTGACACCAATATTGAATTTGCTGGGTTTTATAAAACAATTTTCTTTATTGATCAAAAACGTTAGAATTCAAAAATGTTGATATCTATTTCATTAAGTGAAAATTAAATGTTAAGTTTACAAAACAGAATACAATCATTGATAATAATAAAAGCAGAGTTGTATACAAAAGTATTAACATAGGGTTTATACGTAACACCACAGAGTACAACATCTTATTCTAACAAAAATTCCTATGCAAACGTTTTAAAAGCAAAAAGAACTTCTGGCAACCCTTCACCAAAAACAAATTCTAACCCCAGACCTAACATTGATTCAAGTACTGAAAATGCAAACTTGAACTTCAGCAGGCTAGAGTCCACAATTAGCTCTCTAGTGCAGTCAGTAAATAGTTTCACTACCACAATGAGTAGCATGATGCAAGAAATGGTTAAAATGCAATCAATGCTAATGCAGGCCATTCTAAATAAGCCATGAACTGCATGAAAATATGTTTTTGGAACACAAACGGCATTCGCCAACATAAAAACGAAGCGACTCAGAGAAAGGAAATCTGTTTGTTTATTTATTTATTTAGTCTATGGATTAACTCCTTACAGACAACAAATTTACAAAATATACAAACAAATTAATTTAGTCTATTTAAGTATAAAATCAAATTACGTTTAATAATATTAACATTCAAAGTTGTATCGATAATACAAAATAACAAAATAAAAAAAATTTCATGTGCTCTTAAAACCACTATTCAATTTTGATGTATCATGACTACCTTTGTACAAAAATGGTAAAATTTTTAAATTCTATGGCAAGATTTTTAAAATTTTTTTTTTTTTTTAAATTGCAATTTTTTTTAGACGTTTCTTCAAATAATTAATGATAACTCAAAAACTACTAGTCCGATATTATTAAAATAAAATCAGAAAAATTAAGATTTACATAACCTTTAATTCGTCTATATATCGCGTTTCAATCGGATCAATAGTATCGGAGTTATAATAAAAAACTTAAGAAAAAAATATATTTTTTACGTAAAAATGGTAAAAATTTCCGTTTTAAAAAAATCATGAAAAATCGAAAAACTTCCAGATTTATTATTTTATCGCATAGCGACATATAATAACAATAAAATGAGATATCGACCATAAAAATCGATTGATTTTTTCCCGTTTTCCATTTTTCATGATTTTTTTAAAACGGAAATTTTTGCCATTTTTACATAAAAAATATATTTTTTTCTTAAGTTTTTTATTATAACTCCGATACTATTGATCCGATTGAAACGCGATATATAGACGAATTAAAGGCTATGTAAATTAAAATTTTTCTGATTTTATTTTACTAATATCGGACTAGTAGTTTTTGAGTTATCATTAATTATTTAAAGAAACGTCTAAAAAAAATTGCAATTAAAAAAAAAAAAATAAAAAAAAAAATCTTGCCATAGAATTTAAAAATTTTACCATTTTTGTACTATGGTAGCCATGATACATCAAATGTATATAGTGGTTACTCGAGCACATTTTTGCTGTTGACCTGTGTTATTAAAGTTTAGACATATTCGTCGAAAAGGGTCAGCATTAGCATAATTTTGTTGAAAATAATGAATTTTTAAAGGCTGGTAATAACGTGTAGGGCGTTGAGGAACATTAAAACATAAATTGTTTAAAAGGAACTCCGAGCAAATATTGCCATTAATAAGTTTGAAAAGAAATATTACATTCAGCATTGTTCAGCGGATTTTTAAAGTTGGTAAGTTGAGTTCCAATAACCTGGTTCTATACGGAGGAAGATATATTGATGGATTAGCGTAAGAGCTTCGTAAAACGAATAACAAAAATTGTTTTTGGACAGACTCAATACGATCACTATGGATGTTATAATATGGATCCCAAATGATTGATCCGTACTCAATTATAGGTCTTACGAGGGTTGTGAATAACTGCTTTGTTATAGATGAATCAGCAAATTCCTTTGACCATCGTTTAATAAAACCAAATACACCACGAGCTTTATTAGTACACAAATTTATATGTTCAACAAACGACAACTTTGTGTCAAATAAAACACCAAGGTCCAGAAAAACATCAACTAGCTCCAATTTGTAGTCACCAAGAAAATAGAAGTCAATTGGTCTAGCAGTTCTGGAAAAACGCATATTTTTTCAAATTTATATCCAATAAATTTATTTGACACCAGGCGTAGAATGAAGTTAAGTCCTGTTGTAAATGCGGTTGAACAATAGAGGAGGCACTACTTGAGAAAATTTTTACATCGTCAGCATACATAAGTATATTTGAAAATTTTATTGTTGAAGGAAGATCATTGATATACAATAAAAATAGTATTGGTCCTAGATGACTACCTTGCGGAACACCAGAATTGACGAAAATGTTTTTGGACAAGGAATTATTGAAACTCACATGTTGTTTACGAAGCAAAAGATACGATTTTATCCATTCCAAACAGTTGTTCGTGAATCCCATTATATACAGTTTATGTAGTAAAAGATCATGATTAACTCTATCAAAGGCTTTACTGAAATCAGTGTTTATAACATCAGTATAACATCCACTCTTAAAACCATTATTAATTCTTGTTGTCAGTTCAAGTAAATTAGTCGTTATTGAACATTTTTTACGAAAACCGTGCTGGAAAGGTGAAATTATTGAAGAGAGTTGATGACTTAAGAATTCAGTAAGATATTGTTCAAAAAGCTTAGGAATCACACTCAATTTAGCGATACCTCTATAGTTTATTATATTAGATTTATTCCCCGATTTAAACAGTGCAATAATAAACGATTTTTTCCATAGTTTCGGAAAGTAGCCATATTTTATAGAAATATTGAATAAAATTGTTAACGATGTAGCTAGAGTTTGTGCACAATTTATAAGAAGACAGCTAGGAATACCATTAGGTCCACTGTAGAAAGATGATTTTAATTTCATTAATAGAGTAGTCATACTGCAAGTAGTGACGAATGGAAATGAGATGGGTTGTTGTTTTCCGATGTAAAATGGATAATTTTTTAATGCGTCGTATTTTGCATTAGAGTAAGTTGAAGCAAAAAAATTCGCAAACAAATTACTTATTTCCATATTATTAGAAGTCTCAGTTGAAAGGTATTTCATTGAGGTTGGAAATCCGATTGAATTTCTTTTCGAGTTTACGAATTTATAAAATGCTTTCGAATCGCGTTTAATATTTAGTTTCATTTTATTTAAATAATTTTTATAAATTCTAAGATTGAATAAATTGTATTTAGCGCGATATAACGAATATTAACAGTAATTATTCAGAAGTCCAGTTTTTTTATATTTCTTATAAAACTTATTTTTTATGTTTTTTATTCTCGATAGAGGTTTGGAATTCCAAAGAGGGCCAGACTTATTGACAACTTTAAATTTAGGTACACAATCATCGATATAATGAAATATAGTTTTATAAAAGGAGTTTATAGTTGCATCAATTGCTTCTGGAGTACCACTTGATAGCGATAAAATTTCAAGCCAGTTTGTATTGGATAAAAAGTAGTTTAAATCGTCATAGTTAGTCTTCTTAAAACAGTAGTCTTTAACATTACTAAGTGTTTTGATTGGTTTCTCAAATAATGGATAATTACAGTTGACTTCAATAGTAGGATGATGACGATATTCAGGATAAGTGAGAGGAAGATGTCGGATCAAGGTCCAATCTTTAGGTTCATTCACGAATACCAAATCGAGTTTTTTAGAATCACTTAATACTCCATTTATTTGAAAAAGACATAAATCCGAAATGTTGTTTAAGAATTCTTCAGTGAAATTATTTACATTTATTGGAGAATAACAAAACGAATCGGGTTGAAATTTCCAAGACAAATATGGGCATATCCGAAAAAATGTCAACCAACAAAAAATTTTTAAAGTTGATCAAAAATTATTGTTAATTATATAGACTATATTTGTACTCTTTTAAATATCATCATAAAATATTTTTCTGGCAGTCCATATTACGAAAATCAGGACTTAAGGTTCAGCAACCTTACATCTTTAATATTTGACCAAAATATGCATGTTTTTTGACTGCTGTTAAACAAGTTTTATCTAAAACATGGCTGCTGCATTTTCGAAAAAGTTTTTTCTTTATTAATTTTCTGCAACTTAATGAAAGAAGCGCTTTAAATGCTCTATTGAAACATAGTAAATAAAACTGAGTAAAGTTACGTCCACGCTTTGTAACGTCCGCAACGGAAAATAAGGGTTTTTATATATAACGAAGAAACTAAAATTTTTTTTGACACCACATTAACATTCCAAACAAAACTAAAATTGTTCTTTAAAGTAAGAAAAAAAATCTAAAATATACAAAAGTATGTTTCATTTTTTAATACCAAATTTTATAACGTCCGCAACGGTATCGATCTGTCCTAAAATTAAGTTCTGCTAAAAGTTGTTTTGTTTTCACAAATCTATAATTGAAACCACATACATCAATAATTATAAACGCATAAGAATTGAAGGGTTAAAGAAAATTAAAAAAAGCAAGTAAGATAGCGCTATAGTCGGTCAAGCCCGACCATACGATACCCTTCACTACTAAGGTCAAAGGTGTTATTTTTCCTGTATAAAGACATACATATATTTGCTAAATTTTGCCATCATACAAACATTTTCTCAAACCTGTTTCCGTCGTTTGGACTTATATGAGAGCTAGGGTCAAATGTGGACCGATTATCTCGAAATTTAGCAAATTGATTACAGTTATTACAAAAATTATGTATGCAAAAAATATACTCAAAATTTTTATTATCTTTAGATTTACGAGCGTTTTAGTGATTTTTTGTCTCACTTAGTGCGTTTTTAAATAAAAGTTTGTATTGGAGCTATGGTCAAATGTGGACCGATTTTAACGAAATTTGGTACAGTGATTTTAGTTTACATAAGCAGTATTTGTTCTAAATTTCATGAAAAAATATTGATATTTGTGGCCAATATATCAATTCCGGGAAGTGGGACCTATGGGAGGTACCACAAATAATGGACCGATTTTGACCAATTTCAATAGCCATGGTCCCATTATCAAAAAAATGATCTGCGCCAAATTTCATCAAATTATCTTTGGAATTGCGACCTGTAGTTTGATTACAAGGTTTACATGGGGGTCCAGCCAGCCAGCCAGACGGACGGACGGACATCGCTAAATCGACTCAGAAAGTGATTCTAAGCCTATTGGTATACTAAAAGGTGGGTCTAAGACAACTATTTCTATGCGTTACATACATCAGCACAAACTTATAATACCCTTTCCACCTATGGTGGTGAAGGGTATAATAATAATTTGAGAACACAGTTACAAAATTGTAATCTTTTCTATTTCTCTTATCATTATTTAAATGAAATTTGGCAAAGGGAGCTTCGCTTATTTGTAACGTAACGTTGCTGTAACGTTGAAAATGAATTTTGCATGTCAAATGATTGCAATAACTGTACAAAAGACATTAAAGATGAGCTTGTCCCTTTACTTTATAATAGTGTCCTTGATGAGGTTACTAAATGGAAGCAATGGAGAATTATAGACAATCGTATGGTATTAAGTTTTACCGACGCGCCAGTGACAGATTTAATTTTTGAATTGGAATCCCAACTGCCGTCGTTTAAACTACATACTTTTGTTAAACGATCTAAACAAAAATACTTTGAGGAAAAACGGAAAGCATTGAGCCAAATGATCTGATTCTGCAAATTGACTTTGCCGAAAATTACAGACTTATTTCTCAAAATGAAATTCAGTCTGCTCATTTCAGCTATGCTCAAGTAACTATTTTCACTTGTGTAGCGTGGCTACATGGCTGCACTAAATCATTTGCCATTATAAGTGATCAGCTAACACACAATAAATACGATGTTTATTGCTTTTTATCAATACTTATTAAAAATATTCAAAAGCATCATTCAGTATCTAAAATCCGTGTTTTTTCCGATGGATGCGGCAGTCAGTTTAAAAACAAATTTATTTTACGTAGCATTCCAGATTTTAAGAATGAATTTGGTGTTAACCATTTCGAGTGGAATTTCTTCGCTACTTCTCATGGCAAAGGTGCAAAAGACGGAATAGGCGCTATAGTGAAACATAAAGTTTGGCAGTTAGTAAGAGCTCAAAATCCTATATTGAAGGATGCACACGGTTTTTACAGACTGGCCAAAAGTAATATCGATGGGGTTAAACTAATATACGTTACAGAAAACGATATAAAAACCACAACTCAATATCTAGGTGAGAAGTGGCAAAATATAAAAAATATTACAGGCGTAAAATCTTCACTTAATGAAAATTTTATCGAAATGGCACGCACCGCAGTATCTCCTAAACATAAGCTACAAGTTTAAAAAGAAAAATAAAATTTTTATTTTCTGAAAATAAACACAAAAATATTTTTTTTATTTATATGAGTAGGATAGTGGTCAAAAATGTAACGTCCGCAACGTAACGTCCGCAACAAATGTAAGACAAAATTGTGAATAAACTATCAATTATTTTTTTGCCTCGAAAGTGGGTTTGATATGCTTAAACGTTCCTCTTTCTTTAATGTATTTGGAGTTTTTTTGTTTATACTGTAAAATTCGCTAAAATTTATGAACATTTGCATTGATCTCCACAACGACTTCTGTATTGTGTAACGTCCGCAACGGCAATTTAAGTGCAATTATATCGTAACTGATAAAACTCAGAAAATATTTAAAAGTACTCTCAAAGGTCAACGTACCACTGTAGGTTACTTAAGAATATAACGCTCAGAGCGCCAACAGTATTCAAAAATATGCGTACGAACGTAACGTCCGCAACGCAGGATTAGCCCATATGGTAAATTAAAATCTCCAAACACCAGGACCAAATCATCAGGATTAGTCAAACGAACGACGGATTTTATTGCAGGGATGTGTTGAAGATAAGTTATTTGCTCAGAATTAGGAGGAACATAAGAACATGTAACAAAAACATGTTTACGGTTAAGTTTTATTTTGACTGCAATAAATTCAACATTGTTTAAGGGGATGTCATCAATTTTCACGGCTTCCAAACATTTAGATACAGCAATCAAAACTCCACCGCCAGTAGTATAAGTAACTCTGTCGCGTCTAAAAATGATGTAATTGTTGCAGAGAATTTCAGAATTCAATTGCAGAAAATACAAGAATTTGATGGTTTAGATCAAAACTGTCAATATACAAGTTGGAGAGTTTTGATTTAATGCCATTTACATTTTGGTATATAATATTTAACTGAGTATCATGGTCGTCGATCAGTTTTTTGAAAAGTTAGTTGAACGGGAGGGTAATCGAACAGTGTTAGCTGGTCTTCTGTCATCTCTATGAACAAATTCGCGAATCAATGCATTTTCAGGCCAAAATCTGGGATCAATTAAGCGGTCAAAGAATTCAGGGGCTACCATAACTTTAAAAGATGCAATAGTTCTCGGCTGAGTGTATTTAAACTTATGAATTACTATTTCAACATCAAGATTCAATTTAGTCTTGATGTAATATCCAATATCGTCAGTTGAAGTCTCAAATGCAAAACGAGAGATAAAAATAATTTTCTTAGGTGGAATAATTCTGAGAAAGTGGATATTACTACTAGAATTCAGAGCTGGATGAAAAACAACTGGCGGAATTTCAGATGAAACCGGGTTAAATATTGGTCCAGTATTAATAGGCATCACGTTCACATTTGTGCATTCCATAGGAGAAAGTGGGTGAATTTCAGTGTCGATATCAGATGGGGGGGCAGAGCCTGTAATTTTGGAGAAGGTTATATTCGGAGCTACAGATCCAGAGTTTGTCTTCTTCCTTTTAGGGGATAAACTATTCGCAGAAGATGTATATTTTTCCAGATTTGGGTACTTGGTGAATAATTCGCCAAATTTATTCAGTTTAGATTGCAGCAGCATAAATTCTTTATTGATTTTGTCAAATTCATCTTTAGAATTTTTAAATAGATTATAAAATTCAACACTTATATTTCTACAATTTGGACATGTCCAATGCAAGGATTTTTGAGTGTCAGCTAGAGCATCAACATCACGTGCTTTTAGGCCACAACACTTCAAGTGATAGCATCCAACACATAGCCAGCAGGATACCATACGGTCGTTTCCAGTAATTTGGCAGTTAACGTTTGAACATTCCATAATTAATAATTGGTAATTTAAAAGGAGTTGGTAATATCGAAGGAGTTGATCTTGGATATTTAATTATCAAAGCCACGAACCCTGGTATAAGTAAAACAGATCTGTATTGAAAAAGTATGGTAGTAGCTTCACAGATGTTTAACGCGGTACAAAGAATGTAAATGTGAAAACAAAAAAACAAAAAAGAAACCACAAATAAAGCAAATAAAAGTTTGTGTATAAAAAATGAAACGAACTTTGTTTTTATTTTTATTAATAAAACCGTGTGGTCAACACTTAGTTTTTAATAACTTAACTTGAATTTAATATAAGAAGTCTTTATATAGTGTTTAACAACGTGTATTAACAGTTTTTACTAAATATTTAAATAAAAACGGGGAACGATTTAAAAACTCCGTCCGAACAGTACTAGCGTTACCAGTTGAAAAATGTATTTACCCCCAACTAATGGAGTCACCCCCTGCTGTACAGCAACGTAGAACAACGAGTAGGTTTGAGATTTGTGAGGTTATAAAATCTTGTCTTGATTTAAACCCCAAAAAAGCACCTGGATTTGACAAAAAGAGCAATAAAATGTTAAAAGAGCTCCCCTTAATAGCAATAAGAATAATGACATTTATTTTTAATGCAATCTTACATCTAAAATATTATCCCCAAGAATGGAAGGTTTCATTAATCACCATGGTACCTAAGCCAGGTAAAGATCACTCAGAAGTAGAGTCCTATAGACCCATAAGTCTTCTATCTAATATGTCAAAACTATTTGAAAAATTGTTAGTTACCAAATTAACGCAAATTTTAGATGAAATCGGATGCATTCCTAATCACCAGTTTGGTTTTAGAAAAAAGCATAGTACAATTGAACAAACACATAGACTTGTAACTGCAATTCGAAAAGCTTTTGAAGAAAAAAAATATTGCTCTGCTCTCTTCATTGATGTATCACAAGCATTTGACAAAGTATGGCATGAAGGTTTAATTTACAAATTAAAGCAAATTTTCCCCATGGACATATACATGCTCTTAGATAGCTACCTAACCCATCGTAAATTTATTATTAAAGAAGGAGACTTCTTAAGCACTCCACGACCTATTAAAGCTGGTGTTCCCCAAGGAAGCATATTAGGACCAATTCTCTATATTATATACACCTCTGATATGTCTACAAATATATACACAAGCACGTCCACATTTGCAGATGATACTACCATCCTAAGTATTAATGAAAACCCAGTTGAAGCATCTAGGAATTTACAGAACCACATATTCCAAATAGAAAAATGGCTAAACCAATGGAAGATAAAAGTGAATGAACAGAAATGCATTCATATCACCTTTACATTGCGCAGAGACTCGTGCCCACCTGTTAAAATTAATAACCAACTTATCCCCCAACAAACAGAAGTGAAATACCTAGGTATTCACTTGGATCGACGGCTTACGTGGAAGAGTCACATAGATGCCAAATTGACTCAAATTAAACTAAATTAAAACTCTAAACTTAGTCTAGATTGCAAAATTATTTTGTACAACTCTATAATTAAACCAATATGGTGTTACGGAATTCAATTGTGGGGCACTGCCTCAGAGTCAAATATTGAGAAAATACAAAGGCGACAAAATAAACTTTTAAGAATAATTACTGGCGCCCCGTGGTACATTAAAAACTCCAACTTTCACAAAGACCTTGAAATTCCGTTGGTTAAAACAGAAATAGCGAAGCGTGTTGTAAATTATATCAATAAATTGGCATGTCACCCAAACCCACTAGCTAGAAATATTTTAAACGGTCGCGGCCATATCCGACTCAGAAGGAGGGATACTAACGTTCTGTACAGCAGCTAAGGAATATGGATTTTAATAATGTAACAAATCCTACTTACGCAAAGGATTATGAAGTTACAAATGGACTTCCATAATTAAGCATTTTAGATTTTAAGATTTGATTACTTATTGTTAGTTCAAAGTTAATGAAGATACAATAAATAATACAGGATGCAAAAAAAAAAAAATATATATGTCGCAAATAATGAGCAATCACTATGTTCAAAAGTCATACCACTAATTTTAGACATATGTACATCGTATTTCCGTCTACTGAAATCAGGTTTGTGTAGCTCCTGGATGGCATACCGACATAGGTTAAATATTGGATGTTAATAGTGTTCTATGAAGTTTATTATCAAATTTCAATATACATTACTATTAACACCTGAGATATAGTAAAAACTCGAAATTCGATGCCGAATTAAAATTTTATACTTCCTTTTAAATTATATTTTCTTAATTTGTATAAAATTCTTCAATTTGTTTAAAATTCCTCAATTTGCGGATAGTATACTGACATGAATATTATGTCAGATCTTAGGAAGTCCACTAAAGCAAAACGATATTAAATATCATCAAAATCGGTATATAACAATCTGAGATATAGCCAAAACTCCAAATTTGATGTCACGCAAATTTTTTTTGTAACAAAAAATATTTTTTTGTGAAAAAAAAATCATTTTTTTTGAAGAAAGTTTTCTGAATTGTATATCAAATTTTAGGAAATCATTCAACGCAGAGCACTGTTGAATTTCATCGTAATCGGTATATCAACAACTCAGACATCGCCAAAGCAAAATATATCGATGTACGCAAATTGGCAATTTAAAATTTTTTTTTTTTTTTAAAACAGCATTAAAAAAAATGTTCGAATTATATGTCAGATTTTAGAAAATACTTCAAAGTAGCACGCTATTAAATTTCATCAAAATCGGTCCATAAACAGAGAGATATTGCCAAAATTTTAAATTCGATGAGAATTTTAAAAAATATGTAAATTTAAAAAAAAATTAAAATTCGTCAATTTTTACCCATTGAATTTTAGTATTTTGCCGATATCTCCGGTGTTTATGGACCGATTTTGATGAAATTTAATAGCGTGCTACTTTGAAGTATTTTCTAAAATCTGACATATAATTCGAACATTTTTTTTAATGCTGTTTTAAAAAAAAAAAATTTTAAATTGCCAATAGCGTGCTGCGTAGGTCAATTTCCTAGAATCTGATATACAATCTATCTAGCTACACCCTCCAGGAGCTCCACAAACTTGATTTCAACAGACAGACAGATGGACTCTCCTGGCGATTCTGAGTCGATCAGTATAATTTTTATGGGGTCTAAGACGAATAAACTTATAATACCCTTTCACCTATTGGTGAAGTGTATAATAAAAATGTTTTTTGCCATTACTATTTATTACCGCGTGTGTGGCATAAATTTATCAAGTGGTTGTGTGTTTTTTTATTTTGCTTTGATCTTGTTTTCACTAAACAAGAATATTTTTATACCCTTCACCAATAGGTGAAAGGGTATTATAAGTTTGTGATTCCGTTTGTAATTTAGACCCCATACAAATTATACCGATAGACTCAGAATCGGGAGGAGAATCGATTAATTAAATATCAGATTTTAGGAAATTCTCCCGCAATGAACGCCACAAATTAGACGAAAATTTTAAAATTTGTGATTGAAACACACTTTTAAATATCAAGAGAAAAAAGATACTCCTGGTGTACATGTGATAATATGTTATATATCAGATTGTAGGAAATAGTTTCCCAAAGCACTCTGTAAAATTGTATCAAAATCGGTTCATAAACAACTGCGATATCGCCAAAAAACTAAATTTGATGTATCGCAAATTGCCCAAAGTACGCATTAGAGAATGTTTGTTGAAAAAATGAAATGCAGAAATAGGAAAAAACCATCCTCCTTTAGCAAGGACATACATAAATTTTATATCAGATTTTAGGAAATTCACCCGCCAAGCATGTTATTAAATTTTATCAAAAGCGGTCCATAAACAATTGAGATATCGCCAAAACACTACATTTGATGTGCAGCAAAATGCCCAAAGTACGTGTCTAAGAAATTTTGTTTACATTTTGTAAGTATTGTTTCAGCGATATCTCAGGTGTTTATGGACCGATTGTGATGAAATTTCACATCGTTCTTTGTGGGAGGATTTCCTAAAATCTGATATATATACTCCACAAATCTGATTATGAATACCATTCAAATTGTACCGATCAACTCAGAATCGGCAGGAGAGTCGATTTCGCGACCTCCGCCCTTCCGTCCGTCAGTCTGTTTGTCTGTCTGTCCGTCCGTCTGTTTTTTTGTCCGCCCGTCTGTTTTTTTGTCCGCCCGTCTACATTTCTGTCCGTCCGTCTACATCTGTCCGTCCGTCTACCTGACTGTCCTTTTTATACCCTTCACCAATAGGTGAAAGGGTATTATAAGTTTGTGATTCCGTTTGTAATTTTTTTTATTAGTGATCGTAGACCCCATAAAAAGTATACCGATCGACTCAGAATCGGGAGGAGAATCGATTAAGCGATGTCCGTCTGTCTGTCCGTCTGTCTGTCTATTGAAATCAAGTTTCTGAAGCCCCTGGAGGATGAACTTACATAAATTATATATCAGATTTTAGGAAATTCTCCCGCAATGAACGCTATTAAATTTCATTAAAATCGGTTTATAAACACCGAAAATATCGAAAAAATACCAAAAATTAGACGAAAATTTAAAAATTTTGGATTGAAACACACTTTTAAATAACAAGAGAAAAAAGATACTCCTGGTGTACATGTGATATGTTATATATCAGATTGTAGGAAATAGTTTCCCAAAGCACTCTGTAAAATTTTATCAAAATCGGTCCATAAACAACTGAGATATCGCTTTGGCGGTTATATGTGTTCGTTAAAATGAATAAAACACAAGAACCGAATTTTAAAGTTTTGTATTAAAATTATTTATTTACAAAAAATTACGTTTTTATTTTTTAAAAAATTAAAAGAAGAATGAAAAAAATTTTTTAATTTTCAAATAACAATAAATATTAAATTCAATGTTTTTGTGATTTAAAAATAATATTACAAAAAAGTATTTTTAAAACAAGTGTTTTTTAATTAGGAAATAAGATAAATTTATATTACGCCACAGTACCCCCGCCCTAGAGACAACGACATTTTAAATAGGAGCGAAATTAACTCTGCGACCTGAACGAAGTTTTATTCCATCGTTGCTTTCTGAGTTTTGTGGCGGAACGTTTCGATTTGAAGGTTTTGGTATATCGTCCGATTTTTCATCAAATATGTAGGCAGGCTTGAGGCGTTTTTCAGATTTTAACAGCTTGAAAAATTTATCACTGCGGCTGATTACCTTATACGGACCATCATATGGACGTTGTAAAGGCTTTCGAACAGCATCGTGTCGAACGAAAACATGACTGCATGTTTTCAATAAGTTTGGAACAAAATTGTTAATTGAAGAATGACATAATGCTGGGGTAGCTTTGAGCATTTCCATCTTTTCACAAAACGTTTTTACCCATTCAGTACCCATACTAGACCAGTCATTTGTTTCAAAAAAATCTCCGGGAAGACGAAGGTTGGTTCCAAATACCATTTCTGCAGGAGTACATCCGATATCTTGAATTACTGTAGAACGCAAACCCATTTAAATTAACGGCAAATTATTGACCCAATTCGTAGCATTTTAGTGATGATTTTAGAGAACGATGCCATCTTTCAATGAGACCGTTTGCTTGGGGGTGATAAGGGGTAGTGTGAACAGTCTTTATACCAAGAATTTTACAAAATTCACGGAATAGTGAACTTTCAAATTGTCTTCCCTGATCTGATGTAATTTGTGCGGGAATGCCATATCTTGAAATCCGCTGTTATATCTTCAAGTGGTATTGCTTCTGTCCACCTAGTAAATCTATCGATACATGTTAAAACATACCTGTAGTTTTTGCATAGTGGCAGAGGTCCAACAATATCTATACTGATGAGCTTGAAGCGCTGTTTTGGCAACTCAAAATTACCAAGAGGACTCTTTATATGACGTTGAATTTTGGATGACTGGCAGGAAACACAATTTCTTGTCCAATTTTGAATATCTTTTGAAATTGAAGGCCAAACAAAACGGCTTTTTAGAAGTTCTGTTGTTTTGTTTATACCTGGATGCGACAAACCATGTAATTATTCAAAAAGAGGTTTTCGAAATGTTGAGGTTATGAAAGGTCGAATATTGGTAGAAGATACATCACAGTAAATTTGTACATCAGCATTAGACATCTTGATTTTCTTTAGCGACAAACTTTGTGGATTTTTTATTAATGTCAGTAGCTCTTCATCAGTTTGTTGCTCTTTCGCCAGCAGCTCATAACTTAAAGGAGAAGGTATTGAAATTGCATTTAGGCGAGATAACGCATCAGCAACTACATTATCCTTTCCAGGGACATAACGAATATCTACGGTGTGCTGTCCAATATAGTCCAAATGCCTTAGCTGACGTGGTGAAGCCTTTTCTAGTTTTTGCATGAACGCAAAAGTCAATGGCTTGTGGTCAGTGTAAATTGCGAACTCTCGTCCTTCCAAAAAATATTGAAAATGTTTTAAGGTAGAATATGCAGCTAAAAGTTCTCGATCATATGCACAATATTTAGCTTGGGTTTTGTTTAAACATTTAGAGTAAAATGCAATTGGTTTCCACTCATCCTTTATTTGCGGTTGAAGTAAACCTCCCATTCCAGTATCTGAGGCATCTACCCAAAGAGAAGTGGGGGCATTTACCAATGGATATGACAGTAGAGTAGCATTTACAAGTTGTTCTTTGCATTGCTGAAAAGCGTTCTTGGTTTCTGGAGTCCAGACTATTTTCTTGTTGTCATTTTTCTTACAACCAGAATGTAATGCATGAAGAATGGCTTGGTGATGAGCAGCATTGGGTATGAAACGTCTATAAAAGTTGATCATACCCAGAAAACGTCGCATATCCTTGACTGTTACTGGTTCTTTATAGTTAACAATGGCTTCAACTCGTTCTGGTAATGGTTTTAAACCATGAGGAGTCACTAAGTAACCAAGAAACTTAAGTTCTGAAACAGCAAAAACTGATTTTGATGCATTAATTGTTATACCATATTCTCGAAGTCTTTCAAATAATATCTTCACGTGTTTTTTATGTTCCTCAAGACTTGTGGACGCAATGAGTATGTCATCTATATATGCGTAGCAAAAATCTAGACCACTTACGACTTGATTGATGAATCACTGAAAAGTTTGGGCTGCGTTGCACATACCAAATGTCATACAAGGAAATTCAAAAAGTCCAAAGGGGGTGATGATTGCGGTTTTTTCAATATCCGATTTTTCAACAGGTATTTGATGGTATGCTTTCACCAAATCTACCTTGCTGAATATAACTTTACCTCCTAGCATGAATCCAAAGTCATGAATGTGAGGAACAGGGTAACGACCGGGAATCGTAACAGCATTAAGACTACGATAATCACCGCAAGGACGCCACTCTCCATTTGGTTTTTGAACAAGATGTAGGGGACTCGCCCAAGAGCATTTTGATGGTCTACATATTCCATCCTTAACCATTTTATCGAATTCTTTTTTTACAATTTGAATTTTCTCTGGTGATAACCTGCGAGCTTTAGCAAATACAGGAGGACCTCTTGTTTGTATATGATGAGTGACAGAATGTTTCAAATCTTTTAAAAATAAAGTTGATTTTGTCAGATCTGAAAAATTATTGAGCAGTTCAGAAAAATATGAGTTTTCTTGGACAGATTTAATAGATAATGGATTAGTTTCTTTATACAGAAAACCTTTGCTTTGCGACTGTGAAAAAATCTCAATAAGTCTGTTGTGTTTGACATCTACTAATAACCCAAAATGGCTCAAAAAATCGGCTCCAATAATCGGCTTCGTAACATCAGCCAGAATAAAGTTCCACTGAAATTTTCTGTTTAGACCCAAATTCAGAGTAAGAGTCTTTTCACCAAAGGTATTGATTGTTGATTTATTTGCAGCATATAATTTTAAAGGAGATGGGCTTTGTTTACGTTGAGAGTTGACAGGAAAAACTGAAAGGTCTGCGCCGGTATCAACAAGAAAAGTGCAATTTGATATTTTGTCTTGTAGAAAAAGGCGACTAATTTCTCGGCATGCCCCATCAGTCACCAAAGACGAGGTGCCTATTAGTTTTCCGCAGAATTTGTGGCAAAGAAAGTACAAGGCTGAACACATTTGGTAGCTTTCCGACCAAACTTAAAATGATACCAACAATATGGTTTGTTTTTATCTATAGATTGTTCTCGAGTTCGTGAGCGACTTGCATTTCGACTTTGGCTTCTTGATCGATTATTTCCTAAAAATAAAGCTTCCATCTGCTTTGTAAGTGTTTCAAATTTTTTTTCAAGAGCACTTATCTCCGCTGTTGCTGACGTTGAAATCGTATTTATATCCCATATTGCTGAAGTGTCTGAGATCTTGTCTGCCATAAGAGCTAACTTGCTCAAAGATTCACTACTTACAGACAATATAGCTTGCGTTTGTTTAGGAAGACGTTGCATCCATAAATTTTTTAGCAGCTCGTCAGAAACCTTACCGGATGATAACGTTGTCATCTCACGTAAAAGTGCAGAAGGCTTTCTGTCCCCCAACTCAACGTCGCGTAGTAACTTTTTCAGTTGCTTTTCTTCTGAATCAGTGCAAGAACGCTTGCAAGCGTTTCTTAAGGGTTTCAAACATATTGGTTTCTGGAGGATGTAAGATTAAATCACTTACTTCCGCAAGGATATTTGCTTCAATAGATCCAACAATTGTATGAAACTTCGTTGAATCAGACGTAATGCCACTAGTGATAAATTGGCTTTCGACTTGCTTAAACCATAAAGCAGGATTTGTCTTCCAAAATGGCGGTACCTTCACGGAAACTCTCGCAATTTCATTTGCAGGCGGCAATGAAGAAAATTCGTCTTCAGAATTACCCACCGACATCTTTGTGTTCTTCTTTGATTCTCAAACAGCGAATTCAATAAACGGGGTCACCAATTTTGGCGGTTATATGTGTTCGTTAAAATGAATAAAACACAAGAACCGAATTTTAAAGTTTTGTATAAAAATTATTTATTTACAAAAAATTACGTTTTTATTTTTTAAAAAATTAAAAGAAGAATGAAAAGATTTTATAATTTTCAAATGACAATAAAAATTAAATTCAATGTTTTTGTGATTTAAAAATAATATTACAAAACAAGTATTTTTAAAACAAGTGTTTTTTAATTAGGAAATAAGATAAATTTATATTACGCCACATCGCCAAAACACTGAATTTGATGTATCGCAAATTGCCCAAAGTTCGCATTAGAGAATGTTTGTTGAAAAAATGAAATGCAGAAATAGGAAAAACCATCCTCCTTTAGCACGGACCTACATAAATTTTATATCAGATTTTAGGAAATTCCCCCGCCAAGCACGTTATTAAATTTTATCAAAAGCGGTCCATAAACAATTGAGATATCGCCATAACACTACATTTGATGTACAGCAAATTGCCCAAAGTACGTGTCTAAGAAATTTTGTTTACATTTTGTAAGTATTGTTTCAGTGATATCTCAGGTGTTTATGGACCGATTGTAATGAAATTTGACATCGTTCTTTATGTGAGGATTTTCTAAAATCTATACTCCACAAATCTGATTACGAATACCATTCAAATTGTACCGATCAACTCAGAATCGGCAGGAGAATCGATTTTGTGACCTCCGTCCGTCTGTTTGTCTGTCTGTCCGTCCGTCCGTCTGATTTTTTGTCCGTCCGTCTACCTGTCTGTAATTTTTTCTGTTGTAGTCAAGTTTTTGGAGCTCCTGTTTTGTCGATATCTCAGGTGTTTATTTTGATGAAATTTAATAGCGTCCTTCGCAGGGGATTACCTAAATCCTGATGCATTCGGTAATTTCTGGTAGATATAATTTAGCGCTTAAGCGATGGTGTTTTGATCGACAATGATAAAATTCAGGGTGGGACAATATACTAAAATTTTGTGTAAAATCCAGGAGCTCCACAAATCTGATTTTAGCAGTCTGACACTCTGCATTAATCTTAATTTTGTGTCTGACTTTTGAACCTTATGATAACATTTGAGAATGTATTATATATCAAATTATAGGTAATCTTCCTAGGAAGTAAAAAAATGCAGCTAATTACATGATATCCGTTCAAAACCTACATATGTATGTAAGTATCTCACATATCAACGAAAATTTAAATTTTTTAATTGCAATTGGGAGAAATCAGTTCACGTTTGGCAATTGATCCCATATAAATTCGCCTAAGATACGATGATGACATTTAGTATAAAGACGTTGTACAATATTGATATTCAGGGCGATAGCGCCTAAAATTTCTAGAGGGACAACATTTGACAAAAGTATTTCTGATCTCTTGAAAAGTTCGATATTGAAAATGGACGAGCTCTATTCACATTTAATGAAATCTCCCATATAACCCCGAACGGGAATCGATTTAATGCTGATAACTTAAATCACATTAAAATTGCACAAGGAACTAGAGCAAAACTTTCCAAACATCCATCGGACTGATCGAAAGAACAATACATCCCAAATGTTATTGATGAAGTGTTCATTTTAATTAATTAACTAACTTCAGATTAATAAGTAAATCTTTAATAACTTTTCCGACAAAGCCGATATCCATCCATTCAAAAGCTATATATTTCACGTATGTATCTAAAACTAAGAGTGTATACCCTATAATTTTAAGGCTTATCATTGTTAAAGCTTTGACCTAAATCAGTCCGCTAACTTCAGAGTCTTAAATAAATAATCAAGAACTTTTACTAGTTGGATAATTCTTACGAATTAAAGTGCACAACCCTCACTGGGCACTGTGTTTTTGGGTTGCATGCCAGAATACTTAAACTTCATCAAATCGATGTGCTATTGCAAATGTAAGGGCATCTACATTTTGAAGCATCTTTTCTGCATGGTTTATCTGGTCTATCGAACTTTATTAAATGTTCGTAAAATATGTGTCTATTTTATTTCGAAGCTACTGGCTGGCTTAAATATGCATTCTCTACTTGTAGTCTAGTAATCATTATCTTTCACAAAAGGACCACTTTAGAACCCAAGTGAAGCTTCCCTAGACATCAGCCACCTGCCCAACTTAACCTTTGGGTGCATAACTATTCTAGATGATGACGCCACCGAAAAGCTTTTCTTTTTCCGACTCTTAATTTGAAAGACTCTTTGCATATAATACTAGTACAGTATTTTTCGTTTAGCTGCACATTCAAGTTTGCACGAAAATTTGTGCACTTACGCAAAATGTGCTGTTACGCACAATTCGCTTAGCTGCATTATTTATGCTATAAAATAAATTCACTTACCTGCATAAATGTGCTCTTAAGTAAAAGTTAATTTTTATTGTAATAATAGAATAATTTAATTATTAATTTCAACAAAAACAAAACAATTCATTTAAAAACAAAAGAGATCATACATAAGTAAATTCACGTAGTAAGTTATACATACATATATGTACATTAGCAATTTATGAACTACATATACTATACATAAAGAAGTACATAAACTATATCGGATGTGTTTTAAAAAATATCATTAGAGTTAACTTTTTTACCTTAACCCACGTCTAGACGAGCAATATCTATTGCCGCAAGACACATATAGTACAAGACAAATATAGTACGTGTGTCTCGCTCACGCTCATGTAAAAGGCCTACATTGCGGCAATGTTATTGCCGTCGTGAAGACGGGGGTTTATTTTTCCTCAAAAAAGCGATTTTCAACAAAAATTTTGTTTTGTTTTTATGAGGCACTTAAAAGTAATATTTTGTACTAAAAATAAACATTATTGAACATAAATCGAATGCTGTTATTCAAAATATGCACTTAAGCAAAATGCACGTACACGATTTTTTTTCATACAAATATTAATCATCATACATAATACTTTGTATTTTGTGCAGATAGGCAAAAAATGCAGTTAAGCGAAATGCAGGTAAACGAAAAATACTGTATAACCAAATTTTGCTAGGAATTACATTAAGTACTTTTGCAACACCATTGGTGAAGGGTATCCAAGATTCGGCAAAGCCGAATATACCACTCTTACTTGTTTCTGTTGTAGTCAAATTTTTCGAGCTCCTGTTTTGTCGATGTCTCAGGTGTTAATTTTGATGAAATTTAATAGCGTCCTTCGCACGGGATTACCTAAATCCTGATGCATTTGGTAATTTGTGGTAGATATAATTTAGCGTTTAAGCGATATTTCAGGTGTTTTGATCGACAATGATGAAATTCAGGGTGGGACAATATCCTAAAATTTTGTGTAAAATCCAGGAGCTCCACAAATCTGATTTTAGCAGATAGACACACTGCATTTATCTTAATTTTGTGTCTGACTTTTGAACATTATGATAACGTTTGAGAATGTATTATATATCAAATTATAGGTAATCTTCCTACGAAGTACGAAAAATGCAGCTAAGTACACTATTTTGCTTTCAAAACCCACTTGTATGTATGTATCTCACATATCAACGAAAATTTACAGCGTTATGTGTAACTAAAAATTAGCATTAAGTTAGCATGCAGTTTAACTATAATTGGCAAACAAACTACTGATAACAAACTGATACACACTTGTTAGCAAGTTGCCAAATACTTGCTATCTTCTATCAAACAGCTGTTTATTGTAAATTTTTTGAAAACAAAGGAAAAATATAAATTGAATTGTGCCTTAAATTAAAAAAATAAAAACTTGTGAAATAGGGCATGTATATTGTTCCAGGCATCCTTCTTTTTCCTATTTGTGTTTGTGTCTATTCTGGCATCTTCTATAACGTCCAATTTGTCCAGAGCGATCTGAGAAAGCAAATCCTAAAAAGACATTTGATTTTATTTAATATTGTCAATAATAACATTAATAACTTATCTTTTCCTCCTGTTGCCAATTCACCGATCTTTTTGTTAATTTTTCCATTTTTTTTTTATTTAATTCTTCTTCCATTTAAAACAAATTTTTTTAATTTGTTCTTTTTTTTTAATATAGAGGGAAAAAAACATATCATCAAACGTCAAAATCAGGGTTGATACAAGAAAAGACAGTAGTTTTAGTAGTGGCATCATTAATTTTCAGAGTTGATTTTTTCAAAGTTAGCATACAGTTATAAATCGTTATAAATAAACATTATGCCAAGAAGCTGCTAAGGCAAATCTGTATTCTAGTTGGCAGCTACTTGGCTACAGTTTATAAACAGTTTCTAACTTTTGGTTATACATAGCGCTGTTAAGTTTTTTAATTGCAATTGGGAGAAATCCGTTCACGTTTGACAATTGCTCCCGTATAACTTCGCCTAAGGCAATCTCTTAGTAGCTAATAAATGACAAATATTAATAGATACGATGATGACATTTAGTATAAAGACGTTGTACAATATTGTTATTCAGGGCGATAGCGCCTCAAATAAACTTTCTAGAGGGACAACATTTGACAAAAGTATTTTTGATCTCTTAAAAAGTTCGGTATTGAAAATGGGCAAGCTCTGTTCACATTTAGTGAAATCTCCCATATAACCCCGACCCGTAATCGCTTTAATGCTGATACATTAAATCACATTATAATTGCAATAGAGCAAAACTTTCCAAACTTCCATCGGACAGATCGAAAGAACAATACATCCCAAATATTATTGATGAAGTGTTCATTTTAATTAATTAACTAACTTCAGATTAATAAGTAAATCTTTAATAACTTTTCTGACAAAGCTGATATCCATCCATTCAAAAGCTATATATTTCACGTATGTATCTAAAACTAAGAGTGTATACCCTATAATTTTAAGGCTTGTATACATTGACAATCATTGTTGAAGCTTTGACCTAAATTATTCCGCTAACTTCAGAGTTTTACATAACTAATCAAGAACTTTTACTAGTTGGATAATTCGTACGAATTAAAGTGAACAACCCTCACTGGGCACTGTGTTTTTGGGTTGCATGCCAGAATACCTAATCTTCATCAAATCGATGTGCTTTGGCAAATCTAAGGGCATCTACATTTTGAAGCATCTTTTCTGCATGGTTTATCTGGTCTATCGAACTTTATTAAATGTTCGTAAAATATGTGTCTATTTTATTTCAAAGCTACTGGCTAGCTTAAATAAGCATTCTCTATTTGTAGTCTAGTAATCATTATCTTTCACAAAGGGACCACTTTAGAACCCAAGTGAAGCTTCCCTAGACATCAGCCACCTGCCCAACCAAACCTTTGGGTCCATAACTATTATAGATGATGACGCCACCGAAAAGCTTTTCCGACTCTTAATTTTAAAGACTCTTTGCATATAATACTAGTATAACCAAATATTGCTAGGAATTACATTTAGTACTTTTGAAACACCATTGGTGAAGGGTATCCAATATTCGGCAAAGCCGAATATACCACTCTTACTTGTTTTAACTCACTAAACCTTTCTAATATTGTTAGTCTATCAGTTTCTTCCAAATCTTCTTTTGTTATCTCTTTTTCGATTCTTTATATATCGAGCTTTTTCTCATTAATAGTTTCTTGTGAATAAGGTCTGCCTAACGACTTTCTTGCATTTGTTATTATTGGTTCTAAGTTTTTTAGAAATTCCATTACAAAAATTTATTTATTTATGTTTTTATTTTTTTTATTTGTTCTTTTTTGTTATATCTCTTATAGCCAATTCACACCAATTTAAAATCTCGTACTTACGAGATTTCATCGCAAATCTACTAGATTTTGACGAGATCTTCTTCGGCACTAGATTTTGGCAAAATCTAGTAGATTTCGGCTACTACCTCGCAACACAACCCTGATTTTCTTCAAAAATGACAAAAAATTACAACACTGTGTAAACAAAATTGACAGTTGGTTGGCAAATCTAAAAAAAAGAAAAAAAATTTAAGCTGAAAAATTTTAATTATTTAATCATTGCGTATAATAATTTTGCATCAGTTTTTGTTATGAAGTTGAAATCTAGATAAATTTCAAAAAATGTTGGTGTGAACGATGAAGATTTCGATCGAGATTTCAACTCAAATCTACTAGATTTTAATGCTGTCTGAATGCACTATTATAATTAATTTTAATAATTTCAATACCTCTAAATCTAGTACTACGATCATTGGTGTTATGATTACAGCTAAAATTACCCAGCCTATATATTTGTGGTATAAATTTTTTACTCTTTTTAAACAATACATTTTAAAATTTGTTTAAGAAAAAATGTTCTTTATTTTAAAAACATTTCCAATCTGTTCTTGAAATATTCTGTTTGCTTTTTCTAAACTATTTTCTATAACATTTGTTATGCTTATTTTTATCCATAACATAATTAAATATATTGTAGCTATTAAAATCAGTAATGCAATTATAAATTTTTTCATTTTTTTTTTATATTTTTAACATCTTTTCCTTCTTTTTTGTTTGTTTTTTATTTTTTTTTAAATTGACGTATTTCCCTCTTTATATTTATAATTCTTGTATTTAAAATTGTTTTTTTGATGTTACAATTTTCGTAGAACAATTCGGATTTTAGTACTTTTAGTTCTATTTTTCTTCTGCTTACGTAGTCCCTCCTATTGGTTTTATTAGCGATATTTGTGTCCACCACAGGGATATAAGGTTAATCTACCTTGGTTGCTTTTGGTTTTATTACTCTGGGTTTGGGGCCTGCATTTGGGTTAGACAGCAACATGAGTTTCTCCCATCGCTTCTCCGCCTCACGTAATTCTTTTAAAATGTCCTCAAGTGGTTGTTCCATTCAAATCATATATCAAATCATATTTCTTCCTTGGCTGTATATATATTTTTTATTTTTTTTTGTCTATTTGTCAGGCATGCCAATGCATTTTCTGTTCAAATATATATATATTTTTGTTTATTCGTGTTGTGGCAGGATCGCCATGTTATGCCCTTTCCCGTTTCAAGAAAAAGATGTTTATTCTCCAAGTGTTTTGTTAATAATCAATTTTATTCACCTACAAACTTAACATTTAATACTTATAAATTACTCTTAAGTCTAAAATCTACTCAAAATGTACTCAAATCACACATGCAGGAATCTAAAGTTTTAGATTGAGAACAGAGTAGAAATTCTCTTTGAGTTTCTCAATCATACCCTATTGCAATTCTGAAATGAAACTAATGACCTAATTATTGGTCAATCGCTTTGTTCTATTCAATTCTGTTTATAATAGCAAAATATTAATTTAAACAAAGTTCTAAAATAACATAAGCAAATGACTTTACTTGAAAATGGGACAATGTAAATAATAATTTACAGAAAACATGCATATGTGATCAAGTAGTTGTGCATGGGTGGTCGATCATGTACACTACAAACATGTGCACACTACACTAAGATTTCTTACCAAAATTTCAACAAGTTCAGTTTCTGACATTGGCGTTTCTAGTCGGTCAATGACAGAACTAACTGATTCATAAAAACTTTCAAATGACTCATTATTTTTCATTTTGAGATTTCGTATCTCCTCCCTGATATCATAACTGGATCGAAAATCTTTATATTGATATCGTAAAGCAGAACAAAACTCAGGCCATTGTATGGAGTCCACTTGCTTGTGGTATCTCCAATACCAATCTCTGGCTTTGCCTGTGAGAAGCATATGAAGATTTTTGCAAATAAAATTAAAATCTTGGCCGACATGTTCTTTTGATAAAGATCTCACTCTATAAAGGAACTCTTCTACACTCAGACTCTTACTTGTTGCAATTTTATTCTGCTTCTTCGCGTTAGTAAATTGACACCCTACGGTCGGTCTGTTTGACTATCATTGTGTTTGCTTGATTTAATTAAAATAAAATTTTCATAAATTTATTTTAATCTGCTTTCAAGCTATTATATTTTGATTCTTAAACACGAATCGGAAATATTTCGGTTTTTAAATTTTGTTTATATAAATAAATTAAATAAATATATTTACGAATCGAACAACCCTATATGGATAGTTGACAAAAAAGTCATTGACTTCAGGAAACTAAACGAAAAGACTATTTGTAACAAATGTCCTATCCCGGACACCTCGGTGATCTTATTTAATTTGGGAAAGTCTAATTATTTTACGAAATTTGGCAAAAAGAGATCGTGAGAAAA
The DNA here is from genome assembly GCA_933228675.1 of Stomorhina lunata. Taxonomy (NCBI): domain Eukaryota; kingdom Metazoa; phylum Arthropoda; class Insecta; order Diptera; family Rhiniidae; genus Stomorhina; species Stomorhina lunata. The sequence continues at coordinate 73,386,596 of OW121740.1, read as the reverse complement.
CTGCCTTCTCTGTCAATAATGGTAAATATGAATTTTGCCGTTTACCATTCGGGCTGAAAAACGCCCCAAGTAATTTTCAGCGCGCCATAGATGATGTCTTGAGAGATCAAAAAGGCAAATGCTGTCATGTCTATATTGATGACATCATCTTTTCCAAGACTAAAGAAAAACACTTGGAAAATATTGACACAATTCTATCGAAACTATTTGAGGTAGGAATGTGCGTCTCAAAGGAAAAGTCTAAATTTCTTAGATCAGAAGTATAGTTTTTGGGTTTTATCGTGTCAGGCGATGGAATTAAAACTTGTCCCTAAAAAATTAAAGATATCGTTAGTTACGAGGTGCCAAGGACTCTTACAGCCTTGAGGTCATTTTTAGGTCTGGCAGGATATTACAGACGCTTTGTGAAAGACTACGCGAGAATAATCAAAACACTAACGAAATTTCTAAGGGGGATAACGGACATATAATGTCAAACCGTTAAAAAATATAAAGGTGGAATTGGACGATGAGGTACACCTAGCGTTTGAAAAAGTTAAGAAAATTCTGGTATCTGAGGATGTTCTCCTTTTTCACCCAGACTACGAAAAACCGTTTCATCTGACAACGGACGCCTCTTCACATGCAATTGGCGAGGTGATGTCTCAGAATGGGCGACCAATCACGATGGTTTCAAGAACACTGTTCAAGACCGAGGAAAACTACGCCAAAAATGAGCGTAAGTTATTAGCCATAGTGTGGTCATCACAGAAATTACGCAGTTATTTGTACTGAACCAAGCAGCTAAATATTTTCACAGACCATCAGCCACTTACCTTCGCCATATCTGATAAGAATCCGAATGCGAAAATTAGGAGGTGGAGAGCATTTGTGGAGGAATTTGCACCAAAATTTTTGTATAAGCCAGGAAAAGAAAATTATGTTGCGGATGCCTTAAAAGGCAGCATTTGAATATGTTAGAGGAATCCTCTAATTCAGACGATGCTACTGCACATAACGAAAGCTCACTAACAAAAACCATACCTACCGTTCAGAATCCACTCAACTGTTTTAGGAACCAAATAGTCCTTTGCAAGGGTAAGGAAACTGAAAAGAAAACTAAAATATTTTTTAAATCAAGAATTAGACACACAATTACATATGTAAACTTTAATGACCTTTTAAAAATACTTAAAGAAGTGATAAACCCTCATGTCGTTAACGCATTGTACTGCGATTTACAAATTCTAGCAGAAGTGAAAAACAAATTACTAACGACATTTCCCTCTGTTAAATTCAGCTTTACGAATAAAATTGTAATAGATGTCCTTAATCGAAACGACCAAACAGAAATCGCGATAGCTGAACGCAACCGAGCCCATCGAAATGAGCGAGAAAATGTACAACAAATTCTAAGGGACTACCACTTTCCTGAGCTGAGGCAAAAACTAAATAAAATAATATCCACGTGCAAGAATTGTCGTGAGGCAAAATGCCAAAATGACTTAAAACATGCACGGCATGAGTGCAGACTTTGCTCAATAATAAATGGACAAAATAAAATTCTGACATAGACTATAATTTAGGTATCGTTAACGTTTTTGAGAAAATAAATTGGGTTGAAACTCTTATAAAAAAAACAGAACTCCACTCTACATGTACATTCTTCGCCGTTTCAGCGACAACTGAATAAAATATAGAAAAACAACCTAATTAATAGGTACAACCCATTGTGATTTCTGTTTCTCTCAATTATGTTAATGTATAAGTGAGCAAAATTATTCTGGTCTTCCCTGAATTAGACACACAATTACATATGTGAACTTTAATGACCTTTTAAAAATACTTAAAGAAGTGGTTAACCCTCATGTACTGCGATTTACAAATTCTAGCAGAAGTCCAAGAAAAATTACTAACGGCATTTCCCTCTGTTAAATTCCGCTTTACGAATAAAATTGTAATATATGTCCTTAATTGAGACGACCAAACAGAAATGGCTATAGCCGAACACAATCTAGCCCATCGAAATGCGCGAGAAAATGTACAACAAATTCTAAGGGACTACTACTTTCCTGAGCTGAGGCAAAAATTAAAAGTAATAATATTCACGTGCAAGATTTGTCGTGAGGCAAAATACCAAAGGCATCCTAATAAAGTTGAGATTGGCCAAACACCCATACCCTCTTATCCAGGGGAGATATTGTACATTGATATCTATTCCACGGATAAACAACATTTTCTCGCCTTAATAGACTAATTTTCGAAATTTGCATGTGTAAGCCCCATTCATGTAAGTATGATTAGTTTATTCAAGAATACAAAAACCATTGTTTGTGATAATGAACGTTCACTCAACTCCGAAACTATAAAAACAATTTTAAAAATGCCTTTAACATTTCAGTCTGCAGCACACCCCCATTCCATAGTGTCAGAAACGAACAGGTTGAAAGAGTCCATAGCACCCTCACAGAAATAGCTAAATGTAAAATAGAGGAAAATATTTCTGAAACACCCGAGCTTACATCACTGGCAGTCACAAAATACAATAGAACAATCCATTCGATTAAAGGTTGTAGACATATAGATATAATTAACTCTACTCCTCAAACGCTAATATAAGAAATTAAACAAAAGGTAGTTACAACTCACAATAGGAATCGCCACGAGCGAAGCTTTGAACCTGGTGACAGAGTCCATGTTAAGACAAATAAAAGAATCGGCAATGAATTCACTAAACTATTTATTGAAAAAAATTAAAAAAATCTTAAGTGATTACTTTCAACTTTATTTTTTTGCTTTTGCAGAGTTCTCCTAATAGCCAATTCACACCAATTTAAAATCTCGTACTTACGAGATTTCATCGCAAATCTACTAGATTTTGACGAGATTTCCCATACAAATCAAAATCTTCTTCGGCACTAGATTTTGGCAAAATCTAGTAGATTTCGGCTACTACCTCGCAACACAACCCTGATTTTCTTCAAAAATGACAAAAAATTACAACACTGTGTAAACAAAATTGACAGGTGGTTGGCAAATCTAAAAAAAGAAAAAAAATTTAAGCTGAAAAATTTTAATTATTTAATCTCGGAAATTTAATAAAATGGATGCTGTAAAAAATATTAAAGGGTGAGTATCAGGTACTTGAACAAATCCGCTCATAGGTACATATATATTTATTTAACAGAAAGCGAATATACAAAAAAAGACTCAGTGGAATGTGGATGAGGAATCGCTCCTCATTACACTTTGGGCAGACCATATCGTGGAACTTAGAGGAAGTAGAAAAAATATCCACATTTACCAAGAAATCTCAAAAGGATTGTAAGCTAATGGTTTTTACTTCAATCCGGAGGAAGTGAGAGTTAAAATCCAAAATCTCACAAATAAATAAAAGTAAGATATATACATAGATTTGCGCCGCTATTGTGTATTTGATAAGACACCGGCCTCTCATCTAGAAGGCTTTCAGTTCGATACCGACAAGACGATTTTGTAAAAAAAAGTAGCAAAAAAGAACTTTTTGGAACTTGGCTTTTAATGGGTTAATAGAAATATATATTTTTTATGTATTATTTGAAAAGTCTTTCTTTATAAGGGCTTTCGATTGATACCGATATCAACGATATCTGAATATAAAAGAAGTTATTACTCAATTAAAGTCAAAACTTCAAACGCCTATAACTCTTAAACCAAAAGCGATCCACAAAAAATTTCACATCACAATTTTTTGCTCCGAATAGCTTTGAAAGCTTATAACTCCTAAACTATAACAGAGCAGTAATGCAGTGGTAGACAAACCTATGGTTCGACAAAATTATGGTCAATGTCTTGCCAAATCCATGTCGGTTGTAGACGGCATATAAAGTCGAGAGCCAAAATCTGGTAGCACCATAAAAAAGCTTGTCATTTTCTCTTTAGCATAAACAAACGAAGGCCAATTTTGGAATTTGGCTTTGGAACACGTGCTGTTTATTTTGTTTACAGTGACTTTAAAAAATAATTCATTGAAACCAACAGTATATCGCTGGTTTAGTGGAATCACAGAAGATTATTATTCTATAGTGGAATTCTGTTGTGGTCGTAGTTCATTCGCCGGCGAATTCCGTGAAGGTTGGCCACAAAACATGGCAGCAGTGCCAGTATTATTATTTCTACAATATTTCCACAAACACTCTAATTGAAGTTAATGAGCTGCATACATTTTTTTTAGAATCATTGGAAGAGATCTACCTTAAGCTTTTCATAACTTCATACTCCTTAACAGTCCTTACTCGATTGATGTGATACCGCCATATGAAAGTTTATTATTTATTTTGAATGGTTGGGTTTTGTCGATATCGAACCGGGAACCTTTAGGATGAGAGGCGGATGTCTTACCCACTATACCACGGCGACATACATATATGTTATATTTGCATATATGTTATATTTGCATTAAAAATATTTATTTTTCAGGGAAGAAAAAAAGAAAGTTGGCCCTTCTGGAGGATCAGCTTCGAGTTGGCAGTTTTATGCCAGGATTCACTCCATATTGGGAACGTATAAATCGAATTCAATAGAATTAATAATGGATGAAAGCATAGTTTACTCTTTTTTTCTTTCCTTATGTCTTAATCACTTTCTTTGTTTTTGTTTTTAATTTTTTTTAAAGAAATACCATCCACTTCAAACAGTTCAATTATAACCGACTTGGAGATAGGGCCGTGCGACTTTTTGGATGATATAGCCATAGATACTCAAACAGATATATCAGTAGATACTCCCCCTCCAAAGAAGAAACGTAGAAGTAACTTCCAGACAGAGGTGCTGCAAAAAATACAAGAGTCCACGGATATAATAAAGCAAGAAATTGAAAAACATGCAGAAATTGATAGTAAGATGTTGAAGCTGCAGGAAGATTTAATTGAAATCGAGAGAGAAAGAAATGAAATCCTAAAGCCTTTTAAATAAATAGTTTAAAAGTATCACTGCATCGCCATTCAATACAGTCCTACCAAAAGTTGGTAATTAAAAAAAGTAATAAGTCTGAGTTTGTGATACCAATGCCTAGCATTTGTTTTAAAACTTTTTAATAAAATTATTCTTTATCATACTTACCTACGTAATTATAAACAAGTATTTTCATATTCCATGGATTTAAAGAAAACAATTTTGTTATAGGTATGAGAATACTTTTTTCCTTCTCTTTTGTTAATACAATGTGTTTTTGTTATTAAATAAACTTAAGTATTAAATAAAAAAGTAGCAATTGCATCTCTTATTTCTTCAGCTTTGGGGTTGTAGTCGAAATTGAAATATTCACAATTTGGTTGATTTTTATTTGATTCCGAAATGTTTTTCCAAGAGTCGTTAATAATCTCATTGTTTTCGTTCAAAAAGTTGTGTAGCACACAACAGCATTTAATCAGATTACACACTGATACATTTTGAGGAAAAAGAAATACGCTTTTAAGGAAACCTATATCAAACGATAGGCCTTATTGAGTGTATCAGTTTGTCATTTTTAGAATATACCCTCAAAATCGAAAGTTATCGATAAAAAACGATTTTTTTGGTCTTCTCGAACAAAAATAGGCCTAGCTAAGTCATTTGTTTATCGATTTGAAATTTTAACACGGTTTGAGACAGACAAGACATCAGGCTTTCTTCTTGTTAAAAAAGATTTTTTATTTCATCAAATTATCACAAAAATATTTTCAAACAAATTTAAATTTTTATTTTTTTTCGATTTTTTCACATTGGGACGCCGTTTTCCGCAGTATTTTGTTAGGAATGCCAAACTTTTTTATATTTACTTGAAAAGTGCATTAAATATTTTGTGAACCTAGATTATTTAAATTTAAATTAATAGCGAATTAAAAAAAAATATAAGTTTTTTTGTAAAAGGGCCAGTTTAATTAACGTATACGTATAAGTACTTATATTTATACGCACTTATGAATGAAGTTAAAAAAGGATAGAAACAAAGAAGTACGACATAATGTCCAAGCTCTATTTATGCCTCTATTGCCGTTCTCGGTTTGACTGTCTTGAAATCATCCCAACTTTCACGACCAAACCCCTTTCTGGTATTGCGAAGCCCAACGGTTTTTAGTTGAGATCGGAAAAGCCCAATAAAAATGCTAGCAAATTACTGCTGGTCACTCAAACGTGAAACGAGTGACAGTGTATATAGCCGTAAAAGAAAAAAGAAGCATTTTTAGTTAACTTCTTAAGTCACTTTTTTCGAATTTCAAGGAGTGCCCGCCAGAAAAATGTGCAATTTTTCGGTTTTTGCAAATTTTGACCTATAAGCTTAACTTTTTGACAAAATCTGAATGTTAATTTGTAATTTAGACCCAATTTGCTTTCCATCAACAAATATCATAAAATCAAATAGATGTCTTCAAGGACCCAAAATTTCTATGAAAATTTCCGATAACTCAAAAAATCCTTAGCCGATTTATACGCTACTTACGTAGATAAAAAGCTAATTGAGTCTACATTATGAATTAATATTTACACTTTGTTAAAATGTTTACTAAAAAGTTAAATTTTGCAAGAACTAAAAAATTGGCCATATTTTTTCTTATAAACGCAATTTTCAACTTCATGGCCTGGGCGCCACGTGATAACGTAGTCCGATTTGGCTTAAATTTTGTTATTTGAAGTTTCTCACCGAATGCCATAATAATCCGACCGCCATTTCTCTACTTTCGAAAAAAGTTGAAAAAACACTCTAACGTAGTATTGTATAAAAAATTTTCTAATATACAAATAATACTGAATTCACCTTTTTAACTAATATTGTTATATCTCTGTTAATATGTTTCCGATTTTAATTAAAGTACTCTTGTTTTACAAAATGGTAACCATGATTTTTTTTAAGTCAAAATATATTAGGTCTTCTGATAAATTTTATGAAAAAAAAGCTTCCCGAAGTTGAAAAAATCGAAAAAAATAAAATTTTAACTTCAGCGGAAAATATTTTTATGATAAATTGGTCATGTTAAAAAAAGGTCTTTACAAAGTGAAAGCCTATTTTGTTTTCTGTCGAAACACATTTTAAAATTTAAAATCGATGTAAAAATGACTCAGTTAAGCCTTCTTTTCTCCGCTAAGTCCAAAAAAATCGTTTTTTATCGATAACTTTCGATTTTGAGGGTATATCGAAAATTTTAAAAATGGTAAAATGATCTTCTAACCGGTTTCTACTGGTTGAGCTTGGTTTCGTTCCGAGTGTGTTTTCACTGTATCAGAGTGTTATTAAGGTTTTCTATTTTGTTATCTATGCTTTTCCAAGGCGGCGAAAGCGCGCTTTCAAATGGCCAAATGCATTTTCAACCACCCTACGGCATTTTGACAAAAGGCAATTAAATAATCTCTGCTTTTCGTTTGCATTTACATGGAACGGGTAGGGCTTCATCATACATTCTGATAACCTAAAAGCAGAGTCACCAATTAAAAACACCGGAACTTTTACTTAGTTGTAAACTACTGCTTGTTCCAAAAATAGAGGGTCTTGCATTTCTTTCCTTAAAAGGGACTTCTCAAATATACTTGAATCGTTGCACCGACCTGGGCAGCCGACATTAATGTATAAAAACCGGTATCGGTAGTCCACAACAGCAAGTAAAATGGTTGAGTACCAACCCTTAAAATTAAAATAATCTGCCGTTTCAGAGGCAGGGGGGTGGACTTCAAAATGGCATCCATCTGAAACAAAACGAAAAAAGGTAAACATAACGCCTGAAATATTTTATACTACACATACGAATGTATATAAAAAAACAATTTTGCCAAATGTTTCCCTTCTAAAAAAATTTTTTCCATAAAGTTTCTTAATTATACATACCTATAGCTCCGAAACACTGTGGAAATCCCATTTTTTTAAACCCATTCACACATTCCTTTATTATTTCCTCATTAATAACATCTGGTGACAAATATTCCTCTGAAAGGGCCTTCCATACCTCTATGCAGAATATTTGTAATATTTCGCATACACTTGCTTTCGAAACTCCGAACATGTGAGCCATTGACGCATATTCTGATGACGACTTAAGACAGTAAAGTCCAATAGCAACTCGTTTTTGGAGTGGGATACACTTTCTATAATTTGTGTCCATTTTTTGCATTGCGCCTAGTTTTGAACATAACAATTGGAAGGTTTGCCGACTCATCCTAAAGTTTTCCCTGAAAGCTTCATCCGACAAATTAGGAACGTCTTCTTCCCAAAATTTACCATGACGAATCTGTTATAAAAGGTATTTAATATTAAAAACGATTTCTTTTGTATGTTTTTATGCTATTTACTCACATGAACCCACTCCAGTCTGCTATTTAATAATTGCGTATAATAATTTTGCATCAGTTTGTGAAGTCTAATGTTTAACAAATGTTTACGTTTCTTTATACGCAGCAATACTATCTCTCTTTGTATTTTTTTAACTTTGGAATCACAAAATAATAAAATATTTGCTGTATTTTCCATTGTATCAATTTTTTCCCGGTTAATTTTTTCTTTTATTTACATTTGAGTCAGCTGTTTTTGTTATGAAGTTGAAATCTAGATAAATGTCAAAAAATGTTGGTATGAACGATGAAGATTTCGATCGAGATTTCAACTCAAATCTACTAGATTTTAATGCTGTCTGAATGCACTATAATATCAACTACCTCGTACACACGAGCGAAAATACTTAACTACACCAACTCCTATTATGTCCCGGTAACTGATGGAATGATAGGCACTTATGACTACGGTGACCATATTTTTTTAACCAAAATACAGAACAAAAATATATTTTTTATAAATAGTAAAATATCAAGCATACTTTTAAACAATTTTTGTTTAGGGATTTGCAAGATGTTTAGGTAAACACACACGCTAATGTATATTAATTTATCGGATATATCAAGCAAATGTTTGGCCATTAGTTTGGTGGCCAATAATGAAGGTCAGAACCCATGTCTCTTAGTTGAACGAGTAAATAAGATGGTGGTATTAGATATTTTCAGGGCAAGAATATCCACTGCAGCCGAAGCAATGCGTGGAATTTTGTGGAAAAAAAAAACAAAGTTATAGGAACATAGTTCTTAAGATCATTACATTAATACGCAGATAACTTCTGATATTAATTTGTACTCATATTAAGACTACTAAGCAAACATTTAAGATCTCGTGTAAGTTGAAATTTTAAAATATAAAATAACTTATCTTAGCATTTTTCTGAGCAATAAGTTTGTTTAATCATGGTTCATGTTCTTTGAATTCAATACAACAAAATACCCTTTCAATTAAAGCATTTAAAACAGGTTAACATAAACCAAATTCGACAACTTCAAAATATTTATATGTAAAGCTTATATCGTTTTTTTTAATGTTTAAAAGTATCTACTCAACGTTCTTAAGCAGATTTTTTGTTCTTATTCCATTTCTTCAATTGTTCTGAAGAGGTGTAACTTTTAACAAGAGCCAATTCGTCAAATAATTCGGTGTCATTTATATTTAGCTCGTTTCTCTTGTCCATAATGTTAACATAACTGTATTCAACCTCATCAGATTTAAGAGTTTCAAGTAGAAGAACCCATTTTCATACTAAAATTTCTTGATAATCATTATCCTACTGGTTTAAGTATTCAAAACAGTCTGTATAAAATTGGACTGTATTGTCAAAATTTACATAACTTGTAGTGAATGATCAAGGCTTCTTGACTACAAGTTATACGACTATTTCGGATAATATTTTTGGTATTTGACCATTGTTCTAGGAAATAGAATAGTAAAAAACTACGCTTATTTAATTAAAATTTTGAGATATGAAAATATAGTACAAATACAGAACAGTAGAAAAAATACAGAACATTTTTACACATTTTCCTAAATAATAATTAATACATAACATAGATGGGCACTTTGCAGTACCAGTACTTTTTCAGTATTTTTATACCCTTCACCAATAGGTGAAAGGGTATTATAAGTTTGTGATTCCGTTTGTAATTTTTTTATTAGTGATCGTAGACCCCATAAAAATTATACCGATCGACTCAGAATAGGGAGGAGAATCGATTAAGCGATGTCCGTCTGTCTGTCTGTCTGTCCGTCCGTCTGTCTGTCTGTCTGTCTGTCTGTCTGTTGAAATCAAGTTTCTGAAGCCCCTGGAGAATGGACTTACATAAATTATATATCAGATTTTAGGAAATTCTCCCGCAATGAACGCTATTAAATTTCATTAAAATCGGTTTATAAACACCGAAAATATCGAAAAAATACCAAAAATTAGACGAAAATTTGAAAATTTTTGATTGAAACACACTTTTAAATAACAAGAGAAAAAAGATACTCCTGGTGTACATGTGATAATATGTTATATATCAGATTGTAGAAAATATTTTCCCAAAGCACTCTGTAAAATTTTATCAAAATCGGTCCATAAACAACTGAGATATCGCCAAAACACTGAATTTGATGTATCGCAAATTGCCCAAAGTACACATTAGAGAATGTTTGTTGAAAAAATTAAATGCAGAAATAGGAAAAACTATCCTCCTTTAGTACGGACCTACATAAATTTTATATCAGATTTTAGGAAATTCCCCCACCAAGCACGTTATTAAATTTTATCAAAAGCGGTCCATAAACAATTGAGATATCGCCATAACACTACATTTGATGTACAGCAAATTGCCCAAAGTACGTGTCTAAGAAATTTTGTTTACATTTTGTAAGTATTGTTTCAGCGATATCTCAGGTGTTTATGGACCGATTGTGATGAAATTTGACATCGTTCTTTATGGGAGGATTTTAAAATCTGATATATATACTCCACAAATCTGATTATGAATACCATTCAAATTGTACCGATCAACTCAGAATCGGCACAAGAATCGATTTCGCGACCTCCGTCCGTCCGTCCGTCTGTTTGTTTGCCCGTCCGTCCGTCTGTTTGTTTGTCCGTCCGTCTACATGTCCGTCCGTCTACCTGTCTGTCCTTTTTTCTGTTGTAGTCAAGTTTTTGGAGCTCCTGTTTTGTCGATATCTCAGATGTTTATTTTGATGAAGTTTAATAGCGTCCTTCGCAGGGGATTATCTAAATCCTGATACATTCTGTAATTTGTGGTAGATATAATTTAGCTTTTAAGCGATGGTGTTTTGATCGAAAATGTTGAAATTCAGGGTGGGACAATTCAGGAGCTCCACAAATCTGGTTTTAGCAGACAGACACACTGCATTTATCTTAATTTTGTGTCTGACTTTTGAACATTATGATAACATTTGAGAATATATTATATATCAAATTATAGGTAATCTTCCTAGGAAGTACAAAAATGCAGCTAATTACATGATATCCGTTCAAAACCTACATATGTATGTAAGTATCTCACATATCAACAAAATTTTAAATTTTTTAATTGCAATTGGGAGAAATCCGTTTACGTTTGACAATTGATCCCGTATAACTTCGCCTAAGGCAATCTCTTAGTAGCTAATAAATGACAAATTATAATAGTTACGATGATGACATTTAGTATAAAGACGTTGTACAATATTGATATTCAGGACAATAGCGCCTAAAATAAACTTTCTAGAGGGACAACATTTGACAAAAGTATTTCTGATCTCTTGAAAAGTTCGATATTGAAAATGGGCGAGCTCTATTCACATTTAGTGAAATCTCCCATATAAACCCGACCGGGAATCGATTTAATGCTGATAAATTAAATCACATTAAAATTGCACAAAGAACTAGAGCAAAACTTTCCAAACATCCATCGGACAGATCGAAAGAACTATACATCCCAAATATTATTGATGAAGTGTTCATTTTAATTAATTAACTAACTTCAAATTAATAAGTAAACTTTTCCGACAAAGCTGATAACCATCCATTCAAAAGCTATATATTTCACGTATGTATCTAAAACTAAGGGTGTATACCCTATAATTTTAAGGCTTGTATACATTGACAATCATTGTTAAAGCTTTGACCTAAATCAGTCCGCTAGCTTCAGAGTTTTAAATAACTAATCAAGAACTTTTACTAGTTGGATAATTCGTACGAATTAAAGTGCACAACCCTCACTGGGCACAGCGTTTTTGGGTTGAATGTCAGAATACTTAAACTTTATCAAATCGATGTGCTATTGCAAATCTAAGGGCATCTACATTTTGAAGCATCTTTTCTGCATGGTTTATCTGGTCTATCGAACTTTATTAAATGTTCGTAAAATATGTGTCTATTTTATTTCGAAGCTACTGGCTGGCTTAAATATGCATTCTCTACTTGTAGTCTAGTAATCATTATCTTTCACAAAGGGACCACTTTAGAACCCAAGTGAAGCTTCCCTAGACATCAGCCACCTGCCCAACCTAACCTTTGGGTGCATAACTATTCTAGATGATAACGCCACCGAAAAGGTTTTCGTTTTTTAATTTTAAAGACTCTTTGCATATAATACTAGTATAACCAAATATTGCTACGAATTACATTAAGTACTTTTGGAACACCATTGGTGAAGGGTATCCAAGATTCGGCAAAGCCGAATATACCACTCTTACTTGTTTTCTTTTACTGATTACTGAAAGAAAAAATCAGTATTCAGTAAATTTTACTGATTACTGAAAAAAAATTTTACTGATTACTGAAAAAAATTTCAGTATTCAGTAAATTTTACTGATTACTGAAAAAAATTTCAGTATTCAGTAAATTTTACTGTTTATTTAAAATAATTTCAGTAATCAGTAAATTTTACTGAATACTGAAAAAAATCAGTAATACTGATTATTGAATGCAGTATCCGGTGGTTTTGATTATATAATTAAAAAAACAAGAACTAAACTGCACAACAAATGAACATATTTTGAAAAGTGCAAGGCCGTGACTATATGGGTCCTATTCTACTATCGAATTGTAGTAAAACCCTATACTCAGTTTGTCTACTTTAGTGACCGTTTTTTTTATGGGCCACCAAAGTTTCCCAATATTAGTATGATGCCAAAAAATCAGTTTTTCCCAAATTGGTAATCAGCACTTAAAAATATCGCTTTACTATGTTGGGAAAAATGTAGCCAAGAGCATGTAAAATATTTCTTAATAAAATTTTATGATTTTTTTTTTAAATGTTCAAGAAAAAATTTTTTTATCATAACTTTTTTGAAATCCTGATTTTTCACACGTTATATTTTGTAAAATTATAGCCACCATAAAACTAAACAACTTTTGTGAACACACCAGCATAATCTAAACGTGTTTATATACCAAAAAAGGTCATAAACTCCCTTGTGCATACAAACAGAGGTTCCAAGTTCGATTCTCGGCCACACCAGTATTAGCCTATGTTTAACTTTTCTAACTAATGCATTTGACGTTAGGAACCAGAGTTAAAACGTAGCTCATTGAGTCTAAAAACAGAATCGGATGCAGCTCATTGTCTGAGAGAAGTACCCCATATTCCAATTGTAATGTTGTGGGAATTTTCTTTGTATGCACTCAAGTCCCTAATTTTCTGCAATTGGTAAGTACTTACCTCCAATGACGTCACCATGTTAATGTAACGATTTAAACAGCTAATGAGTAAGAAGTTCCTATTCAGTATTTTAGCTGTTTATCTTATAACTTGGTAATCAAAAGTTTTGCTGGGTTATTTTACTCCCTATTTGTAACTTAATAAGGCAAGTACCATTGATGAGCTTTTTGTAGTACCATTACTTACTAAGTGCTTGTCTACAATGACATTTCTGTGTTAAAATAAAAAGTTTTTTTTTTTAATTTTTGCTGAAAAACTCTAGATACTGCAATCTAATCATTAAGCAGTAATATATACTGATTACTGAATTTATTTGCAGTAATCAGTAAAATTTACTGATTACTGAAATTTTTTTCAGTTATCAGTAAAATTTACTGAATACTGAAATTTTTTTTCAGTAATCAGTAAAATTTACTGAATACTGAACATTTTTTTCTGTAATCAGTAAATTTTACTGATTACTGAAATTTTTCTTCAGTAATCAGTAAAATTTACTGAATACTGAAAAAAGTTTTCAGTATTCAGCAAAATTTACTGAATACTGATTTATTTTTTCAGTAATCAGTAATATTTACTGAATACAGATTTCTTGTTTCAGTAATCAGTAAACATTTTCTGATTACTGAAACGCTTACTGCAGTAAAAAAGTAATGCAGTATGCCCATGTATGATACAGAACAGACCTCTCAAATACAGTACTGTACTATATAATAGAGTACGTATGGTCACCGTACTTATGACAGTTATAGCTTTTTATTATACATAACAAACCTGACCGACTACGAAAATATAGCACAGGACACCGAAAACATACTTGACCATTTCCCACAATCTCATATGAGACAATTACTTAAAGCCTACCACATATTTGCTTCGCTGAAGGCGATTCATCACCGATATTCCAGAAGTATTAATATTTTGGGAGCAGCACTAAAATATATAGCTGGTACCCCGGACTGAACTACAAATTAAAATTAACCAATTGACTGAAACGGTTAACAAACTGCTGAGCACAAATCGACACGGGACATTTATTTGACCTAGCAATTGCGTGAAATAAGGTCATAGTGATTAGCATTGAGAACACTATTTACTCGATTACTCTAGCAAAGTTAAACATTGTAAACACAATAATATTAGATGGTAATGAAATAAAAAATATTTTGATTAAGGAACACTTTGACAATGTTAACATAAGCGATATTCTTAGTATTTCAAAGTTATTTCATTTATTTATGAATGTAACAGATCAATTTATTGATAAAAAACCAAAATTCCTCGACGCGTTTCGATGGTTGGTTAGGCCATCTCTTCAGAAGGACTATCTCCAATTTAGACAGATCGAAAACCTTGCATTATTACTTATTTTACAAACAAAACCTCTCAGAATTATGTTCATAAACCATAAGTAAAAGCGTAGATCATCGACTGAACAAAACACAAACAATTTTCAGTTTTCATCTTCCTTCACTTAACACATTCTTGCTGCAGCCGTCGGCTACTATATGCAGAATGCTGTGAAGAAGGGGGGGTAAGATGTTTAAAATAAACAGAGGTTTATTTTAAAAATAAGCTAAATACATGCAGTTTTATCAAAATGTAATACAATTAAAATACTGCCAGTTATACATGAAAATAAAATACTTAATATAGAAACTAACGTTAGAATACTAACCTATCTTCAATTGTTAGGAGGCAACGTCAATAACATTTTGCATACAAGAATTATTGGACAATCATTCAGCGACATGCAGAACCACCTCATCATATCACATTTCTCCAATAGTCAGTCAGTAGAAGTGCGCCAAGAGAACAACGTGACAATTACAATAAATGACACATTTTTGGTTGTTTTCGAAAGTAAAGTCACTGTAAATGGAACAACATTCACCAATTGGTGGAATATCAGTTTTCACACTCACATCGCTGGCTTGAAAGAATTAATTCACCTGCGATCCAGACAATGGCTGATAGTATTCATTTTCATAACGACATTTCTTGCAGTAATTCTTGTGGCAAAGCTTATCGCTACAAAACGGAAAAAAAATAATAATATCATAGTCCTGTGCCTAGTTTCTGTAACTCTCGCATCGATAAATTATTCGAGTGGAACAATGAAAATGAAAAAGAAACTAGTTGAATTGAAACAAAATGTCATTTTTTTCACCCAAGTTTTTCTTTAATTTATTTTTGTGAGAACTATCTGTCATTCAGCAACTTACGTCAAATTTATTGGAAATGTGCGAGTAAAACTGTTTCTGTAAGCGAATGATGCGAAAAGTTTTTCATTTTATCTGTCAAAACAATTCGCACATATTAAAGGCGTCGAAAAAGAAACATTTGAACTAAAAAGTAAAAACAAATACATAATTAAAACATATAATTAAATAAAATGTAATCAATCGCTTCATTTTATTTATTCAAATATTTTCCATTTTAATTAATTTCAGAAAATTTAAAGAATATCAAAAATATTTCGGCGATCGTTTTGTTCGGCAACTAACAACACCACACTAAACATTTAAAATAATATATAAATATATATCTCTATATATATATATCGATTTTTTCTTATTTTAAATAAATTTTTTAATTTTTTAAAAAAATATTTTTGAACTGACCTAAGAAAAATTTACCATTTTCCAACATGAAAAGTATTAAGTAAGTTCTATTAAATTTTAACAAAACTGAACTATTTACTATTAACAAGCCATTAAATGATAAAACATGTCTAACTTTGGAATTTTTGTATTTACAAAAATTTATGTTGTTCCATATTCTTAGGCGCCTTTTTAAAAACATAAATTTTCGGGGGACATTGTAATAACTCTAAAACCACTTAATGTATTTTTATCTTTGACCATCTAAAATAAAGTTGTTTTAGTTCTCTTTAATACTTCATTATTATACCCTTCACCAATAGGTGAAAGGGTATTATAAGTTTGTCATTCAGTTTGTAATTTTTTCATTATTCGTCCTAGACCCCATAAAAATTATACCGATCGACACAGAATGTATTTTCTAAAATCTGATATATAATTCAAAAATTTTTGTTAAGAAAATACAGTTTTTTTAAAAAAAATTTTGAAAATTTGTCAATTTGCGTACATCGATAACTTTTGCTTTGGCGATATCTCGGTTATTGATCTACCGATTTTGATGAAATTCAATAGTGTTGAGTTGAATGATTTCCTAAAATTTAATATACAGTTCAAAAAACTTTTTTTAAAAAACACAATTTTTTGACGAAATTAATTTTTTTTTTTGAAAAATACAGTTTTTTAAAAAAAAATTTAATTCTCATCGAATTTTGAATTTCGACGATATCTCTGGTGTTTATAGACCGATTTTGATAAAATTTAATAACATGTTGCGTTAGAGTATTTATAATTAAAAATTTTTCTTAAAATACTATTAAAAAAAAAAAAATTAAATATGTCAATTTGCGTACATCGATATCTTTTGCTTTGGTGATATCTCGCTTACGATCCACCGATTTTGATGAAATTTAATGGTGTGCTGCGTTGAATAATTTCCTAAAATTTGATGTACAGTTCAAAAATTTAAAAAACACAGTTTTTTGACGAAATTAATTTTTTTATGTTTTTAAACAAAATTTTTTGAATTCTCATCGAGTTTTGAACTTTGGCGATATCTCTGGTGTTTATAGAACAATTTTGATAAAATATAGCATGCTGCAATAGAGTATTTTCTTAAATCAATATAATTCGATTTTTTTTTAAATTATTGTAAAAAAATTAAAAATTTTTTCTAAAATATGCCAATTTGCGTTTTCTTTGGCGATATCTTAGTTACTGATCTACTGATTTTGATGAAATTTAATAATGTGTTGCATTGAATGATTTCTTAAAATTTGATATACAATTCAATAAACTTTTTTTAAAACAACATAGTTTTTTAAAAAACACAGTTATTTTGAAAAATACTGTTATTAAAAAAAACAAATTTTAATTCTTATCGAATTTTGAATTTTGGCGTTATTCCTGGTATATATAGAAAACAAAAAAATGGTAATTTAGCATCGAATTTCGAGTTTGGCTATATCTTAGTTGTAAGTAGAACTATATGTTGCAATTTAATAGTGTACTTCGTGGAACACTATTTACATCTAATACCTATACATATAAGTTATGGCGGTATGCCATCTAGAAGCTCATCAAACTTGATTTCATCATACCGAAATATGTCTTAAATAAGTGACTTTTGCACATTATGATGGCCTAATCTTAATAGGTCCGCTAAATATTCTTATTAAAGCAACCATTTAATCGGTCCTCTAATTTTAAAGATATATGCATGAAATGTTGCAATGTTATGTAATTTCTGAAATTGTTTGTATTTCAATCAACCTCCAAAATGTAGACCCAATATAAAACATGGTTATTCTCTAATTAAAGTATTATTCATATATCGCCTAAAAATTAAATGTATGAGATTTGAAACTTTTTCAGATTAGAAAATCAAAAAACATATATTAGCATTTTTATAGGATTCACCTAAATCAGTCTTCAAAAACATACATACTTGTAATTGACCAAAAACTCTTTCCACTCTGCACTTTACTTTTGTAACACCATTGGTGAAGTGTATTTAAGGTTCGGCATAGGCGAACATAGCACTCTTATTTGTTTTTTACTTTATGCCATAAAAATAAATTTCTTACATACAATAAATTGTCATCCTAGTGACAATAGCTAAATATTAAGTTTATAATTTAAAAGCTCTTAACTGGCGTTTGTGGGATTGTTTTTTATATGAAAGCTATGGTCAAATATGGACCGATTCCTATAAAATTTGATACACTGACCAATAGTTGCATAAAACTATTATGTTCATTCGTTTACGTTAAAATTTTTACAAATTGTTACAAAATATTACGGAAAGTCGTTGGTTTACCCAAAACTCTGTAAAAGGGGAAATGTAAACAAAAAGAATTTTTGAGAAAAAGTGACAGTTCATTTACTGAGTATTTGTAAAATGTTACGGGGAAAAAATTTTGCCTGTAAAAGTTCAGTAACAACAACAACATGAATTAAAAACGTAAACAAAAGAAAAACAGGCAGCTGAAAGTTTGCCGCAAATAAAATTAACTAAATTAAAGTTAAAAAGTATATAACTAATTAAAAATTAAAAGTTTACATCATTTTTTATTTATTTATTGCCTATTGTATTGTTTTTTTTTTTCTTATTATCTTGATTTTCTTACTGTATTTTTACAAATTTTCAGTTCGTTTACTTTTCTTGTAAATACAAATGATTTGGTGAGAGTAAATTCGTTCATTACTCAGTAAATACTCAGCTTACTGGAAAGTAAACGAAGAGACCTATTGTATTCAATATATCAGCATTAATGTGATTCCCGGGGCGGAGTTATATGAAAGCTCTAACTAAATGTAAACCGATTTCACCTATTTTCAATACACATTTTTTTTAAGATATCGAAAATACTTTTGGAAACTTTTGTCCCTCTTCCACCTTTTTAAGGCGCTATCGTGCTTTTATTTGACGGACAGTCGATCACTAAGTTTTTATATGGGAGCTATGGTCATATGGTAACCGATTGTGACTGGCTTGTACACTGGCTAGCATTGACATAAGAGTTCCTTGTACTAAATTTAGTGGCCATAGCTAGTATAGTTTATCATTTATTCGCATTTAAGTGTAATTTAGCCTGTTTTCATATGGGAGTTATGGTTAAATGTGAACCGATTTCGATGAAATTTTACACGCTTCATCATAATCATGTGCTTCTCTGTGCTAAATGTTATCATATTTTAAATTTTGGTTTTTGAGCCAACATTGAAGAAATTACAAACGGAATGACATTCTTAATATACCCCCCTTTTCTTTTTGATGGTGGGTATAAAAATAATATTTTAAAGTAGTTTTACTTACAAGTAGAAAACAATACGAAAATTGAAATAATTTTAATTACTTAGAAAATTAACGTTATTAAGTTATACCATCGTTACAATAATGACATGTTGATCTTGAACAAAATTTTTCCGCAATAATTATTATAAAACAGTTAATTTACTTTTTTAAAACGTTGCTAAACTGTACTTGGGCTCTCCTGAATAAAACCGTTTTTACCCTTAGTTCCCTTTCTCTATTCGCTTTTACATATACAAATAAATAAAAATTAAGTTATAACTCTTATTTTTGTGATAACTCTTACGATTTTATATAAAAGAATGTTTGAATTTTTTACTAACCTCTCTTGCATAAACTCCACGTAAATGGCTCTGTATAACAATAGCTGCTCGACGCATTCTTAAGAATTTAATACGCATTTTCCATCCTCTATAAGAATGTTGTACTTTCAAAGCGGCTTTTCGAATATTATTATAACTCTTAACCTCTAGATATCGTTTCCAGTTCTTTTGTATTATTGAAGCCATTGAGTTTACTAATTGTTTTCTTCTATCCTCAAGCGGTTCATAGGCTTTGGACCGCAGAAATACCTTTGATTTTCCAATTTGCCACTCTGAGCAAGGAACATTTAAGCGATTCATTATGTTTTCTATATATGATTTTGTTAACTTCATACTCTTGTCTTGTAATAAACTCTTATACTTAGCGTCAAATTCGGAGAATGTTAGGTGAATTGGAAATCCTTCTCTTCGTATCCGAATTATATCGAGCATTCCTAAATATTTTAATTGATCTAAAACCAATTCTTCGTTGTATTTATTTGGCAGTTTCTCAGCATTTGGTTTAATACATCGAACATACCTAAAAAATATAAGTACAAAAAAATATTTAAGTGTGTTAATTATGTATTTTTATCAACGTTTTATTAAGGTTTTTAATTTAATATTTTGGTATTAACCATGCAGTTTATAAACTACTTGACGGATTTTGATTAAATTTATAACATCATTAAAAGAGGTGCTCGGCTTTTAGGGAAATTTAAAAGGACACATCTATCGGTAGCACAGTGGGCTCTACAGTGGACCAAATTTGTCACCTCGGGTGTGTAAAACCTTTTGCCAATTTCGTCCGATCCGAAAGATTTTTAAATTTTTATAAACTTCTGAAAAAAACTTAAGAAAAACATACTTTTTATTTTACTTTATCTCTTACAGTTTAAGAGATATTTTGCTCCAAACCTGTTTTTTGCGTTTTTCATCATGACTTCTGGTCTTTTTTGCCTTATAAGTCATTTTTTTTTTTAAATACTGTTAGATTGCTGATGAATTTCTAAATCAACTAGATGGAAACAAAAATTAATTATGTAAACTATATAACTATTATGTAAACTTTCCTCTGCGAAAGGTAGTCATCTTGTTGTGATGCAGGGGCTTAAGCGTAAGGAACTCTAAGGCTATGCTAGTGGAGATTGGTATCATTGTTATCTCCAGTAGGGTCACCCATACCAGACAGGCTTAGAGGGAGCGCACCACTAAGAACTACCCACCTCTTCCCTGTGTGCTGTGGCGGGTGAACTGTCCGTTTTGGATCTTCGATCTATGATTAAGTCCGTCCGGCCAAACTAATTCCACAGAGCGTCTGTTTCCTATATTGGGCGGCGGTCTGCGTCTGATCCCCAGTGGCGCTGCAGCTCTTAAATTCTTGGTAGCATGGATAAAATATAAACCTCCTAAAAATCATGAACCCCACTAAATGTCAAAAAAATCATGCCCTCTGTATCCGGTCGAGGGCTTCATAATCTCTGGAAACTCAGTTCCCACGGTACCTGTCCCAAGCTGTGGTGCGCGGTGTGCGACTGGGACTACCTCGGCTCAAAGCTCTTTGTCTAGCTTGGTGGCGACACCTGGCCAAGCTAGTCTGCCGACCACATGGTGCGGATAAGAAAACTGCTAAGTTCAGTCCTTCCCGTTCCAAAAAATCACCCGGCAAGGGTAAGATTATTTTTGAAGTACCTCTAAGCCATGCTGCGAGTACTTTAAAAGCAGCAATGGCCAAATCCCCTGTTTCGGATAAGCCCCCAGGGCTTCCCGTGCGGAAAGGAATCGTGATCCCATGTTCAGATTCCCCTCCAGCTCACACCCCTAGGAGCTTAGGAGAAGCAAATAATTCTTCCTCTCTGAAAACTCCTATCCCAGCAAAGGGGGCCGTGACTAAACCCTCGGATCCCCCCTCTGATCGTCCTAAGAAGCACATTTCTCTGGCTAGAAGGGCTTTTCTACAACGGCGTGCAGCCGTATGGAAACTGCTGCAGTTTGGCAACAGGCCTGCTGACTCCCTTACTCCTGAGGAGATTGCGGCTATGGATAGGGCTTTAAAGACTCTGGCCGAACTTCCGAGCAAGGTCACCTCAGCTCCAAAAGATGTGCCTAAACGGCAGCTCTCTGAGGAGGATCACTCGTTAAGCCAGCAGCCTGGGGCCAAACGTCCTAAACCCTGTCATGATAGATAGATCCTTTAGCGAGGTTGCCAAGGGTAAGCTCGTTAAGGCTGCCATTGACAGAGGTAACTCTGACGGATCAATTTCTATCGAAAGGTGGGACTTGATCCAGATCAAACTGATGGCGGTTTTTATACGGGTCCTTAGGTATAACCCTGGTCCCCCTCTAGACTGCGACGACGCTGGTTGGTTCTAGGGTCGTATTAAGCTGATGGCATGCCATAATGAGAGGTCCGTTTTTCTCTTGAGAGAATCGGTTCGGCTCATTGAAGGTATATGGGAAGGAGCTAGTCTCGACGTGGTTTCTCATAAGGAGATTCCACGGAGGCCTAGATCCACTGCCCTTGTACGCTCCTTCGACTCAGTAACCACAATCTTCCTGTCCATGACTGGAAGGTAGTAAAGGTTTCTGAGCCTAAGGATTCTCTTAGAAGGATCACTGTCGTCCTGACCCAAGAATCCTTGGATCCACTTCGACAGATGCGGTGGAAGAGTCTCTACGGTTTCGAGAAAATCATCCTCCATGTCTACCGAGGTGACGACAAGGGTCCCGAAAAGCAGAATGACAGTGCGTCGGATCCCCCTACCAAGGACGACGTTCCTTCCGGTTCATCTGCCAATCCTATTTCCCAGTTGAGTCTAGGCTCTCTAGGCATTGAGGAGGTGGACGAGGACTTGGACGAGAATAATCCAAAAACCTTGGATCGTAGGAGACAAGATTCGTGGATTATCACTAAAAGGCTATAAGCTTATACAGGCCAGTGGATCAGGTAGGCTTCGGGCATGTATACTAGCTAAAGGCATTTTAAACATCTTCATTCTATCTGATTTTAATGATGAAGATACGGTAGTGGCTGCATTGGAAACCAGTGCAGGCCCTACACTGATCGCCTCGTGCTACATAGGCCATGACCATATTGGACCACCACCTAACAATTTGGTCAGGAAGACAGCACATATGGCTCTCAGCAGACATCTGACACTTATTATAGGAGCAGACGCAAATGCCCATCACAGCACTAACACCGACGATAGAGGTGAGTCTGTTTTTGATTTTCTTCTTTATAGTAGTTTAGATGTTGTCAATACAGGGCCACCTTTGTAGTTAGCAACAGACAAGAGGTTCTTGACATTACTTTAGATAGCTCGATGCACCATAATTTAATTAAAAACTGGAGAGTGTAAAATGATTGCTCCTTTTCCGATCAAAGGTATCTTGAATTCGAACTTCAATTCAAACAGGATAAACCCATCCCCTTCTTAAATAGGAAGAGAACCAACAGGGACTCACATAAATAATCCTTTCGTCGCCTCTTACCTACTATACGCTCATCAACTCTGGCGTGGACATTGATCTAGCTGTTAACACTTTGACCAATGCTTTTCAGCAAGCTACAAATCAAGCTTGCAAGAAAATCATCAGGAAAGGTAAATATAAGCCACCCTGGTGGTCACCCGACATTACGAAGCTACGCAAGGAATGTCGACGTCTGTATAATGAAGCTTCAGCTAACATATTCAAAAATGTAGTCAGTAATGCGAAAAGGCAGTCTTGGAAAAACTTTTGCAGCGGCGTGGAAGGATCCTCCGAGACCAGTAGACTTCGTAAAATTCTGACTTCATCTCCATCCGTTACCGGTTATATTCATGGGTTCATGGATTCACACTTCCCTGGATGCAGGCTCTCTACCATGAACCTCAACTGCATTTGAATCCACACCCATCCTCATTGATAGAGGAAAAGTCAAGTGGGCTCTAAACAGTTTCAAACCATACAAGTCAGCGGGTCCGGATGGTATCATCCTAGCAGACCTTCAACAAAACGCTGACATTATCATCCCCTGGTTCATCAGAATTTTTATGAGTTGTCTTAGATTCTTATAGATTCCTGAATCATGGACCAGATGTGAGGTAGAATTCATCCCTAAAGCGGGTAAAGCTAGCTACACCAAATCGAAGGACTTCAGACCAATTAGCCTCAGCTCCTTCCTACTTAAAACTCTAGAACGCATTATTGATGTTAATTTACGGGGGGGTTTTGTCTCCCCTGCTCTGGAACCTTGCTATTAACAGATTGCTAAGGGAATTGGACTCTCTGTGCTTCAAAACCATTGCTTATGCAGATGACGGCGCTATTGCAGTTTCGGGCAAGTACCCAAACACTATCTCGCAGCGTCTGGAGGCCGCTCTTGCCACACTCACTGAATGGAGCGTTTGCAACGGCCTGGGAGTTAACCCCGCCAAAACGGAACTCGTTCTATTTACCAGGAAATATAAGATTCCCCAGTTCTCTCCCCCAAAGCTAGATGGGACTGAACTGATTCTTACGGATCATGCCAAGTATTTGGGAGTGAGTCTGGACTCCAAGATGTCCTGGAACTTAAACACCCAATCTAGGGTGTCTAAGACCTCCATTGCACTATACTTGTGCAGAACAGCTCTAGGTGATACGTGGGCAATATCCCCGTCTAATACCGCCTGGCTCTTTGAAATGGTTGCTAAACCTATACTCATGTACGGCGCTCCTGTCTGGTGGCGTGCCCTTAACAAGGTTAATCAGCGAGGATCCTTTGCAAAGATTCTCAGATCCGCTGCCCTCATTATTACGGGTGCTCTAAGGACTACACCTTCAAATGCACTCTTTGTTATGCTTAATTGGCTCCCGGTTGAGCTAATGGCCCAATTCGTAGCTCTAAACTCAGCAATTAGGTTAAGAACTATCGGTGAATGGTCTACTTCATCTTTAGGCCACTCCACTATTTTGGATAAACTAACTAATATCCCCGAAAACATTGACTACTGTATTCTGTAATGTGAATTGTTTAAAATACAAATTTTACATATTTTACACCATGTCAAATTAAAGACTTTACATCTGAATATAACTCCCATCACTAATGTACATTAACAGAGGTTTATGTCCTCGCTATGTAATGTAAAGTAAATTACTGAGAGAAATTTATGGCTACAGAAATTCTTTAATACTCATTTGTTTTACATAGTTTTGCGGTATTTTTCCATAGATAAATATTTTCAATAAGATTTATTCTTAAGAATTTTAACATTTAAACATTCTTTTACCTCTAAACATCCTACGGTATAACACCTCTCTAAAGAAAAGTTTCTTTATTTTTTTTTAAACGTGATTAAAATTAAAAGTATACAAAGTGTGCTTTTAGTGGTTCATAAAAAGATTTTGTTTCAAATCAAACAAATTTAATAAGAAAATAAATTTGTGCACTCCAAAAAGGTAATAAGTGATGTTTTAAAGAATTTCCTAACCTAAATAGTGTTCATATTCCCACTTTTAGGAAATTTTACGGGAATCTTTTCATTCTCGTGGTTTAAGCGCTTGGCCACCGGGAATGATCAAGATTTTTTTTTAAGGTTCCAAAAGCCAACACAGCCCATAGAAAGCCTGCCAGAGTTAAAAAAAATCAATCAGATGTCAACAGTTTTGTCCGAATTATTTGTCCAGTAAAATCCGTCCACAGAAGCACCGAAAATGAATCCATAGCATCAGAAAGCTTATATAAAAAATTCATCAGAACCACCTCATACATAGCATTTACCGTTTTCAATCATCTATCCCCAGCAAATATTGAAAAGTTAACCACATTTTATAAAGCAAATCTATAAACTATGTCTAAATTGAGGTTACCTAACCTATGTCTCAAATCACCCAGGATTGTATAACACCTCATCATCATTCTTACGTCATCTGGAAATTAACCTAAGATTTAGATAAGTAATCTGAATTATGCGTGCATTTGATTTTGCTATTTTGAGTATAAAAACCAAATTTTAAAATATTTCAATTAAAAAAAGATTAAATTCAAAATCTACCTCATATACAGTTTAATCATAATCAATTTTGTCGCTAAAGTTCTTATAAAAGAAATTACTTTCAAAATAATTTATTCTTTTTCTAAATTTGTACTGTAAATTTTGCATTTTTTTTAATTAATTTAAACCTACTTCCTAAAACTAAATTAAATTTTGCTATAATTCAATTAAATACTTAATCATAAGTCTTTCAGTTAATTTTACTTCCCTATAATTTTAATCTTTTAAAATTTACTATGAAATCGGAAAATATCAGGTCAACTTCGCGATTAAAGTAGAGTATTTAAAAGTCTATTAACGTAACTACTTAAGAAATATCAAAGTTCCAAACCATCATATGCACAAACAAAAACAATTTAACTAATAATTTTTCTCAACCAACATCGCTAGCAGAATCATCGAGGCCTCAATGATCAACCGCAGCAACAAACTTATGTAATATTAGTGAGTGGATCAAACCATTTTTTTTTTGTTTTTGTTTTTTCATATATATTTAAATAATAATAGATAAATAATGTTCGATCCAACATTGTTCATCAAACATTAAAAGAGATTTATTTACATTGCAAAGTAACATTTTACACAAATATTTTAATTATTGTGAATACCTGTTACAATTATAATGTTAAGTAATTCCCAAACTTTAGTTTTGTTTAATTTTGCTATAATCTAATTCGTTAAAAAAATGAAGTTTTTTTTAACTTAAATTTTAATTTATATTAGTGTTCGTGCGCGTATAAAATTTTTTGAATTTAACTTCTTATATTAAAATATCGTTGACTATTATGCTCTTTTCATAGTTTAATGTAAAGTTAATATATTAAAACAAATTTGAAATTTTTATAAAACTCCTAATAATCTATTATGAATATATATATGAATTAAATTTAGTTTATTAAAAGTTTATACTTTTGCTCAATATTGTGACGAATTTTAAGCTTATCCGTCCCATTGTGCAAAGTTCATTGCTTATAATTCTTCCCCTCGCTTTCTAGATGTTTCTGTTGGTGTTGTTGTTATTCTATTATTATTCTGCAGAGCAACATGTTTCTCTTATGTACAGTAAAGAGCATAGCAACATGTTTCTCTTTTATCTACATTCTCTCTCTCTCTCTCTCTGTTACTGTTAGCTTCAGATAACCTGTACAACGTATGTGTGAGTGTGTTCTTGATCATGTGAGAATGTAGTGGAACACACATGAACTTTCGTAAGCCACATTGTTAGTGTAATCAACTACAGCTGCTCTTTGTTTACGTCTGCAGAAATTGCTAGAATCTCTCTTCTCTACTATATAAGGCAGATGGGCGAGTATTGTAGGATCAGTTTTATTTCAAACGCGTATAAGAGAAACAGTGTGACTAAGAATATTTGTAAAGCAGTTTTGTGAAGTTTGTTTACAGTTTTTGTGAAAGTGTGTCTAAGTGATTCTAAAGTTAATAAAACGTTTGCTTTGTAAAACTACATACTAAAAGTGTTTTAATTTGATTACGGTTGTTAGCAAAAAGAATTCCTTCCACGTTTTTAAAGGAAAAGCGTAACAACTGGTGTCAGAAGTGGGAGTGCAAAATCAACAACCATGGTGAAACTTGACGAATTGAAATTGGACCAACTTAAGAAGGAGTTGGGAAAGATGAACGCCGGCACTAAAGCTGAACTTCAAAGAAGGCTCAGGGACGAACTCCAAAATCAAGGTATTAACATTGCGACTTACGAATTTGAGACTAAAGAAGAAATGGAGGTTAGTACCCGGTCGATGACAAGCAGCCTAGACATTAACTCAATGTTAGCCGCAATTATGGAAAAGATGGAAATCAACAGCAATCAAACGAAAACCATGATTGCAAGTATGAAAACGGAGCTGCAGAAATTAACAAGCAGACAGGAGCCATGATTGAAGGTATAAAAACGGAACTTCAAGAAGCTGCCAAAATCAACAATGAGAAGCTTCTAGCTGAGGTCAGACAAGAAAACAAACAGATAGAAGAAAAACTGCAAGAAATTTCTGGATCCGCTAACAAACAACTTTAAGAAATTTCGGAAACGATTACCAATCGCATTGATGGCGTTGAAATCAAATTTGACAAAGAACTGGCTGACGTCGGAAGGAAGATGGGCGATCTAGAAGCGAAAGTCAATGAGAACAAATTTGACAAAGAACTGGCTGACGTCGGAAAGAAGATTGGCGATCTGGAAGCAAAATTTAAAGACATACAATACCACGGAGGTCAAGTGCGAGTTGTTCAAGACACATGTGGTAAAACAAAAACACCAAGTTTTGATGGCAGTCTACCGTTTAATGACTTCAAGTTCCAGTTCGAAACAGTCGCCGAGAGGAACCTATGGGACAACGACCAGAAAGCTCTGGAACTAATTTTGGCTCTAAAAGGCAATGCTGCGGAAGTCCTAGAAAGTGTGCCGTTAAGCTGCAGAAAGAACTTTGATGACATCATGTCTGCTCTTCAGCGTAAGTACGGTGGCGAACATAAAAAGGAAATTTACCGTCTGGAACTTTGCGGCAGAGTCCAGAAACCAAACGAAAGTTTACAGGACTTTGCCTGGGACATTGAACGTTTAGTGGGGCTAATTTATCCTGGAGAAAGTAAGACTTTCTTGGACCAGTTCAGAATTGAAGCATTTGTGCATGGTATAAGAGATCCTGATATTAAATTTGCGGTGTGTGCCACACGAAAATCAACATTTGCCGAAACTGTGTCATTTGTATTGACCCAAGAAACAGCAAAAATCATTGCTATGCCACAAATATGCAGGTTGCAAGGTGTCGACGTAGTTGCTAACAACCAAACCAGTATGAAGCAACTGATAGAGAAAATAAGTCGAGTAATAGTTGGGAAATTGAGTAGAGTAATAGATGAGAAATTTATCAAGCCGAAATCCAAGTGTTACAACTGCGGTAAAGGAGGCCATTTCCAGCGAAATTGCAGGGCACCTTTAAGACAATCGAGATCAACTTCATCAGTCGAAGGCAGCCAACAGGAGAAATCCTGCAATACCAGAAGAGTTCCTGTAAGAGTTAAAAACTTATCCTGCCATGAAAAAGTGAGCAAATCTGATTTGGAAATTGGTCAATGCGCAACCACTGAAGCGATCACTAACTGTGAGACAAAATCAGAGCCTGTTAGGTTGTCTAGCAGGGAGCAACAGCAACTGGCGAAGTACGTTGAGAGTAGTCATTGCGCCGAGACCAACGCCAAGAGTTGTGTAGTCGACGTTCGGCAATTGCGTGTAGAATCCAGTAAAGATTGGTCTGTAGTGCAGAGGAACGATCCAGTGCTGGGGAAAATAATGCAAGCCAAAGAAAAAGACAAGAGGCCAACCCGTAACGAGATATCGCAGGAAAGTCCGCTGATGAAATCATATTGGGCTCTCTGGGATAGTCTAAAGATAATAGACGGTTGCTTGTATCGCACTTGGGAGAGCGCCGATGGAAAGACAGTGCAAAACTTGGTCGTGGTGCCATCCTCTAAAATAAAGGAAGTACTAAAGGAGTTTCATGATGGTCCTAGTGGAGGTCACCTAGGTGTAACAAAGACTTTAGAAAAACTGAAGCAGCGGTTCTACTGGGTTGGGTGTCCTCAGAGTGTGACTGACTGGATTGCTAATTGTCCAAATTGTATCGCAGCCAAGGGTCCAGTCCGAAGAAGTCGTGGCCAGCTACAGCAGTACAATTCTGGTGCCCCCTTTGAGCGAATAGCTATGGATGTGGCAGGACCTTTTCCTGTAAGCGAGGCCGGTAACCGTTATGTGTTCGTGGTTATGGACTATTTTACCAAATGGCCAGAGGTGTATGCAGTACCTAACCAAGAAGCTAAAACAGTGATAGACGTCTTTGTGAACAACTGGATATGCCGCTATGGAGTTCCACTAGAGCTACACTCAGATCAAGGCAGAAATTTTGAATCCGCGGTGTTCAGGGAAATGTGTGAGTTGTATGGTATAAGAAAAACGCGAACTACCCCTCTACATCCACAGTCTGATGGTATGGTTGAAAGGTTTAACCGTACGCTGGAAGAGTACCTAAGGAAGGTGGTCAGCACTCATCAGAGGGACTGGGATCAACACATACAAAAATTTCTGCTGGCATATCGAACAGCCACTCACGACTCCACGTCCAAGACAACTGCCAAAGTCGTTTCTCCCAAACTACAAACTCATTGGGACGACCCGTACAAGGTTGTTAAAAGGATAAACCGGTTTCCTGAAATATTTTGTGATATACTTAATGCATTCTAAACTCCATAGACCAATTTGTATATTTCTCAATCATTACCATTCATAAATATTTTAAATCTACTTGTTGAAGTTTGCTCACCAAAGAAAGAAACTACAACAAAAAGAAAAAACTTATCGTAAAACCATATTTTAGTTAATTGTAACTAGCATTTTTTCTAGTTATCAACTTCATTTTAAACCAGTCATTTTATGACTTAAAATTTTTTGGAAAACCTTTTTTTTTATTTTTCTAAAAAAATAATTATAAATTTTAAAATTTTTGTGTTAATACTTGCTTTTATTTGCAAATATTTAAAATGTCCGTGGCTCGATGTCCGCAACCTCATCAAGATTCCCAAGCTAGTTCCATTGCTTCTAATTCAGAACAAAATTGGCTTATTTGTAAAGCCCCATATATTTCACCGTCAGTGCATAGAAACATCTCTGTCCCAATCAGCGGAATGTCCTAAATGTCGAAGGCCTTGTGAATTAGTAGATCTTAGAAAATTTAGTTCTCAACAGAGTTATCGCCTCGTCATTCCCCAGTAGTACCAAATGGGAATGATATTCCATTTACACCAGTTGATTCTCGTAGATATCAACATAATACAAATGAAAACTATTATGCACAAGCATCTAGATTCTCTAATAGAAATCTTGATTATTCTAGAATTAATCAAATGATTGAATCTAGCATTGCTAGGGTATTGCAAAACCTCAACTTTTCCTCTATTGGAATGAATCCGAATCGAGTTCATTCTCAACCAGGAAATAATATAAATTCACAAAATAATTATTTTTTTTTTTGTCTAATCACAGAAATGAAGAAAATCTTACCTTACGCTCTGAAAAAATTACCTCGATTATTCATAACTGGAATCTCAAGTTTGACGGTTCAACTAACGGTCTGAGTGTAGAAGAGTGAGATCTTTAACAAAAGAACATTTCGGCGAAGATTTTAATTTTATTTGCAAAAATCTTCATATGCTTCTCACAGGCAAAGCCAGAGATTGGTATTGGAGATACCACAAGCAAGTGGACTCCATACAATGGCCTGAGTTTTGTTCTGCTTTACGATATCAATATAAAGATTTTCGATCCAGTTATGATATCAGGGAGGAGATACGAAATCTCAAAATGAAAAATAATGAGTCATTTGAAAGTTTTTATGAATCAGTTAGTTGTGTCATTGACCGACTGAACTTGTTGAAATTTTGGTAAGAAATCTTAGTGTAGTGTGCACATGTTTGTAGTGTACATGATCGACCACCCATGCACAACTACTTGATCACATATACATGTTTTCTGTAAATAATATCATTGTCCCATTTTCAAGTAAAGTCATTTGCTTATGTTATTTTAGAACTTTGTTTAAATTAATATTTTGCTATTATAAACAGAATTGAATAGAACAAAGCGATTGACCAATAATTAGGTCATTAGTTTCATTTCAGAATTGCAATAGGGTATGATTGAGAAACTCAAAGAGAATTTCTACTCTGTTCTCAATCTAAAACTTTAGATTCCTGCATGTGTGATTTGAGTACATTTTGAGTAGATTTAGATTTTAGACTTAAGAGTATGTTATAAGTATTTAATGTTAAGTTTGTAGGTGAATAAAATTGATTATTAACAAAACACTTGGAGAATAAACATCTTTTTCTTGAAACGGGAAAGGGCATAACATTAGAGCATATATTCGACATGAGCTTTTATATGTACCTGTTTACTCAATTGCTCATTTGCGTAAGCTCATACAGATGCGAGAAAATCTCTTAGGAGAAGATTCCTATCGCAAAAATAATGCTTTCAAAACCATTCCTAATTTGAACGTTAGAAGAGTGGCAGAGATTTCCACGAATGAAGAGGTTTCAAACAATTTTGAAGTCGATGCCATTCGACAAGGTCCAATTACAGTTAAATGCTGGAATTGCGATGAAGTTGGTCACTTATGGGAAGACTGTATTAAAGAAAGAACTATTTTTTGTTATGGATGTGGTGCCAAAAAGGTATATAAGCCACAGTGTGCTATTTGTGCAGCAAAAAAGTTACAACATCCACAAAACCAATATTACCAACAACAATCACACCCACCACCTCGTCCACAGATGTAAAGATTTCACCAACCACAACATTTTCTAACCAAGAAAGAACTATACAGATTCTTAATTACCTTTTCACAACACATAATACTTTACCCAATTCGTGCATTTCATCAACGTTTTCAAGAATATATGGAAAAACGAAACACAATTTTTCAAGCTAATGCTTTAACTAATGTTCCTACTAGATCACCCAGGAGATCTTCAGTAAGGTTACGAAATTATTTTAAAAGAAGGAAACTATTATCCCATTTCGTCATTTCCTCCGTGGTTAATAATCCACAAGATAAGCGTTTTTACGCTAAAGTAAAGTTTTTAAATTTCACAGAATATGGTCTGTTAGATACAGGCGCAAATGTGTCTTGTATTGGTTCTAATCTAGCAACTAACGATTTTTCAAGTTATGAAAATTTTGTTAATTTTAAAACTATTGTAAAAACCGCCGACGGCAAAATTAAAAAAAACACTTGGTTATTTAGTCACTGATATCAATTTTAAAAATCAAATTCATCAAATTTTTTTTTTTATTTATTTATTATTAAAGTCTATGGAAAAAAAATCCTTACAGACTATTACATTAAATTAGGTTTGAAAGAGTAATATAAATTTAAATCTTACAGCCTGTTCACAAAACTGTCATACGTTAGAAGGCAATCGAATACTAGCCTAACGATAAAGCTCTAAATTGAGTTCATTTTCTTTTTTCGTTTGGAAGTAAAAGCTTCGTAATGAAATATCAAATAATAGTATTGCCATGAGATATTTTATTACTTTTCTGAAAGCTTTTCCTTTCAAACTTAAGACTTTTGTAAAATGATGTTAACCCTAAAATTAAATAAAATCAAAAATAAATAAAAACAAAAAA
Source organism: Stomorhina lunata (assembly GCA_933228675.1). Lineage (NCBI taxonomy): Eukaryota > Metazoa > Arthropoda > Insecta > Diptera > Rhiniidae > Stomorhina > Stomorhina lunata. The sequence continues at coordinate 73,353,669 of OW121740.1, read as the reverse complement.
TAAAAAAATTTAACATTTTTTTTTTTTCAAAATTAAATTAAACATTTTTTCAATGATGTTCTTGGTATGAGAAAGACAAGTATTAAGTAAAAATGTTCGAGTTTTAGGAACAAGTTCCCATATTTCGATAGACCGGATTAAAAAGCAACTAGAAACGGTAGAACATTGTGACACTCCAGTGGCTCAATAGAGTTGCATACCGACGAGCGCGTTCACCATTTCCTACACTCGGTCGAGTAGCACTTACAAAAACTCTATTCTGAGACATGTATTGCGTAAGAAGATTTGAGTTTGGGAACGAGTTCCCTAATTTCGTTAGGGCACATTCCAAAATAAAAACGATAGAAAAGTGTGACACTCCAGTGGTTCAATTGAGTTAGATACCATGCTGTAATCAATGAGCACTTTCGCCCTCTCTTGCACTCTTACATAGACCCTATTCCGAAACATGTATTGCGTACCGGTGAAATATAACTCTCATGTATGGGCCGGTGCTTCAAAGTTTATTTTGGAACTTCTTGACCGAGTACAGGAGAGGGCAAAAGTGCTCATCGGTAACAGTAGGTTATCCAACTCTATAGTTCTATTGCTACTACTTTGCTCTAACAAAATCAGGAAACTCATTCTCGATACATGAACTTTCTTACGCAATGCACGTCTATCCGTTAGAGCTCATCCTTTGGTAGTCGATTGACCAGTAGACAGACGATGCTCTACAGATAGACGATACGCTAGCCGTACAGTTCGTATGTAGAACTTCCTTCCCGCAGAAGTTTTTCCAACCAGTTGCAAATATCCACAAACAGTACCTATTCCCCCTCCCACAACCTTTCCCTCTAACACAACCTTTTCCTAGTTTCAACACAATGCATTATATTGTGTTCAGGTCCTAAACAAAAAAAATTAAATAACCGTTTTTTGTTTCCCAGGCGATTAGAATTTTTTAATTGCCTGATTTGACATTTACTTTCGTCTATACATTTCATTTACGAACCAAAACTTTAAAAGCTTTTTCTCGTTTAGCAACAATCTACTAAGGTATGATGGTAGGTTATTTCCAGGATTCCAAGGCAATCCACGTAGGCAAAATAATAAAAACTGTTTTTGGACAGATTCAATGTGATTTATATATACATTGTATTGCGGGTCCCATTTGAAAAAATGCATTTGAAAAAATGTCTGATGTCAAGTCTGTCCATATTGAAAAGTCTGCTTTGTCCGATGATCATTCTTATAAATTAACTTTAAGTCAATATCAACAGTTGTCTTCTATTATAAGTTTATTTCCGAACTTCGAAGCCGATGGCCTAGGAAGAACTAGTCTCATCAAACGTGACATTGATGTTGCAAACGCGAAACCAATTAAACAACGATTTTATCCAGTTTCTCCCGCTGTGGAAAAACTTATGTACCAGGAAATCGATCGTATGTTATCTTTAGGGGTAATCGAACCATCGTCCTCACCATGGAGTTCCCCCATGCGATTAGTGGTTAAGCCAAATAAAATACGTCTTTGCTTAGATGCACGAAAACTAAACTTTGTCACAAAAAAAGATGCTTACCCTTTGGCAAGTATAGAAGGAATCTTTTCAAGATTGCCAAAAGCAAATCTTATTACAAAGCTTGATTTAAAAGATGCATACTGGCGAATCGGCCTGGCCGATGGAGCAAAATCTCTTACAGCCTTTACAGTGCCCGGAAGGCTATTATATCAGTTCGTTGTAATGCCCTTCGGGTTATGTAATGCGCCCCAAACAATGAGTCGCTTAATTGATGAATTGATACCAGCTGATTTAAAAAACTGTGTTTTTGGATATTTGGATGACCTTGTCATTGTATCGGATTTTTCGTCTCATTTAACAATTTTAGCTAGTATAGAAAATGAATTTCGTAGGGCTTACCATAAACGTAGCTAAAAGTAAATTTTGTGTCACCGAAGTAATATACTAAAGATTTATTATTGGAAACGTTGGAATAAAAACGGACCCTGACAAAATAGGTTCAATTTTAAAATGGCCTGTACCTAAGAATATAAAGCAGGTTCGTGGCTTTATTGGTCTTGCAGGATGGTACCGTAGGTTTATCCAGAATTTTTCAACCTTGGTATTCCCGATTACCGAAACCCTATCAACCAAACGTAAGTTTGAATGGACCCCTGCAGCTCAAGAAGCTTTTGAAATTATCAAACACGTTTTGACCACAACTCCTGTACTGATCAACCCAGATTTTACCAAAAAGTTTTACCTACATTGCGATGCATCAGACTATGGTATTGGAGCCGTACTAGTCCAATTAGATGAAGAAGAGCAATAGAGACCTATTCGATACATGTCTAAAAAGCTTAATTCATCTCAACGCAACTATAGCGTGACAGAAAGAGAATGTCTAGCGGCGATTGAAGCCATCAAGAAATTTAGATGCTACCTTGAAATGCAAGAATTTGAAGTCATTACGGACCATTCTTCTCTTCAGTGGCTAATAAAGCAACCAGATTTGACAGGAAGATTGGCTCGTTGGGCTTTAAAACTACAATCCCTAAGTTTTACTATTAGCCACAGTAGAGGCAAAGACCATGTGGTGCCTGATGCTCTCTCTCTCGAATAGTTTACGATGAAATACTAAGTATAGAATTTAATGGACCGGAAATAGATTTGAAGTCGAAACATTTTCAAGATGAAGATTATTTGAACCTTAAGAAATGAGTAATAGAAAACCAATCTAAGTATTCAGACATCAAAATAGTAGATAATTATGTTTATATACGAACTGATCATTATACCGGAGACGACGATATAGATCAAAACGCCTGGAAACTCTGAATTCCAACAAACTTGCGCAAAGAATTGATTTCTAAAATACACAACTCTTTTATAACTGTACATGGTGGAATGGCTAAAACATTAGAAGTTTTAAGAAGACATTTCTTTTGGCCAGGAATTGTTAGGGATGTTAGAAATTTTGTACGTGAATGTGAAGTATGTAAGGCTACAAAATCGCCAAATATAGTTTTAAAACCTTTTCTGTTAGGACCTTATCCTCGTAGCAAGAATGGCTACATAGGCTTATTGATTGTTTTGGACAGCCTTACAAAATTCCATTGGCTTTGTCCTTTAAAGAAATTTAATTCCACCAACATCATTAATTTTCTCTTAGGAAACATTTTCCACACATATGGTGTGCCTGAGTCAATCGTTTCAGATAACGGCTCACAATTTAAAGTAAACGATTTTAAAGCTTTAATGACCAGTCTAGGTATTAAGCACATATTTACTGCAGTGTACTCACCACAGTCGAACGCCTCCGAAAGGGTTAATCGTTCGATTATAGCAGGTATACGAGCGTATCTGAAAGATGATCAGCGTCTTTGGGATGAAAAAATTACAGCAATTAGTTGTGCTCTTAGGAACTCATACCATAATTTTATAAAATGCTCACCTCATAGAGCAATATTTGGATTTAACATGATTACTCACGGAGAATCGTATGCCATGCGCAAAAATCTGAATGTGTTGGATGAATCCAGTGTAAATATATGTCGAGAAGATCAACTCATGTTATTACGTAAGGAATTGGGAAAGAATATAGTTCAAGCGAATGAACTTAACAGAGATCGATACAATCTTCGCACAAGACCCATATCATTTCAAGTTGGACAAATTGTATTTAGAAAAAATTTTTCTCAAAGTTCCTTTGGTAAAAATTTCAATGCTAAATTAGCTCCCTTATTTTTAAAAGCAAAAGTGTCCGAAAAAGTTGGTAACAATTACTATAAATTGGAAGATATGGCCGGGAAAAAAATCGGAACCTTTCATGCAAAGGACATCAAGTTCTAGATTTCCACCTCATTCTACTTTCTAAGAGATAAGAATTATACGGTTTGTAATGTGCATTGTTTAAAATACAAATTTTACATATTTTACACCATGTCAAATTAAAGACTTTACATCTGAATATAACTCCCATCACTAATGTACATTAACAGAGGTTTATGTCCTCGCTATGTAATGTAAAGTAAATTACTGAGAGAAATTTATGGCTACAGAAATTCTTTAATACTCATTTGTTTTACATAGTTTTGCGGTATTTTTCCATAGATAAATATTTTCAATAAGATTTATTCTTAAGAATTTTAACATTTAAACATTCTTTTACCTCTAAACATCCTACGGTATAACACCTCTCTAAAGAAAAGTTTCTTTATTTTTTTTTTAAACGTGATTAAAATTAAAAGTATAAAAAGTGTGCTTTTAGTGGTTCATAAAAAGATTTTGTTTCAAATCAAACAAATTTAATAAGAAAATAAATTTGTGCACTACAAAAAGGTAATAAGTGATGTTTTAAAGAATTTCCTAACCTAAATAGTGTTCATATTCCCACTTTTAGGAAATTTTACGGGAATCTTTTCATTCTCGTGGTTTAAGCGCTTGGCCACCGGGAATGATCCAGATTTTTTTTAAGGTTCCAAAAGCCAACACAGCCCATAGAAAGCCTGCCAGAGTTAAAAAATCAATCAGATGTCAACAGTTTTGTCCGAATTATTTGGCCAGTAAAATCCGTCCACAGAAGCACCGAAAATGAATCCATAGCATCAGAAAGCTTATATAAAAAATTCATCAAAACCACCTCATACATAGCATTTACCGTTTTCAATCATCTATCCAAAGCAAATATTGAAAAGTTAACCACATTTTATAAAGCAAATCTATAAACTATGTCTAAATTGAGGTTACCTAACCTATGTCTCAAATCACCCAGGATTGTATAACACCTCATCATCATTCTTACGTCATCTGGAAATTAACCTAAGATTTAGATAAGTAATCTGAATTATGCGTGCATTTGATTTTGCTATTTTGAGTATAAAAACCAAATTTTAAAATATTTCAATTAAAAAAAGATTAAATTCAAAATCTACCTCATATACAGTTTAATCATAATCAATTTTGTCGCTAAAGTTCTTATAAAAGAAATTACTTTCAAAATAATTTATTCTTTTTCTAAATTTGTACTGTAAATTTTGCATTTTTTTTAATTAATTTAAACCTACTTCCTAAAACTAAATTAAATTTTGCTATAATTCAATTAAATACTTAATCATAAGTCTTTCAGTTAATTTTACTTCCCTATAAGATTATAATCTTTTAAAATTTACTATGAAATCTGAAGATATCAGGTCAACTTCGCGATTAAAGTAGAGTATTTAAAAGTCTATTAACGTAACTACTTAAGAAATATCAAAGTTCCAAACCATCATATGCACAAACAAAAACAATTTAACTAATAATTTTTCTCAACCAACATCACTAGCGGAATCATCGAGGCCTCAATGATCAACCGCAGCAACAAACCTATGTAATATTGGTGAGTGGATCAAACCATTTTTTTTTTGTTTTTGTTTTTTCATATATATTTAAATAATAATAGATAAACAATGTTCGATCGAACATTGTTCATCAAACATTAAAAGAGATTTATTTACATTGCAAAGTAACATTTTACACAAATATTTTAATTATTGTGAATACCTGTTACAATTGTAATGTTAAGTAATAATAAAAAAAATATATATATTGTAACAAAAATAAGCAGCAGTTAAATTTTTATTTAATCCACTTTATTTATGAAAAGAAATCTGGTTCCCGAGAGGTTTTTTTTTTTTTTTTTTTTTTTACAAATTCTTTTCTTATTTTTAACTTATTTCTATTTAAAAAAAATTTTGTGGTGTTCTCCAGCTCCTCTTATGACGACGGTTACTGCTCGACTGTCCTCTTTTTTTTTTATGTTTTCGGGATCTCTATTTTGTCGACGTGGCAAAAGTCACGTAAGCCATCAAAACCAGTTTTTAGTTTTTTTTTTTTTATCGCAAATTTTGTTTTTTTTTTTAATTCGATTTGTTTATTGTTGGTGCAAATTTCATTTAAATTTGTTGTTGTTGTAAATTTTATTCTCAAGTTGGAATAAAGTAAATAGATCAACTGTTTTAAAATAGTGATGATGTATGTACATATAGAGGTGGAATAAAATAAAGATTACTCCGAAAACAATAGCAGGGTTCAAAGTTGTAACATTACCCCCCTCTCAAGCTCTTATCTCCCGATAGAGTTCGCAATTGTATTTCGCCAGACGATTTATGTGAACAACTTTGGTTTTCTTATTGTTCGGTAGTTGAATTTTGTAAATAAGGTCGGAAATCTTCTCTAAGACTTTTGTTGGACCAATCCAATCTGATTGAAGTTTAGGGCAAAGACCTTTTTTTCGACTTGGGGAGTAGAACCACACACTATCCCCTGTATAAAATTCTGGAGCATTGGATCTCATGTCATACCTGCACTTTGCTGACTCAGCGGCAAGAGTCAGATGCTGACGTGCCATATGGTAAACTTCTTCTAGTCTGGATCTAAGGCTACAAATATAATCAGGTGCATTCTCTTGGGGCTTGTTTGGTGATGAAAACATAAGGTCTGCAGGCAGGCGCAATTCTCGACCAAAATTTAGCATAGCTGGAGTAAATTTAGAGGCCTCATGTTCAGCAGATCGATAAGCTAGTAACGCAAGTGGCAGGAATGAATCCCAATCGCGTTGATTATGATCGACAAACTTGGCGAGATAGTCGAGTAAGGTTTTGTTGAAGCGTTCTACCATTCCGTCTGACTGTGGATTCAAAGGGGTTGTCCTAGTTTTCTCTATTCCGAGTAATTCCATACACTTTTGGAACAAGTCTGACTCAAAGTTTCGACCTTGATCGGAATGTAACAGAAATGGAACTCCGAATCTACAGAAAACATCGTTAACCAACACTTTAGATACAGCTTCGGCTGTTTGGTCGGGTAAAGCAAAACATTCAGGCCACTTGGTGAAATAGTCCATACAAACAATAATGAATCTGTTACCTTGGGTGGTGTGTGGAAGGGGGCCTAATACATCAACAGCAACTCGTTCAAAAGGCATCCCAACAATACTAGGCTTAAGAGGAGCAATAGTTCTTCTAGCTGGGCCTTTTCTAGCTGCACAAATGACGCACCTGTCACACCACTCAATCACATCAACTGTTCGACGGTTCCAATAAAATCTGGCTTTAATTTTACCTAAAGTTTTTTTACGGCCAAAATGCCCTCCGGTCACAGACTGATGAAGTTGTTGAATCGCCATGGGTATTAACCTCCTGGGTAAAACAGTTAAGACATTTGAAGAGTCTGCACGACGATAGGCAATTACGCCATTTTCTAATGATAGCTGATCGAAAATATGCCAATATGCTTTTAAATCTGAGCCTTCACCAGATATACTAGCTTTTAAGGGACGGGTTCCTTCATTTAGCCAAGATAAAACAATTTTTAGGGTGACGTCTTCTTTTTGGGCTTTAGCGACATCTTCTGGAACTACCTGTACAGCCATAATGCGTTTTAAATCATTGTCTTCAGCTTTCGTACAATTTTTACAGTCAACACATGGTCGACGAGAAAGTGCGTCTGCATTACCATGGCTTACGCCTTTGCGGTGCTGTATCGTCATGTCATATTGCTGCAAGAATTCTAACCATCTAGCAATCTGCCCTTCTGGTTCCTTAAAATTAAAAAGCCATTTCAGGGAGGCGTGGTCAGTTCTTAGTAGAAAACGTCGACCAAATAGATAATGGTGAAAATGTTTTGTGCCTAAAACTACGGCAAGTAACTCTTTACGTGTAACGCAATAATTACGTTCTGCTTTATGTAATGTTTTACTGAAATATTCAATAACACGTTCTTGACCACCTTGAATTTGGCTTAGAATGGCGCCCACTCCACAATTTGATGCGTCAGTATCCAGTACGAACAAATCTTCCTCATTAGGGAAAGTGAGTATAGGAGATGCGATTAGTTTCTTCTTCAATAACTGGAACGACTGCTCTTTATTTTCATCCCAGGAAAACTTCCTATTTGCTTCTGTCAGTTCGTGTAATGGTCTGGCAACTGTGGAAAAACCTTGAACAAATTTACGGTAGTAAGAGCAAAGGCCTAAAAATGAGCGTACTTGCCTTTTGTTTATAGGTGTTGGCCAGTCCTTTACAGCATCAAGCTTTTGGGGATCAGCTTCCAGACCATCACGTCCTACAATGTGTCCGAGGAAGTGAACTCGAGGCTTAAAGAAGGTGCACTTGGAGGGGCTAAGCTTTAGCCCAGCGGACTTTAAACGATCGAACACCTGGCGAAGATGGCCGACATGTTCTTCAATAGTTCGCGAGTGGACAATTATGTCGTCCAAGTAAACCAGAGCAGATCGCCAGGACACACCGGAAAATAGACCATCCATTAGTCGCTCAAATGTTGCTGGGGCATTTGTGAGCCCAAATGGCATAACATTAAATTCCCAGAGACCAGAAGAACAGGAAAAAGCAGTTTTTGGTTTGGAATCAGCGCTCATTTCAACCTGCCAATAACCTGATTGTAAATCCATAGTTGAAAACCACCTAGACCCGTACAAGTTCGTCAAAATGTCATCCATGCGAGGGAGGGGATATGAATCTCTGATGGTGACGTCGTTTAGTCGACGATAATCGACACAAAAACGGAAAGTACCGTCTTTCTTACGTACCAGTACCACTGGCGAAGACCATGGACTCTGAGATGGCTGTATAACGCCACGCACTTGCATATCATTTACTAATTCTTCCATTTCTCGTTTCTTTGCTAAAGGCACTCGCCGCGGTGGTTGTTTTATTGGCTCGCAATCAGAGGTGTTGATGTGGTGTTGTGTTATATTTGTCCGACCAAAATCCGTGGGGCCAGTGGAGAATACATCTTTGAACTCTTTTACTAATTCGTAGAATGCAGATTTCTCTTCTTCTGCAATTTCGGTGGACACATCCAGCCGCAAACAAAATTCTTCTGGCTCACAATGATCTTTCATTTCAACCACTTCTACTTCCTCAAGTTTTCCTACCACAGTCATCGGCGAAATTAGTTTTTCTTCATCGCAATAATTTATAAGTCGAACAGGAACCTCCTGCATAGGTGACACGAGTGCTCTGCCTAACATGACTCCCTCTGGTAACATTGAATCTTGGCAGTGCTCCAACAAAGACGTATTAAATTCGGTTTTGTATGCACATTTCACACTTACGTATATGTCGGATCTTGGCTGAATAGTAACAGATTCCATTAAATAAACTAAGTTGCAATTAGTGTGCTCAGGGAGATATAGGGGCACAGAAACATGTCTTAAGCCGAGACGTCAATAAATGTCAATAAATGCCTTCTGATGTCGCAGAAAATCGAGGCCTAACAATAAAGGCGCTGAGCCTTGGAGTACCAGAAATTCATGACAAAGAGGTACTTTATTTAAACGAAATTTTATAACTGCAGAACTCGATGCTTTGAAAATTTCACCATTGGGGCCACGTAGAGCAACATTGCAATTTCGCCTTTGAGCAGACAACGGTACCAGTTCAGCATTTATCAATGAGGCAGAAGCAGCAGTATCTACGATCATTTCGTGTGGCTGGTCTTCAATAAATGCTACACAATGTAGGCTTTGATCACCCCAAGCGCCAATACTAACGGCAGATTTTGAATTATTATCTGTAATATTGTCTAATACATTCTCTTCATTAGTAGGATCAACAGAGGAACCTGAAATCTCCATATGAGTTCGTTGACTTGCAGAAATTTGTAAAGCTGTTGAGTTTTGGGAAGCCCTTCTCATATTTTTCATCGGCCTGGGCTTCTTCAAGCCGATGCCCCTTCGTTTCCCGATCTATTACTTCTTCTTTGTCTTTGGGCTGTAGAATTTGGTTCTACCTCGACGTTGTATACACCGCGTGGTTTTGATCTATTTATTTGAGCTTGCAAATCTTGAGTGGTTCTTAATGCCTCGCTTATGCATTTAGGTCTACTGGCCACAACCAAACCCTGAAGTTGACTATCACGTAAACCATCAACAAACTGATGCACCACTATTTCAGATGCTACTTCTTGGGGTACACCTTTAAATGCATTCAATGACAAACGCTCCAATTCAGTGGCAAAATCTTCAACAGATTCCCTAGGGCCCTGCACACATTGCCTGAAGTATTGATAGCTGGCATGAGCATCTAAGGAGAACCTTTCACGCATTAACTGACGCACCTGCTCGTATGTAGGAACAGGCATACTAGGAATAGTTCCATATAACCTTAAAGCACGACCTCTCAAATTCGATGTTACTGCCATTAATTTTTCATCGGAGCTCCAACCATAAAATCGTGCAGCATCTTCCACTTGGCGTTCGTAGTCGGACCACGAAGTAGAACCATCGTAAGTGGATACATAGTGCGGTTTAAATGTTGGTTTACTCTGAAAAACTGGGGGGTAACAACAATTGTGTACTCCAATTGGAGGAAAATTGACTCCCATTGATGATTGACAATTAGTGCATGGAAGTTGGGCCGGTTTATTATGGGACACATTTGAACCAATGTCAGTCTGCGGACGGTTTGCATTATTGACGCAATTATCTACATTGGGATACGCTGTTGAAATTTGTGACGATCCGACTGCGCCACTCTGTGCTGCAACCTGCGAAGCTGAAATAGCAGAAGGGTTAGTTAATTCAATAGGTTGCGATACCTGGCTTGACGAAAAGTCGCCTGCAGCCGGCTGAAGCATAGGTTGTCGAACTTCCGTATGATCCAAAGTAAAAGCGGCTGTCGTAGAACTGGTTGGATAATGGGTATGATGTCCACTAAATCCGGAGTCCATAGCAGAGGTTGAGTTCATAAAATTAGCCCGAGTGTGTTGTTCAACCTCCGATAATCTATTGTTAAAACTGACATGAACTTCTCTTAGGTTTTTTAACAGCTCTTCATCTCGTCGCCTTTGGCCATCCATTATTTGATCAATGGTCTCTTGTACCGTCCTGGATACACTTTTTATAAAACTGGAGTTCTTTTTTTTTTATCGGCATGGTAAAGTTTTCTACGGAAAATTGATCTTAACCCCACATCTGACACCAATGTAACAAAAATAAGCAGCAGTTAAATTTTTATTTAATCCACTTTATTTATGAAAAGAAATCTGGTTCCCGAGAGGTTTTTTTTTTTTTTTTTTTTTTACAAATTCTTTTCTTATTTTTAACTTATTTCTATTTAAAAAAAATTTTGTGGTGTTCTCCAGCTCCTCTTATGACGACGGTTACTGCTCGACTGTCCTCTTTTTTTTTATGTTTTCGGGATCTCTATTTTGTCGACGTGGCAAAAGTCACGTAAGCCATCAAAACCAGTTTTTAGTTTTTTTTTTTTTTATCGCAAATTTTGTTTTTTTTTTAATTCGATTTGTTTATTGTTGGTGCAAATTTCATTTAAATTTGTTGTTGTTGTAAATTTTATTCTCAAGTTGGAATAAAGTAAATAGATCAACTGTTTTAAAATAGTGATGATGTATGTACATATAGAGGTGGAATAAAATAAAGATTACTCCGAAAACAATAGCAGGGTTCAAAGTTGTAACAATATATTTAAATTTAGTTTATTAAAAGTTTATACTTTTGCTCAATATTTTAAATTTAATGTCTTGAATAAAAACGGAATTATAATAATGGATCTTTAAATTTAAATAAGTTTTCTTTCGGTGAGTGAGTAACGATGTAGATTTTCTTGCTTTTGGGGTTCTATTCAGAATGTTAGCCTAAAGAACCATGGTAGGTAGGGTTGCCAGTCAGGCTGGATTCGACTGGATTGTCCAGCTTTTTTAGTGCTTGTCCAGTGTCAAGCTAAAATTTAGTTTGTCCAGCTGAAAGGTGAAGAAGAGTTGAAATTTTTTGAATATTTTTAAAGAAAAACTATTTTAATGAAAAAGAACGCAATAAAAACTTTTTTACTTAAGTTATTTATGCGTTGATTAATTGATTGCTTGATCAAGTTCATTTTGTAATAAAATTATCCTCCCAGTTACGAATTTTCCGAGCAGTGAGAATTGTAAGCTAAAGAGTGACATAGAGTTTGCTTTAACTTACTTCCCATTGTACAATGTACAATACGTATGTACAACAGTAAGAGAAAAAGTAAGTTGAATGTGGTATAGAATTGAGTGTAACACACTTTCTCATTGTACAAAGTATCCTACGAGTAAACGCTGTTGCTTACTTTTCAATATACAAAGTGTGTGATGGTGTGCTCCCAATTGAAAAAAGAAGAAGAAACAGAAAAACTTCATAAGTGTTTGTCGGTTTGAGGTAAAAATACGCGTTGTTTTATAAAATTATTTTTTTTTTGTATTTACTATTTAAAAAAAGTTATTAAAATGATAAAAGGATTTAGTAAACGTCATTTACGGGGTTATCAGCTCAAGAAAGGAAAAAAATGTGTTCCTCTACTGAATTTATTGATAGGGAAGTGGAGGAAACTGATCAAAATATAAAAGAATTAAATATTGGAGCAGCATCGCCAATGGCCAATTTTGAAGTTGCAGACATTGAAATGCCTTCAGTAAGTGAAACTTCAAAGCCTACATTGAAGGAAGTATTGGCCGATTGGTACCTAGAGTTTCGACCTTCAACAAGTGCTACACGGGCTCTATTAAAAAGATTGCATGAGCAAAATCTAGATGTTCCATTATGTGAAAGCACGCTAGTGACAACTAAGACAGAACTTAACACAAGAACGGTTGCTCCAGGCACCTACATACACATTGGAATTAAAAAATTTATAGATGACAACAGCCTACTTTTTAAAGATTACAAGGAGTTGGTGCTTAATGTCGGCATTGATGGTCTTCCACTTTTTAAGAGTTCTTCAGTGTCACTATGGCCCATTTTGGGTCATTTTTCGAACGTCGAAAAGTCGTCGGTTTTTTTAATAGGGTCATACGTTGGAGATCATAAACCAAATAGTATCGATGTTTACTTACACGACTTTGTAGCAGAAGTTAAAATGTTAATATTGGAAGGCGTGAAAAATGAGAATTGCTCTATGAACTTCAAAATTGGAGTGTTTATTTGTGATGCGCCTGCGCGTGCATTTCTTACGGGAGTATTGGGTCACAATTCATTCCACGGATGTTCAAAATGTACTCAAGTAGGATACCGTGTGGGATATTCTGTGGTATATAGTGATCAAATAGCACGGCTGAGAACGGATTTAGATTTTTCTAACAGAGCAGATTTATTTCACCATCAACTTTATTTCAGAACTCAAAAATCAGAACTGGAATTATTGGGAATAGGAATGGTTTCACAGTTCCCCATCGATCCTATGCATAACATTGATTTAGGTGTTGTTAGAAAGGTTCTCAATTTGATTCTCAACAATAAATGCACAAACTTTAAGCTTACAAAGCAAGATAAAATAGAACTTTCATTCCGTGTTTCCCAACTTCAATCTTATATTCCATGTGAATTTGCCAGGAAGCCGAGAGATTTTTCTGAAATTTGCCGCTGGAAATCTGTTGAATTTAGATTTTTTATTTTATATTCGGTAATTGTATTGTTTCATGACATTGTGTCATCTGATATTTTGAACCATTTACTATTAATTCATTGCGGATACCGAATGTTATTATCCAAAACTACACATCTCAAGAACCTAAACCTCATTCAACGTATGTTCGAAAGTTTCGTGGCTAAATTTAAGTATCTGTATCCAGAGAAATATTTGTCATATAATGTACACAACATTCTTCATATCACTCAATATGTAAAGGAAGCTGGTTTCATACAAGACTTCACAGCTTATAAATTCGAAAATTTTCTACAAGCTATAAAAAAAGCAGTAAAACGACCATCTAAAATATTAGAGCAGTTAGGAATTTGGTACTTTCGGCAAAACCTCTTCAGAAAAGAACTTCAGTATGGCTTCACAAAACGGCGAAGTGGCGAAATTATTAAATATTGTACAGAGAACTTTACATTATCAACGAAATTTCCTGATAATATTTGCTGCATAAAACCCAATATTCCCATTAAAATAGACAAGTTTAATGAGAGCTCTTCGGGAGAAAGATTTATTATTGGAAAAAGGTTCTTAGGTGCAACACGTTTTTATACTCAGCCTATCAATTCAGATAGTTTGGGTATTTTAAAGGTTTCACAAACAGTCTCCGAAACAGAAGAAAGTTTTCTGCTTGATTCTGTTTGTCATAAGTATGTTTGCTTGCCTTATCAGAATAATTTTATTATACTTCCATTATTACACAACATATAAATACCAACAACTTTTTACCACTGTATAATTCTACGTTTCTGCGTATATATATTTTTAAGATACATTTATAAGCTTCAAATAAATTTATACAAGGGACTTTTAAATTAATATAAGCAAAAATGATCGCCGAAAATTTCGAAAATCCAAATTCTGAGTACGTTCTGCTGACACAAGAAGTAGCTTCAAATATTAATGATGAAATACATGGACCTGAAGGTAAATATTTTTAACTTGCTTCGCTTTTAATATAACTTATGTATTTTAACCAAAATCAATTTCTTTGCAGAGGAAAATACACAACCAGAGTATGTTTTTTTGACACAAGGAGTTGCTCCACCTGTCAGTAATGAAATGCATGAAATTAAAGGTAAGTATTTTTTTTAATATGTACAATATATGAATATATAATTAATTTAACCAAAAATTATATTTTTACAGAGGAAATAAAGACAATAAAAAAGGACTTGGAAACTATAAAACAAAACATTGGAACAATGGAAAAGGATTTGGAGACTAACAAGACGTTGTTAGAAAAAGTGGTAGACAACCAAGCAAAAATTTTAGCTTGTTTATTGCAAACATCCAATAAGGGAATTTTAGAACGCCAAGCCTTGTTTCCTATTGAAAACGAAGAACAGATGCAAACAGTGGACCGCCTTGCAGAGGAAAATAAAGCCGAAATGGTGTGTTCTCATTTTTATAAATTTTTCGTACCTACTCTTTCTAAAACCCTTATTTTTCTTCCAGATAAATGTTATAAAAAGAGTTTTGAATCCTGGTGGATTACAAAAGAACTTTCATCGACTCCTTGACAACAAACTGATATTTTTGTTCAATTACGATGGCGTGAACGGTAAAAAAGCTTTCAAAGATTATAAATCGTTGAATGCAGCCATTTTCGGTAAGGCAATTTTTTTTTAATATGTGTGTACAAAATTTTTAACTTTTATTTTTTTCCTTGTATAGAAGCTGTAAAAACTGATGGCTACACGTATATGGAATACGTAAAGGATATACGTGAATCCATAAAAGCATTTAAAAACAGGATTCACAAGAGAAAATATGATGAGATGAAAAAAGGTGCGAAAAATATTGTACAAGCAGAACGTACTCCTGTCCCTAACACAACCTAAATAATTTTTGTTGATATAAATAAAGTCTGCTCAAAAAATTTATTTTATTATTTATTTAATGAAACAAGTTTAAACCTAGAGAGTAAGAATCGTTTTTATAAATTGTTGTTGAATTATATAAGTTTAATTTTTAATTTTTGTATATTTTTTGCAGAAGAGACCATGGATCTAAAATGAATTTCAAGCCTCCGAAAATTTAAAAAATTTGTTGCAAGTAGTACATTTCAAACAATTTTCTGTAAAATTCGTTTCAAAAAGTCGGCGTCATGAGCCAGGTTTATAGTTATGTTATTTTCAGATATGTTTCTCAAAAAACTGTTTTAAAAATCGTTTAAGAAAAATGCAAATTGTATAAAAAACTTAAATACATAAAAATAAAAATTTATAGAGTAATACTGTATGTTTGAAATTTCGGGGGCTCGAAATCCATTTTAGATCCAGGTTTTTTACTGCAAAATTGCTCTGAATTCTTAATAGAATAACTTCCGTCCCTACGATTTTCTATAAAAAATCGACCCGCCATAATGTGCATATACAAATTTATGTAACTTTTTTTGTAAAAAACAATATATATGCTTAAATTCACAATTATTTTTTCAAAAACTTATTTAAAATATTAATTTCTCTTTATTGTATTGTATGAAAATACTTAAATTTTTATTTAATTTTATTAATTGCATAAAATAAAAAATAATTAAAATTAAAGTACCAAAAATATTTATTTTATTTATAAATTAAATAGTATTGGTACTCGTTTAACAGATTAAACGAGTACCTGTAACAAAGTAAATATATCAACCATTTTCGGTAGGGTGCATATAAAGTACTCTTCCATATATTCAGTATATGAACAGGTACTTTATATTAATTACAGAGGCGTATACTAAGTATATGGGAAAATACTTCATTTTGATTACAAAACCATAAAACAAAGTACACTGAATTGTATGAAGAACGGATACTTTCTCATATACTTTGTGGGTTGGTGGAAATCAATGAAAAGGCGGCCATGTTATTCTAAAAGTAAGCCTAAAACGTATATAGAGTTCCGAGTACTCTGTTTAGACAAAGTATGCCACACGTATTTAAGTATGTGTAACACACGTTCGTTACTGGGCTCTATCAAATTTCCCCATTGCACTTACTTTACTTAAATGACCAATATCAAAAACCTGTTAAGGTCAAAGGCCGAGCATATTTTAGAATTGACCAATTCGTAGGGCAAGCTTTGAAAGATTTTCGTCTACTTGGCCTTTTTATCGAATTTTCGGAATTTCTCATTCGGGATTGTTTTGCAATGCTTTTGTTGCTGGAGTATTTTCATACATTCGCACAACAAATCCTAACCAACACAACCGGTGCTGTTTGATGCGTTTTACTATGTCGATGTCAACGTATAACTCATACAGTTCCATGTTTATTCAATATCATTATTCATTGTTGATGCAAACTGGTCCAAAGATTTTTCGTAGAATCATCCTCTCAAAAACTCCAAGAATAGCTTCCTCTGCCTGTGCAAGTGCCCATGATTCAACATCATGTAATAACACGGGTAGTTCTTACAGAGGAAGCTTTTTTTCTTATCTACTTATGTCGTAATTTATGTTGACGGCGGTACCAAGGTAAACAAATTCTTTAACACATGTGGTCCAATTCTTGAGGATTTGAGATGTATTAGCTGCTGCATCTCGGACAATTTCATTTTCTCTCTCGGTTAATTACGGTATTCGCAGTTTGGTTTATCAAAAATTAAAAGATTGATCGAAGCAAATTATTAAAGCAAGTTTTTTATTACTAATGTCCAGCTAATTTTTGGGTTGTCAAGCTATTTTTTTCCTTACGTCCAGCTTTTTCAGGATTTGTGTCTGGCAACCCTAATGGTAGGGTAGGGTGAAGAACGGCTCAGGGCTCCAATTACATCAGGAGACCCATGAAAATATTTGGTAATGGTTGCATTTGTTGATATTTGTAGTGTCTGGTCAACAGGGCTTTCTTTTTTAGTTGAACAGTTTTGTATTAAAGTAGAGTCAGAGTTATATACCCATTTACTAAACGAGAGTCTATAATATTTATTTTGTAACCAGGTGTTTAGAGACCATTTTGACTGAAGAGGACACGAACCCCCCGCCCGACTGAAGTTAGCCTTATCAATGGCTCCCACGTCCTCCTTTGGATTAAAATAAAATTTTCTTTTTGTTCATGTAAAACCTGTTTCTAATACATCAACATTTGTCACTTCGATATGATTTAAGGTTTTATTGATAGCAATATGTTGGTGTACATTACAATTCCCTCATCCATTTTCGAGCAATCTTTCTCTGTGGATATCTCAGGGGCTCAACTCGCTTCCACAGCAGAGACCCTGGATATCTACTCGGACGGATCTATATCGGCACGTGGTGTGGTCTTCTTTATCACACTTTTTGGGACAAAAGTAAAATTCAAGTTCCCCATACAATGCAGTATTCTTCAAGCTGAAATCTCAGCTATTTATAGGGCGAGCAAGTGGCTCACGTACCACCGAATATATTCTTACGATATTCGCTTCTGTACGGATAGTCTTGCAGCAATTCATTCCTTATCATCGGTCTACACGACATCCGTTCTCATCCGTGAATGCCGGGCATCCCTAAATGAGATGGCGAGACATTCCAAGATCGAACAAAAGGTGGTGCTCTCCTTAGTCAGGAAAACACTGACCAATTTATAAGTATACCGCTATCTGCATGCAAACTGCTCATTAAGCAGTTTCTTTTTAGGTCCGCACAGATCAAGTGGTCCACAGAAACAACCTGTTTCATGTCTAGACTCACATGGCCAACTTACGACTGTAAGCGTTCTGCAATCTTGGTCAGCTTTCCGCACCATAGGCTTCGCACCCTTATCTCAGTACTCACAGGAAACTGGTTAATAGGTTTACATGCTAGAAGACTTAATCTTCTACGCAATGACTACTGCAGAAGCTGTCACAACGTAGAGGAGGAAGTAACCATCACTCACTTCCTCTGCCACTGCCCGGCCCTTGCCGATATTAGGAGACTCCATCTGGGATTCCCTTTCTTGCATGATTTATCTGAGATCGCGAACTTCAACATTCGTAAAATTTGCTCTTTGGTGCAACTGGCTGGCTCTAACTGAGCCTCTTATATATCGGTAGTTTAGAAATTTTTCTTTTCTCTCGCCTACATGAATCACAAAGGGACCTCTTTCTTGGACCCAAGTGTGGCGGACCAGACGGACTGCATCCTGCCTAACCTAAATTAACCCTATAACAAAGAAAAATTCTTTAAAGTTTGTGTTTTGAAAAAAGAATGAAAAATTATTTTTTTGTTTCAAAAAAAGTAAAATTAAAATTTTTTTTTCAAAAAAAGTAATTTTATGCGTAAAATATGTGTAAAATTTTATTAGGTTTTATTTTGTTAAAGTGTTTGTTCGATTTTTATACATGTCTAAACAATACCAAAAAAAAAAAGGAATTCTATATTCTTTTCTATATACTTTTTTTAATTTTTTAACAAATTAGAAATTGATATAAGACATAAGTTTTTACAATTTTTTAAAATTACTTTGTAATTTCTAGCAAATATCTCTAAAACTAAACAAGTTATTATGATTATTTTTGGACACAGCATAGAGCAATATATTAGAATATAAATTTCAGAACGAGTTCTGAAATTATAGTTATATATATATATAATTCCCCGACAACATTCCAATTGGAACAAGCGGTACTTCTCTCAGACAATGAGCTGCATCCGATTCTATTTTTAGACTCATTGAAAGGGACCTACGTTTTCACGCCGGCTCCGAACGGCAAATGCATTAGTTAGAGAAGTTTTACATAGCCTAATACTCAATAACCAGTGGCTAGCTGAGTTATGAGGTGAACCGCCGCTTTTTTTTGAAAATTTATTTTTTCAAGTGGGTCTGGCCAGGAATCGAACTTGGGCCTCTGGTATGCTAGGCGGATGACTAACCTGCTATACCACGGCGGTTCAATTATAGTTAACATTTTTTAATTCAGAGGAGCACGATTTTCGAAAATTTGATTTTTTTTAGAAAAAAGGGTGACCCCACTTATGGCCGGGCCCTATCAGATTTTTGCACCGACCTTACGAACTTTATACTTTTTATAATTTAATAAAGAAAACTTTTTCACCAAAACTTTTCACAGTTACAAAAAACTCAAATTTGTTTAGAACAAGTAAAAGTGCTATATTCGGCTATGCCGAACCTTAAATACCCTTCACCAATGGTGTTACAAAAGTAAAGTGCAGAGTGGAAAGAGTTTTTGGTCAATTACAAGTATGTATGTTTCTGAAGGCTGATTTAGGTGAATCCTATAAAAATACTAATATATGTTTATTGATTTTCTAATCTGAAAGAGTTTCAAATCTCATACATTAAATTTTTAGGCGATATATGAATAATACTTTAATTAGAGAATAACTATGTTTTATATTGGGTCTGCATTTTGGAGGTAGATTGAAATACAAACAATTTCAGAAATAACATAACATTGCAACATTTCGCATCTTGAGAGAGGTCTTGAGCATATATCTTTAAAATTAGAGGACCGATTAAATGGTTGCTTTAATAAGAATATTTAGCGGACCTATTTAGATTAGGGTGAGCCGCCGTGGTATAGCAGGTTAGTCATCCGCCTAGCATACCAGAGGTCCCAAGTACGATCCCCGGCCAGACTCACTTGAAAAAAATAAATTTTCAAAAAAGCAGCGGTTCACCTCATTCCTCAGCTAGCCACTGGTTATTGAGTAGTAGGCTATGTAAAACTTCTCTAACTAATGCATTTGCCGTTCGGAGCCGGCGTTAACACGTAGGTCCCTTTAATGAGTCTAAAAATAGAATCGGAGGCAGCTCATTGTCTGAGAGAAGTACCCCTTGTTCCAATTGGAATGTATATATATATATATATATATATATATATATATATATATACAGGGTGGCCCAGAAAGACCGAAGTGGTGTGAATTCCTTATAACTTTTTTATTATAATTTTTTTTTCTTTTCTTTTCAGTATTTTGTAAAGAAGACTTGGATAATTTATAATGGAGCAATACACAATTGAACAACGTGCCCAAATTGTTCAAATTTACTTTTCAAATCAACGGTCCATTGTGTTGACTCAGCGTGCATACCATCGTCAATTTAATGTGCGGGTTCCACCCTCTCAGTCAACAATAAACCGTCTGGTTGCAAATTTTCGAGAACAAGGAGCAGTAAGGAACCTTCCTGGTCCCGGCAGACACCGAACTGTCCACACGGCTGACAATATTCAAGTGGTACAGGAGAGTATTCGGGAGGATCCAGAAACATCAACCAGGAGACGTTCGTCACAACTGGGCCTCTCAAGAACGTCGCTGCAGCGAATTTTGCACACCATAGGATTGTTTCCATACAAAATTCAACTTGTCCAAGAATTGAAACCAACACATTACCAGCAACTTGACTATGCAATTTATTTCCAGCAAAAAGCACAAGAGAATCCAAATTTTATTCATAACTTAATAATGAGTGACGAAGCCCATTTTCAATTAAATGGGTTCGTTAACAAGCAAAACTGTAGGATATGGGCTACGGAAAACCCGAGAGTACTTCATCAACGACAATTGCACTCAGTTAAGTGTACCGTTTGGTGCGGTGTTTCTTCAGAAAGGATCATTGGCCCATTTTTTTTTTTTTGAAAATGAACAAGGTGTCGCCATTTCCGTCAATGGTGATCGATATCGGGCCATGTTGCAAAATTTTGTAAGGCCAGCCGTGGAAAACCATCCGCAAATATGGTTCCAACAGGATGGAGCCACAGCGCACACTGCGAGGGCCACAATGACTCTTTTACGCGACATCTTTGGTGAAAGAATAATTTCTTGTAACAGCAATTTTAATTGGCCTCCGTGGTCCCCGGATTTAACCGCTCCAGACTGTTTTCTTTGGGGCTATTTAAAAGGAAAAGTTTATGTTAATAAGCCTAGGACTATTGAGGAGTTAAAAACGAAAAGTTTATGTTAATAAGCCTAGGACTATTGAGGAGTTAAAAACCAATATTCGAGAAGAAATTAACATATTACCACCGGAAGTTTTGCGAAAGGTCATGTATATATATATATACATTAGGGCGGGTCAACTGTGCGGACTTTCGTAAACAGATTTTTTCTCAATTATAAAATATGAATGTATGAAATTTGAAAGAATTGTATAAAATGTGTATAAAAAAGATTATTTGTGCTGTCATTTCTAAGGTTTGCTCTCAGTTTTGGGCCTTTTTTCTCTCGATTCCATCGATGTCGCAATAAAACCACTTTTGTGTTCTTCTGCAACGTGTTTGGATGCTCTAGTCATCTCTTGGACATTTCGTTCGGTGCTTTGAATGTGGCATGGTATTTCGACGTTAATCATAACCTCATCAGAATCATAATAATCTTCAGTCAAATATTGCAATGGAATGTCTCTTGTGTATGGCGGCTCGTGTAGAATATCATCATCATTCAAATCTATCATGTTGGAAAAGTGGGTGCAGTCAAAATTGATTTTCGGTTTTTTGTATTCTCCCAATGTTGTCCGATCGAGATCACTTCGGATATGTTTTTTTTTGTCGATTGCCATTTGACGTATAGGTTTCACATTGTGACAAAGCATTGCTAGCAAAACATTTTCAGAGCTAGCAAAGTAGCAATTGGCTGACATTACACTATGAACAATGGAAAGTAAATTCGGTGGCAGATAATTCGTCCATTTATTGCGACATCGATGGAATCGAGTGAAAAAAGGCCCAAAACTGAGAGCAAACGAGACTTGAAATAATTTTTAATATTCTGTATTGTTTCAGTTTTCATTCAAATTTTATCAATTATCATTTTTCAATCAAAATTAATTGATTAAAATGATCAAAATTAAGTTTTAATGTCTGAATTTGAATTACACTGATGGAAATAAACATGAAATGTTTTTTATATGAAAGTCTTGTTTAGTTCTTTATTCAAATTTCACTTTTATGGCACTGATTTCATAAAATTGGAGTAATTTAAATGGGAGATTTGAATTCAGCGCCAAATTTTCCAACATTTTTTTTATTTTTTGACCAAAAATCACGATATTTTGATAAAAAATCACGATTTTTTCTTTTGATAGTTGCATTTAATGTATTTTAATGCCAGATTCAGATTCAGCGTCCAAATTTACCTTAGAAATGACAGCACAAATAATCTTTTTTATACACATTTTATACACTTCTTTCAAATTTCATACATTCATATTTCATAATTGAGAAAAAAATCTATTTACGAAAGTCCGCACAGCTTTTTTTCAGAATTTGCATATGCTGTAGTGGAGAAAAAGTCTTGAAATTACATGTATTTTACGAATTTCGCTGAGCCAGCCACCAAAATTTGACCCGACCTAATATATATATATATATATATATATATATATATATATATATATATATATATATATATATATATATATATATATATATATATATATATATATATATATATATATATATATTTAGATTAGGCCATCATAATGTGCAAAAGTCACTTATTTGAGACATATTTGGGTATGATGAAATCAAGTTTGATAAGCTTCTAGATTTCATACCACCATAACTTATATGCATAGGTATTAGATGTTAATAGTGTTCCACGAAGTACACTTTTAAATTGCAACATATAGTTCTACTTACAGCTAAGATATAGCCCAACTCGAAATTCGATGCTAATTTTGAATTTTGGGATAACGCCAAAATTCAAAATTCGATAAGAATTAAAATTTGTTTTTTGTAATAACAGTATTTTTCAAAATTACTGTGTTTTTTCAAAAAACTATGTTGTTTTAAAAAAAGTTTATTGAACTGTTATTATTATTATTAAACAAGTAAGAGTGGTATATTCGGCTTTGCCGAATCTTGGATAGCCTTCACCAATGGTGTTCCAAAAGTACTTAATGTAATTCGTAGCAATATTTGGTTATACTAGTATTATATGCAAAGAGTCTTTAAAATTAAGAGTCGGAAAACGAAAACCTTTTCGGTGGCGTCATCATCTAGAATAGTTATGCACCCAAAGGTTAGGTTGGGCAGGTGGCTGATGTCTAGGGAAGCTTCACTTGGGTTCTAAAGTGGTTCCTTTGCGAAAGATAATGATTACTAGACTACAAGTAGAGAGTGCATATTTAAGCCAGCCAGTAGCTTTGAAATAAAGTAGACACATATTTTACGAACATTTAATAAAGTTCGATAAACAAGATAAACCATGCAGAAAAGATGCTTCAAAATGTAGATGCCCTTACATTTGCAATAGCACATCGATTTGATGAAGTTTAAGTATTCTGGCATGCAACCCAAAAACACAGTGCCCAGTGAGGGTTGTGTACTTTAATTCATACGAATTGTCCAACTATTAAAAGTTAATGATTAGTTATGTAAAACTCTGAACTGATTTAGGTCAAAGCTTTAACAATGATAAGCCTTAAAATTATAGGGTATACACTCTTAGTTTTAGATACATACGTGAAATATATAGCTTTTGAATGGATGGTTATCAGCTTTGTCGGAAAAGTTTACTTATTAATTTGAAGTTAGTTAATTAATTAAAATGAACACTTCATCAATAATATTTGGGATGTATAGTTCTTTCGATCTGTCCGATGGATGTTTGGAAAGTTTTGCTCTAGTTCTTTGTGCAATTTTAATGTGATTTAATTTATCAGCATTAAATCGATTCCCGGTCGGGTTTATATGGGAGATTTCACTAAATGTGAATAGAGCTCGCCCATTTTCAATATCGAACTTTTCAAGAGATCAGAAATACTTTTGTCAAATGTTGTCCCTCTAGAAAGTTTATTTTAGGCGCTATTGTCCTGAATATCAATATTGTACAACGTCTTTATACTAAATGTCATCATCGTATCTATTATAATTTGTCATTTATTAGCTACTAAGAGATTGCCTTAGGCGAAGTTATACGAGATCAATTGTCAAACGTGAACGGATTTCTCCCAATTGCAATTAAAAAATTTAAATTTTTGTTGATATGTGAGATACTTACATACATATGTAGGTTTTCAACGGATATCATGTAATTAGCTGCATTTTTGTACTTCCTAGGAAGATTACCTATAATTTGATATATTCTCTAATGTTATCATAATGTTCAAAAGTCAGACACAAAATTAAGATAAATGCAGTGTGTCTGTCTGCTAAAACCAGATTTGTGGAGCTCCTGAATTGTCCCACCCTGAATTTCAAGATTGTCGATCAAAACACCATCGCTTAAACGCTAAATTATATCTACCACAAATTACAGAATGCATCAGGATTTAGATAATCCCCTGCGAAGGACGCTATTAAACTTCATCAAAATAAACATCTGAGATATCGACAAAACAGGAGCTCCAAAAACTTGACTACAACAGAAAAAAGGACAGACAAGTAGACGGACGGACATGTAGACGGACGGACGGGCAACAAACAGACGGACGGAGGTCGCGAAATCGATTCTTGTGCCGATTCGGAGTTGATCGGTACAATTTGAATGGTATTCATAATCAGATTTGTGGAGTATATATATCAGATTTTAGAAAATCCTCCCATAAATAACGATGTCAAATTTCATCACAATCGGTCCATAAACACCTGAGATATCGCTGAAACAATACTTACAAAATGTAAACAAAATTTCTTAGACACGTACTTTGGGCAATTTGCTGTACATCAAATGTAGTGTTATGGCGATATCTCAATTGTTTATAGACCGCTTTTGATAAAATTTAATAACGTGCTTGGTGGGGGAATTTCCTAAAATCTGATATAAAATTTATGTAGGTCCGTACTAAAGGAGGATAGTTTTTCCTATTTCTGCATTTAATTTTTTCAACAAACATTCTCTAATGTGTACTTTGGGCAATTTGCGATACATCAAATTCAGTGTTTTGGCGATATCTCAGTTGTTTATGGACCGATTTTGATAAAATTTTACAGAGTGCTTTGGGAAAATATATATATATATAACATATTATCACATGTACACCAGGAGTATCTTTTTTCTCTTGTTATTTAAAAGTGTGTTTCAATCAAAAATTTTAAAATTTTCGTATAATTTTTGGTATTTTTTCGATATTTTCGGTGTTTATAAACCGATTTTAATGAAATTTAATAGCGTTCATTGCGGGAGAATTTCCTAAAATCTGATATATAATTTATGTAAGTCCATCCTCCAGGGGCTTCAGAAACTTGATTTCAACAGACAGACAGACGGACGGAGAGACAGACAGACAGACAGACGAACATCGCTTAATCGATTCTCCTCCCGATTCTGAGTCGATCGGTATAATTTTTATAATAAAAAAATTACAAACGGAATCACAAACTTATAATACCATTTCACCTATTGGTGAAGGGTATAATATCATCAAAATCGGTAGATCAGTAACTAAGATATCGCCAAAGAAAACGCAAATTGGCATATTTTAGAAAAAATTTTTATTTTTTTTACAATAATTAAAAAAAATTGAATTATATTGATTTTAGAAAAAGATATTTTAAATCAAACGAAATGTCTTGTAATTTATTTATATTAAAATATATATTTATTAGAAAAGTAATGTTTTAAATAAAATAATGAAGTCTACAACTGCAGACCGTTCGAATGTTCAAAACATACTGCCGATCAACTTGCTAGAGAGATTGTGTCCAGCTCACTAGAAAATGTGAAGTTGTGCTTAACTCAATCTCTCTGCACTCATTAAATAATAAATTGGTGCTGATCGTTCATCGAATACCCTTTCACCAATAGGTGAAAGGGTATTATAAGTTTGTGATTCCGTTTGTAATTTTTTTATTAGTGATCGTAGACCCCATAAAAATTATACCGATCGACTCAGAATCGGGAGGAGAATCGATTAAGCGATGTCCGTCTGTCTGTCTGTTGAAATCAAGTTTCTGAAGCCCCTGGAGGATGGACTTACATAAATTATATATCAGATTTTAGGAAATTCCCCGCAATGAATGCTATTAAATTTCATTAAAATCGGTTTATAAACACCGAAAATATCGAAAAAATAATAAAAATTAGACGAAAATGTTAAAATTTTTGATTGAAACACACTTTTAAATAACAAGAGAAAAAAGATACTCCTGGTGTACATGTGATAATATGTTATATATCAGATTGTAGGAAATAGTTTCCCAAAGCACTCTGTAAAATTTTATCAAAATCAGTCCATAAACAACTGAGATGTCGCCAAAACACTGAATTTTTTAGAGAATGTTTGTTGAAAAAATGACATGCAGAAATAGGAAAAACCATCCTCCTTTAGCACGGACCTACATTAATTTTATATCAGATTTTAGGAAATTCCCCCGCCAAGTACGTTATTAAATTTTATCAAAAGCGGTCCATAAACAATTGAGATATCGCCATAACACTGCATTTGATGTACAGAAAATTGTCCAAAGTACGTGCCTAAGAAATTTTGTTTACATTTTGTAAGTATTGTTTCAGCGATATCTCAGGTGTTTATGAACCGATTGTGATGAAATTTGACATCGTTCTTTGTGTGAGGATTTTCTAAAATCTATACTCCACAAATCTGATTACGAATCCGTCCATCTACCTGTCTGTAATTTTTTCTGTTGTAGTCAAGTTTTTGGAGCTCCTGTTTTGTCGATATCTCAGGTGTTTATTTTGATGAAATTTAATAGCGTCCTTCGCAGGGGATTACCTAAATCCTGATGCATTCGGTAATTTGTGGTAGATATAATTTAGCGTTTAAGCGATGGTGTTTTGATCGACAAAGATAAAATTCAGGGTGGGACAATATCCTGAAATTTTGTGTAAAATCCAGAAGCTCCACAAATCTGATTTTAGCAGACAGACACTCTGCATTAATCTTAATTTTGTGTCTGACTTTTGAACATTATGATAACATTTGAGAATATATCAAATTATAGGTAATCTTCCTAGGAAGTACAAAAATGCAGCTAACTACATGATATCCGTTCAAAACCTACATATGTATGTAAGTATCTCACATATCAACGAAAATTTAAATTTTTTAATTGCAATTGGGAGAAATCCGGTCACGTTTGACAATTGATCCCGTATAACTTCGCCTAAGATAATATGATGACATTTAGTATGAAGACGTTGTACAATATTGATATTCAAGGCAATAGCGCCTAAAATAAACTTTCTAGAGGGACAACATTTGACAAAAGTATTTCTGATCTCTTAAAAAGTTCGATATTGAAAATGGGCGAGCTCTATTCACATTTAGTGAAATCTCCCATATAACCCCGACCGGGAATCGATTTAATGCTGATAAATTAAATCACATTAAAATTGCACAAGGAAATAGAGCAAAACTTTCCAAACATCCATCGGACAGGTCGAAAAAACAATACATCCCAAATATTATTGATGAAGTGTTCATTTTAATTAATTAACTAACTTTAGATTAATAAGTAAATCTTTAATAACTTTTCCGACAAAGCTGATATCCATCCATTCAAAAGCTATATATTTCATGTATGTATCTAAAACTAAGAGTGTATACCCTATAATTTTAAGGCTTATCATTGTTAAAGCTTTGACCTAAATCAGTTCAGAGTTTTACATAACTAATCATTAACTTTTAATAGTTGGACAATTCGTATGAATTAAAGTACACAACCCTCACTGGGCACTGTGTTTTTGGGTTGCATGCCAGAGTACTTAAACTTCATCAAATCGATGTGCTATTGCAAATGTAAGGGCATCTACATTTTGAAGCATCTTTTCTGCATGGTTTATCTTGTTTATCGAACTTTATTAAATGTTCGTAAAATATGTGTCTACTTTATTTCAAAGCTACTGGCTGGCTTAAATATGCATTCTCTACTTGTAGTCTAGTAATCATTATCTTTCGCAAAGGAACCACTTTAGAACCCAAGTGAAGCTTCCCTAGACATCAGCCACCTGCCCAACCTAACCTTTGGGTGCATAACTATTCTAGATGATGACGCCACCGAAAAGCTTTTCTTTTTCCGACTCTTAATTTTAAAGACTCTTTGCATATAATACTAGTATAACCAAATTTTGCTTGGAATTACATTAAGTACTTTTGCAGCACCATTGGTGAAGGGTATCCAAGATTCGGCAAAGCCGAATATACCACTCTTACTTGTTTAATAAATGAATTACTTTTTTGTTGATTTTTTTTATGCGATTTTGTTTGAGTTTTAATGCTAAAGCAGTACAATCTTAACCTAGTCATTCGATTATTTGTTTTTATTACAAATACCTATTATTTTCAGTTTAAAATCTAGTTTGGATTTATTATTATCATATTAGGCATATACATACATATATATATATATATATATATATATATATATATATATATATATATATATATATATATATATATATATATATATATATATATATATATATATATTTTTTTTTTTTTTATTTAAATGTTTGAAATTCGGTTGCTCCTCATCCGTTTTGGGGGAAAAAATATATATATGTATGTATTAATGGTTCCATGAACCCAGTAACTGATATTTTCATTCATGAGAATATTCCCTTTGTTTTTTTTATATTTTTTTTAATATTTTTACACAATTTGATTAATTATGGATTGCTATAATTTAAAAAAGTATTACTTTTTGAATTTAATATTTGTTTTTACTGAAACTTATTTACATGAATACAATAATTCATTTTCAAGAGTGGAGTTAAAATTAATGTAAGATATGTATTTAATTGTACAAAATAACTTTACTTTTAAAGAACTTTGCTTTTAATTTAAAAATGTATTTATATCGAAAATTTTATCATATGTATGTATTATTATTATTATTTAAATTCATCACTTTTGCCAATTATATTTTATTGTATATAATTATTTAGTTGTTTGGGATAATTATGAGTTTTTTTTATTATAATTTTTTTTTAACATTTTGAATTTTGTAAAGTGTCTGAATTACAGAAATTTTAATTCATAAAAAAAAAGTAAAAGAAAGACAAAAAAAAATTTCTTTTTAACATGTTTATGTTTTTTTTTTTTTATCCTAATCTAAGTCGGTTTTTATGAACAGTAGTTGACTTTTTATTGATAGAGTTAGGATGTGGAACCATGGTGCAGTTACCAAGCTCATCAATTTGAGTTACTAAAAACGGACCTTTGAATTTGTTATCCAATTTATGACCTGCAGGGTTATCGATATATACTATGTCTTGCAATTTAATATTTTGTGGTCGGGCCGTTTTATTATATTGCACTTTACTTGCGCTTTTTGCTTTTTCAACTAACTCTCTAGCTCTTTTTTTAGAAATTTGTAGCCTATATTTTATTTCCTTATTATAAGCGTCAATATTATAGATTGGATCTATTGTATTATTTTGAATAAATTCAATATTACTAGGAAATTTTCCAAAAACGAGTTCATATGGAGTGTATCCATGGATCGTAGAAGGGGTGGTATTGAAACAATACGTAAAGTATTTAAGCCACACATCCCAATCTGTTTTATCAGTGGAGATATATGAACGAAGATATTCATTTAATGTTCTGTGGCTCCTTTCGATCGTTCCGACTGTTTGATGATGGTGGGAGGTGGATGTTAAGTTTTTAATATTTAAAAGTATACAAAGTTCATCTAGGAGTTAATTTTTATACTCCGTACCCATGTCTGTTAGAATTTCTTTTGCAGGACCATAAATGAGGATAAAATCTTCAAATATTGCTCTCGCAATGGATTTAGAAGATTTGTCGGGAATAGGCACTGTTATGAGATATTTTGTCAGATCACAAATGATCGTAACGGCGTATTCATTTTGACTTAGAGATTTCGGCAAAGGCCCAATAGTGTCTACAACGATTCTATCAAAACTGTTCAATGGAGTTGGTGTTAAAGTTAATTTTTCTTTAGGTTTAATTAATGATTTGTTTTTCTTGCAAGCCTCACAGGATTTAATATATCGGGAAACATCTTGGTTCATGCCTCGCCAATGAAATAAATTTCTTAGTTTATTAAGTACCCTAGTAATTCCTGCGTGACCTCCACTAATGGGGTCATCATGATACTTTTTAAGAATTTCCTGTTTTTCTTGATTATCGACAATAAGTTTGATTCGAGGAGTAATTGCAATTTTAATAGTTTTTAACATTTTATTTCCTATTTGTTTAAAATTTGATATAGAAACATTCTCAAAAAGTTTATCATTAACCGAAATTTTCAATTTAAGATAACAAAAATCGTTGGCTTTTTCTTCTAGCCTTGAAAACAATTTATCTAAAGAAATATTTCCATTAACGATAATGTCTCTTAACTCAATTTTTAATAGATTGTTTTTTTGTTGTTTTATAGCCAGTATTTTTTTTCTAGGCTCAAAAGTTATTTGCACGTATTTTTTTACGTCCGTTTTTTGTAAAGCTTCAAAAATACATGGTTCGTCAAACAGTGTATTATTAGGGATTTGTTGTATCCCAGGCTGATTGGAATTTCTTGTTTTTGATCTTGTGGTCATTTTTAGTACATTTGTTAACCATGCATTGTCTTTCTTGATTTGCCCAAAATCAAGTCTAGATAACGCGTCAGCTCCGCAATTATCTTTTCCTTTAATATATTCGATCTCGAAGTCATACTCTTCGAGATCTAACCTCATTCGTGTTAATTTTGATGATGGATTCGTCATTGAAAATAAATATACCAGAGGTCTGTGATCAGTTTTTATTAAAAACTTTTTCCCATAAATATATGGTCGAAAGTAATTTATACTCCAGTGTATGGAAGTTAACTCCTGCTCTATCGTGCTTTTGTTGCTTTCCCCCTTGGTAAAGGTCCTTGAGGCTAAAGCTACTGGTAGTTGAATACCATTATACTCCTGGCTTAGCACGGCCCCGGCCGAAATTTTTGAGGCATCAGTTGTGATGCAAAAGGGACGATTAAAGTCCGGATATTTTAATATTTGGGGACTTAAGAGTGCATTTTTTAAATATTTGAACGCCTTGTCGCATTCATCGGACCAAACAAAAGGGACATTTTTACGTCCTAAACGTGTTAAATGTATTGAATAATAAGCGAAATTTTGAATAAATCTTCGGTAGTAATTTACAAATTGAACGAATCTTTTTGCTTCATCACCCGTTTTGGGTGTGGGGTAAAATAATATTTTGTCATATTTGCTATCATCCGGTAAAATACCTTGACTTGTACATTTATGCCCCAGAAAGGCGACTTCTGGGTTGAAAAACGTTCATTTATCCGGATGAAGTTTTAAATTTGTTTTCCTGCAAATTTCGAAGACTTGTTTAAGATTTTTGATCATCTGTTGAATCGAACATCCAACAACTATCAGGTCGTCCATGTATACAAAAGCTCTATTAGGGGTAAGTCCCGCGAATGCCAAGGACATCATCCTTTGAAAAGAATTCGGAGCGACCTTTATGCCATAGGGAAGGCGTCGGTACCGAAAAGATCCTGCGTTTGTAGAGAATGAAGTTAAGTCTCTAGAGTCCTCATCAAGTTCAATTTGGTGAAAACCAGATATTAAGTCAATACAAGAGAAGTACTTGGCCCTCCCAAGCTGATCTAGGATGTCATCAATACGGGGCAACGGATATTTGTCCGCAACAAGCTTCTTATTAACTTGTCTATAATCAATGACTAAACGCCATCTTTTCTCTGGATTACCTGGCAAAGATTTTTTGGTACCAATAGAATAGGACTATTAAATTCAGATGAGGACAGTTCAATGATATCATCTTTCAACAATTTATCTACCTGTTTATCTATTTCCTCTTTGTGGGCATATGGAATTCTATAATTTTTTATATAAACCGGATTATCATCTTTCAGCCTAAGTTTTTGTTTGTAAAAATTATTGCAAGTTATAGTATCTGTTTCTAAAGCGAATACGTCCAGGTATTCTTCACATAAATCCGTAAGGGTGTCTAAATGTTGTAATGGACAATTCGCTTTTAATTTTTCTAATATGGTTGATTTTCTACTACCTGTTTTGTCTATTTGATTAAGTTGCATTAATTCGTATTCTTCAAGATTTTCAGACTGAATTTTATAATTAGTAATTATTTGATTTTTCTCGGTAGAATTTAGAATTTTTACATACGGGTGTTCTGTATTAATAATTGAGTTCGCAATAAAACCCCCGGGGCAATTTCCTGATTGGGAATTATAATCTCTTTATGAACATAATCTATTGAAATTTTTCGGATAACTTCTGCTCTTGCTGGCAGAGAAATTGAGTCAGCCGTTGGCGCATGTCTAATTTCATATTTTACGCCAATTTTATTTTGAAATGGATTTAAAATGAACCAATCTTTATTATTTTTTTCATAGTTTATTCTACAATTAAATTTTTTAATAAGATCCAGACCAATAATACCATCAGTTGGTATTGGAAAGACTCTTCCACAATCTGAAACTCATGCTTTAAAATGTATTTTCCTGTAAAAATAACAGCTATTACCGACCCTAAAGATTTGACAAATCCCTCATTTATACCAGACATTTTAAAAATAACATTATTATTAATGTTTGTGTTTTGTTTTAGTTTATTATTTTGAATAAATACACTAAATACATTCAATTTCTCTAATGAAATCGGTAGTGGATTTTCCTTGCTGCTTTATAGCTGCAAGTTTGGAAGTTAATGTTGCTATTGACGGACCTTGGATTGACGATTTTAATTTGGCAATAATACCCTGTATTGTAGTTTCATTGGCAACTATGGATTTGGCCGCAATGCCCAGTTTTGTTTTAATTAAAGCTACTGCCGTGCTTTAGAAACCTTCTTTTAGTTCGTCTAACAACTACAATGCATCTAAAAATTTATCCAAATTTTCATGCTTGCCGTTAACGTCAGGCAGCAACCTAACTGCTATTTTAAAAAATTCGTTTTTCGTAGTCATTGTTGACGTATTTGTGTTGTTAGTTGGTACAGAGAAGAGTTTAGAACTTTGATCAACTTGTGATTTATTAGCGGTTATATAGGCTCCTAGCTCTACCTCGACTTGCCAGATATCTTCTTGAGATAATTCTATTAAAACTCCTAATTTGGTTGGGATAGGTTTAGTAATTTTTAGTCTATCAAAAATTGTATGAATTTTATTTTTAATATATGTTGCTCTAGCTTTTATGTCGATTCGTTGTTCCTCTGTTAGACTTTTATTGGTATCTATAAGTAACTGGGTTACAGTATTATACTGTATTAAATAATAAGTTTTGAATATGTTCCCTTGAAGTAGGAATGGAAGGTATATCTGTTCTATTCAACTTTTTATATAATCTACTGCATTCACTTTTTGCTTCATTTACTGTTTCATCTATTTCTTGCCAAGAGTAGGACATCATAAAGTTCAAGATAAACAACTAAATCATGTCATTTTGCATTATTTACAAATAAATTTTATGTTTTCAATCTATATATATATTATAAATGTGTTTGTAAGTTTATTTGTTTATTTGTTTGTTTGAAAGAGGTTGACTCCTAAACGGTTTGACCGATTTTTATGAAATTTTGAAATTAGATAGAATATTCCCTTAAGGTGGTTTAAGGATATGTTTTGTTTCAAAACTTGGCCTAGAAAGGGCTCAAATAGGGTAAATAGTGGACCAAATGGTGCAAAATTTAATATTTATCATTGAATTTGATAAACCATAAAAGTTAGAAACTTCAAACTTAACAAAAGTAAATTCATTACCAATGGCGTACGGCATTGAAAAAAATTAAAAGGATCGGAGCAGGGGATGACGCCTTCCCAGTTACAAAAACAATACCTATAACTGGGTAAATTGATTTTGATGATTTTTGAAATGTAGATAAAGTTATACTAACTTTCCTGAAATTTTTACAGTGAGGTATGGTGTGACCGGTTGTTAAAATAGGCTAGGTTTTTTTTTTAAATCTGAAGTGGGCGTGGCCCCTCCCATATAACTCATATGTTAAAAATGACAAATTTAGGTGACCGAGAGGCCCGATTTTCCTGAAATTTCGACAGTATGTGGTGTGACCGATGGTTAAAATACGCCAGATTTTTTTGTTAATCTCAAGTGGGCGTGACCCCTCCCATATAAGTCAAATATTGAAAATGACAAATATGGATGACCGAGCTGCCCGAATTTTCACATTATGGTAAGGTGAAACCGGTGGTTAAAATAGTCTATGTTCTTTTTTTAAATGTCAAGTGGGCGTGGCCCCTCTCATATAACTCATATATGAAAATCACAAATACAGGTGACCGAGAGACCCGATTTTTCTGAAATTTTGACAGTATATTATGATGTGACCGATGGATAAAATAGGCCAAATTATTTTTGAAGTCTCAAGTGGGCGTGCCCCTCCCATATAAGTCAAATATTAATAATGACAAATATGGATGACCCTACACACCGATTTTTCTGAAATTTTGACAATATGTTAAGGTGTGACCAGTGGGTAAAATAGGCCAGGCTGTTTTTAATCTCCAGTGGGCGTGACCCCTCCCATATAAGTCAAGTATAAAAATTACAAATATGGATGATAAGATCAAAACAATTTAAACGAATTAATTAAAGTTTTAAATGTGGATTTTTTCATATTATAGGATAGTTTTGAATTTTTTGAAAACGACCCAAGGAGGACCTGGGAATCGAAAAATGGGGATAAAATTCTATTTTTCTTTAAAATTACATCACTTCATAACGGCTAGACCGATCACGACATTTTTTTCTACGTGTTTTTAGTCCAAGTTAGGATTCTATATAAAAAAATATTTACAATGCTACATAAAGAAAAATTACAATCGGAAAACGGCGGCACGGATATTGGAAATATGATTGATGTTTGATAATGACGATGTTTCACTGATGATTGTTTAAAGATTTTTCATGATTATTTGATGGTTGTTTGACGATTTGAAAATTTGTAATAATTGTTTGATAATTGTTTCTCGTTTAACTGGCGATTTTATGGCGGTAGTTTGATGATTTTCTGTCGATTGTTTGAGGGTTAATTGATGATTGATTGACGACTGTTCAATGATTTTTTATGATTGTTCGATAATTGTTTCACGATTAACTGACGGTTATTTGATTACTATTTGGCGATTGTTTGATAATCTATAAATATAAAAAAATTTTCGCGTCTGTTTTTGTATGATTTTTTTTATTTTTTACTTATGCTATGCATTTTATTTTTACTTATGCTATGCATTGTGTTGGAACTAGGAAAATAGGTTGTGGGAAGGAGGAAAGAGGGAGTAGTGTTCGTGGACATTAGGTTTGAATTTTCCTATATTGCAACTGTCAGGAAAAACTTCTGCAGGAAGTGGGTTCCACATACGTACTGTACGGCTAAAGAACGAATTTTCTCTATAGTGTGTTGCTCGGTCCACTGGACAATCAACCACAAATGCATTGACGTGTGTTGCGTAAGAATCTTCGGGTTTCGGGAACGAGGTCTCTGATATAGTTAGAACACATTCCAAAGTAGTACCGATATAACAGTGTTATACAACCCACATTGCGGCGGTGCTTCAGTGAGTCAGTAGAGTTGGATACCCTACTGTCACCGATAAGCACTTTCGCCCTCCCCTGTACGCGGTCGACAAGCTCCAAAATAGACTTACAAGCAACGGCCCATACATGAGAGTTGTATTCCATTTCTGGTCGGACATAGGTGGTATAAATCACACTAATGTGGGGTACTGCCAATCATTAAAGTCAAATAAATACATATGCAAATACATTATTAAAGGATTCAGTTCAAAAATTTATAAAAAAAATATTTCATAATTGTTAATTGTTAAAGAAATGGTTAACACAGCAGTAAGTAAAAATATTTTACTGTTAACCCGGGCAACGCCGGGTACAAGCAGCTAGTTAAAAATAAAATTGGCTCAAAAAATTTAGGTACATACTTGTTTTTAGATAGAAAAAAAAATCAGATATTTAAAACGGTAATTCATAACATAATTATTTTATAAAGAGTAAAACTAGAGTTATAGCTGTTATATTTATATTGATTATAACATAATTATTTTATAAAGAGTAAAACTAGAGCTATATCTGTTATATTTATACTATAAATTTTATAGGTTTTTAACAATTTTAGAAGATAGAGAGAGAAAAAAAACACTAAAAATTTAAGAAAATTTCTGTTTGGTAATAAATAGATGTAAGTACATATATAGATAATTATATATTTTTCTTCTTCTCTTCTGGTTTTGGATGAAACTCTTCTTATTGTTGATTTTGTGCAGGAGATTTTGATGAGAAAAATGTGATAATAAAACGGAGACTTTTAACGAAAAAGTTGTTGTTAATTTTGCTGTTCTTGATGACGTTAAGGCTTTGATGCAAATGTCATCAGATTTAAACGGTGGAGAGATTTGGTTTTTGTTATTTCTATTTTATTTTATTTAAATTTGTTTTTTTTTTTTTTTTTGAAATAATGCTATTGCCAATTTTCGTTTGTAATGTGTATTGATGAATTTTTCTTTATAATGTTTCGGTTTTTTTTTTGTTTTTACTTTTCTTTCTTTAAATTTTTACCGTTAGCTTCTTTTTTTTATATATAGGTAGAATTGTACTTAAAAGTTCATTTAAATTTCATAGGTGTAGATTTTGGTTTCTTTAAACGATTTTCCCTTTTAGACCACTCACACGTTTTTCTTTAACGATAGTTTTTTTATTTTTTTTTTATTAAAATAAACGCAAAAATTTTTATTGTTGATTTAAGTGTAAGACCAACTTTCCGGTCCTGTCACGGTCGCCATGTAAGGATATTTTAAATCAAACGAAAAGTCTTATAATTTATTTATATTAAAATATATATTTATTAGAAAAGTAATGTTTTAACTAAAATAATGAAGTCTACAACTGCAGACCGTTCGAATGTTCAAAACATACTGCCGATCAACTTGCTAGAGAGATTGTGTCCAGCTCACTAGAAAATGTGAAGTTGTGCTTAACTCAATCTCTCTGCACTCATTAAATAATAAATTGGTGCTGATCGTTCATCGATAAACTACACGGCCAATAAATTCATGACACTATTGCAGCATGCTATATTTCATCAATATTGTTCTATAAACACCTGAGATATCGCCAAAGTTGAAAACTCGATGAGAATTTAAAAAAATTTTGTTTAAAAAACTGTATTTTTCATAAAAAAAATTAATTTCGTCAAAAAACTGTGTTTTTTTTAATTTTTGAACTGTACATCAAATTTTAGGAAATCATTCAACGCAGCACACTATTCAATTTCATCAAAATCAGTGGATCGTAAGCGAGATATCGCCAAAGCAAAAGATATCGATGTACGCAAATTGGCATATTTAATTTTTTTTTTTAACAGTATTTTAGGAAAATTTTTGAGTTATATATCAGATTTTAGAAAATACTCTAACGCAACATGTTATTAAATTTTATCAAAATCGGTCTATAAACACCAGAGATATCGTCAAAATTCAAAATTCGATGAGAATTTATTTTTTTTTTTAAACTGTATTTTTCAAAAAAAAATTAATTTTGTCAGAAGATTGTGTGATTGTCAACGCAGCACACTATTGAATTTCATCAAAATCGCTAGTTTAATAACTGAGATATCGCCAAAGCAAAAGTTATCGATGTACGCAAATTGACAAATTTTAAAAATTTTTTTTAAACAAATATTATTAAAAAAAAAAATTAACTAGACATCAGATTTTAGAAAATATTCCAATGCAATATGCTACTAAAGTTTATCAAAATCGGTCTATAAACATCAGAGATATCGCCAAAATTCGATGAGAATTTTACAATTTTTTTTTTTTTAACTGTGTTTTTCAAAAAAAAAATTTTTGAATTTCGTCAAAAAACTGTGTTTAAAAAAAAAAAGTTTTTTGATCTGTATATCAAATTTTAGGAAATCATTCAACGCTTGTATTTAATATCAGATTTTAAAAAATACACCAAT
This sequence comes from Stomorhina lunata, assembly GCA_933228675.1. NCBI lineage: Eukaryota > Metazoa > Arthropoda > Insecta > Diptera > Rhiniidae > Stomorhina > Stomorhina lunata. Next base: position 73,315,417 of record OW121740.1, on the reverse strand, counting down.
GCAACATGCTATTAATTTTTATCAAAATCGGTCTATAAACACCAGAGATATCGTCAAAATTCAGAATTCGATTAGAATTCAAAAAAAAATTTTTAAAAAAACTGTATTTTTTAAAAAAAAAAATTTTAAATTCGTCATCGAAGTTTAGTATTTTAGCGATATCTCGGGTGTTTATGGACCGATTTTAATGAAATTCAATAGCGTGCTGCGTAATTTCCTAAAATCTGATGTATAAGGAGCTCCACAAACTTGATTTCAACAGACAGACAGACAGACGGACATGGCTAAATCGACTCTCCTGGCGATTCTAAGTCGATCGGTATAATTTTTATGGGGTCTAGGACGAATAATGAAAAAATTACAAATTGAATGACAAACTTATAATACCCTTTCACCTATTGGTGAAGGGTATAAAAATATCTTATTTTCGCAACATAGTTTACACGCATGCCCGAAGCCTAATCTTTTAGAATAGTCTTTTGAAAAAAATTTTAAAAAATATCAAAAAAAAAAAAAAATAAAGCTACTTTTTTTGAAAAAAAAAATTCAAGCTTTTTTCGGTACACAATAAAGATTTGCATCAGGGTAACAATTGTTACTTTGTTACAAACGTTCTGCATTTGTGTATCTACTCTGCATTTGTGTATTTACTCATGCTCACCAAAACAGAAATTGTTACTTTGTTATTTGGTTGAGTAAAAGTTTGTTTTTTGGGTCAGATAACAATTCGCTAGCTTAGAGTGCAAAGGTGCCAACTGCACTTTTTGACATTTTTCAGGAGAGACAAAAAACTGTATAAAACAAATTACATAATATTTTCAAAATTTTTTTGAATGTAATTTTATTTACTTTGTTGTTGCATACATATTGAAAGCGCTAAATTAACGTGAATCCGAGTATATACTTGAACTAATTATTTCTAAAAACTATAATTTCAATCAATAAACAATAAATTGAATTATTTTGCATTTAATAAATTGTGTATGAATTGTGGGAGCAGCGCACAGTGGTTTACGGACGCTTTTTTTTTAAATAATTCTGTAACTTTTGAACGACTTGAGATATTTGAATGAAATTTGGCATGGTGATAGTCAAGGAGTATTCGGGAGGGGTCGGGAGAGTGATTGATGGACCTTCAAAGTTGGTCACCTCGGGTGTTCGACTTTTTTAAAAATTCGCCAAAAATCCATTTATGAATGGATTGAAAAGAAATTTCAAACCTAAGTTCTCCTTCAGAAGGTCTACAAAAAATACCCTTACATGTGTAGGTTATCTCCTTTGGATTTCGAGATATTTTGATAAAAAGGAATTTTTAAGCTTTTTTTGATCTGGTGGACGCATCTGAAGATCAAAAATTTTTTAAGAATATTCGTTAAAATTGTAACAAAATTCTAAATAATTTCTGTGCAAGTTGGTTATAGATATGTTATTTCGTTTAAAAGTTAAAAATATTCAAAGTTGAAACTTAAAAAAAATTTCGCTTTTTTGAGTTTTTCCCTAAAAGATAGCTATATTTTTTCACTAATAAAAAAATATTTTCTTAAGAAACATAAAAATATTTTTAAAGTTTTTAAAAGAAAACATAATGAGAATGCGTATAAAACAAATTTCTTGCTAATTGGACTTTTAGTCCTCGCACATGCCCTCTCCAAAAAATGCCAATTTGTAAAAAAAATTTTTGGTTTAAATAAAAATTTCTCAAAAGGCAAAGCACCGATTTGAAAAAAATAATAATGTCCATAATTTCTAATATATCTGTTATTGCTTGGAAAAGTTTTTTTCTGAAACGAGCTGCAAATAGAGTCAGTGTTGCCATTTTTGTAAAAAAAACTCATTTTTTGAAACCCTTTTTTCCCGAGTTGGGAATCCGGGAATTTTTTAGTTAAAATTGGGAATTTTTTTTAGTCTATTGCTTCTTATTGGTCTACATGACTACAGATTTTCATTGTGATATCTTCATCTATGTCATTTCTACAAAATATCAAAAATTTAAATTATTTTCCTTCTAAAAGTAGAAAAATAATATTTTTTTGTTTTACGATACAAAGTGTAAAAATATTAACTCACTTAAAAAAGATTTTCAATTGGTGTTCATCTCCTGGACTTTCCCGATCCAATGATACTAAACACGTGTATCAAGCTTTAATACATAGCCTTTAAAGGCTCTGAAAACTTTGCCTCCCATAGCATTTTAAATATTGGAGTATTGGAGAGTAATGTGTGCAAATAAAGTTAATGGTGCACAGTGGTATTAACTCTGCAATTTCTAAACTACTAAACGGATTTTGACAAAATTTGGAACGTCAATAGAAGAGGTGTGAGGCTTTTAGATCAATGTTTAAGAACGTATTTGTCGGTAGCACAGTGGGCTATACACTGGGCCAAAGTTGCCTACCTCGGGTATATAAAACATTTGGGGGCGTATAACTTTCCTCAATTGGGTCCGATCAAAAAGATTTTTACGTTTTCGAAAACCTCTTCAGTCGTTCAAAAGTTACAGAATTATTTCCAAAAAAAAGCGTCCGTAAACCACTGTGCAGCGTAAGTAAAAACCCTTTTAATCTTTTAGTTCAGTAGTGCGATTCACTAACTTTTAAAACTTTTAAAAGGTTCTACCATTAACAACACATTTTGATGTTTGCACTAACCACTATGTGATTCACTAACTTAGTTTAAGCCACGGTAAAGTTATGTGGCAACTTTGTCAAAATAAGAGAAAAACACAAAGAAGAATAGAAAAAAACCAAGCCAAAAACTATTTTTGTTGTAAATTTTAAGAACAACTTGAGTAAAATATTAAAAATAATTATTATTTTAAATACATTTTTATTTATTTTGATGATATATGAATACTACTGAATGAATACATACTACTATCAAAAGAAGCCGGTCGTCTGCTGAGCAGCCAAGTCATATAATTGAATTATATTTGTTGTTATATTCTTATATTATATTTTCTTTAATTATAATTTTCGATTTATATAAAGAAACAATTTTTTAATACACTTTTCTAAATCACTTTCCTTAACCACTTTTCTTTAACATTAAACAGCATCAAAAATGTTGGCATTAATAAACAACAATTTATTTGTTTATTAATAACAGCTGATTGAAACAGCTGACTTTAAACGTCAACAGAAATCATTAAAGTGTTTGTGAATAGCAGTGTGGTTAATTTAGTTGTTTAATAATTTTGAAGAAACAATTGTGGTTAAAAAAGCGTAGTGAATCGCACTACAGAAGTGGAATAGAATCTACCCCAACAAACGTGAAAAAATACAAAAGCAAATACAAGTGCGCATGTGTAAAATTCTAAATAACTAAAACATACAGAAAAAATACAGAAAGAAATTCAATAATCGTCATTGTGAAACGTCATTATTAAGTTTGCGTGTGCGCAAAGTTTATGATCTTTTCTCTGCTTGTTGAAACTAAACCTGCGATCGGCAAAAGCTAGTCCGAGGGCATTTATATGTTTTATTTTCACACATATTGGTCACACAGATAGGAGAAAGATAACAATTGTTTACCTTAAGATAAATCATTCTCTCATGGGCATTCAAACAAACAGGTTTTGTTGTTAGTGTCTTACTAGCAACACAACTTGTTTGTGTGAATGCAGGGCATAGACAAATAGAGAATTACAAGAATAACCGATACGAACCAGTGTTGCCACCAACCAAATGTTAAATTACACATGGATCGTGCCAAAATTACACATGAAATTAGGAATTACACATGATTTTTTTTTTTTGACAAAATAACATGTTTTTAATTTAATAAATTTTTGTTTGTTAAAAATTAAAAAAATAACGCTTGAAAAGAAAACAATTAATGTATACAATTTGAAATCGATTTCAAAAAATGAAATACATAACGACTATATTGAAAATCTTTCACTTCTTGTTTAACATTTTTTGTGTAGGTTCAAAAATTGGTCCACCTTTAATAAATTTTTGCAATGTAGGAAACAATCTATCTTCAAGGAATTCTTTAAATCAAAAACTTTTATCTTATAATCTTCTGGCTCCAAGTCCCAACAGTTTCAAAATCGAAAGGTGCATGTCAAGAGTTTGCAAATCGACATGGAAGAATGAAAACATATATGTCACCTTCTCCGAGAAAAGGGACCTAGTGTATGAAAATAAAGTTTTGAGAAAAACTAAAAAAATTAAATTTTAATGTTATTTTCATTTTTATCGATTTTCTCAAGTTCGTTTTGTATGTTTTTAAGGCAAATACATTTTTATCAGAAATCTAACTCATTTCATCTTATTATAAACCCTTTTAGGTACCAAAATCCACTGCTAACTCTAAACCCGTTTTTTGACACACTAGGTTCCTTTTCTCGGAAAAGGTCACATATAATGATTTAAAAGTTTGGGCAATTTTGTGATCAACAATATCCGCAATTGAATAAATATCGTCGCTTAAATTTAATATTGTTTTAGTTTCACGAATATAAAATTCTCGAAAATCATGAAGTATAATTTTTTTCCCGAATTAGAGACTGTGGTCAAAGATTCATGAGCAGCAATACCAATATATCATATTCTTTAATAAACATATATATTTTTATCTGAATGGTTGATTTCCCATAAGCACTGGGATTTTAAAACATACATTTTTATGTAGTTAGAATAAAAAGTTTGCATTATATGCATTTTCGATTTCGAATGGGACACACATAAATTTATTTTTCAAAATACTACTTTTGAAAACTGTTATTACTCAAAAATGACAAAAATTAAAATTACACATGAATTACACATGCAGCCAATTACACATCGGCTACACATGAAAATAAAAATTACACATGATATGTGTAATTACACCTGAAGTGGCAACACTGATACAAACACAATATGCAATAGTATTATTTTGCGGGACACTGTTTTAAAACATAGTTGGTTAAGTGTATCTAAGATTTGGCGTAGCCCCATGACTGTTTAAGGTTAAAATAACTTTTTTTGTAAATAACTTACTACTGTGCCTCGTTTCTGTATTTCTCGCATCGCGTAATTTCTCACATCGAACAGTAAAAATATGCAAAAAGCAATGTTAGTTGAAACGATTAGTTGGCAACACACATTATTTTTATAACAATTTCACTGTTCGATGTGATAAATACAGAAACTAGGCACTGGTGTACAACATTTACTTTTTATCATATTTGTCGGAGTTTGTTACAAATTAATAAGATTAAGATTTTAAAAATTCAAGTTTTGACCTTTGACCCATAGAAGAAAGTGTATGCTAATCCAATTTTGAATAACACAGTATGCATTCTCTTCTGAACAACAATTTTGATAAATAGTTTCTTTAAAATTGGACAAAAGTCAACCTCGATTTTCAGTTTTTATTTTTCATTTGTATATTTTAACGCACCGATAAGACAATTTTCTATTTTTAATATTTGTTAAACAAATTTCAAGACAATTTTCTATTTTTAATATTTTTTTTAACAAATTTCAAAATAATATTTGCAACCGACCTGAGAATAATGTACCATTTACAAACAAAATCAAACTATAGGAGCTTTAATAAATAAATATGCACACATGTAGGATCCAAGTAAAATTAAAAGACTGGATAAAATAGTATACTTATTTTATGGATTTTATACTGACTTCTAACTTTGGCTGCACGGGTAAACGTGGTATTAATAGGTAAAAAAGTTGAATTCGAAAAAAATCCCATACAAGCGTGGTGTTTACTTACCATGGTTTTGTATTTTGCAACACATCAATTAAAGTTTGCAACTGCTGTCGGAAGTTGTCACTAACTGTTATTTTTGCCTTTGACGTTCCTCTTTGAGTGTTAGAGGAGATGTTACTTAGCATTTCCTAAAAAAAAAAACAATTTTTTTATTTAATATATGTATTTAAAAGAACTTTTTTATTGTAGAAAATAAATTTTTGGGATCACGAAAACAATGTTTGTTTTACAACCTATTTGTTTCTAAATTCTATTAAAAGATGGAGCTATTTTTAAGATACATAATGTTCGCCGTGGTATAGCAGGTTAGTCATCCGCCTAGCATACCAGAGGTCCCAAGTTTGACCCCTGGCCAGACCCACCTGAAAAAAAAAATTGTTAAAAAAAGCGGCGGTTCACCTCATAATTCAGCTAGCCACTGGTTATTGAGTATTAGACTATGCATTTCTCTAACTAATGCATTTGACGTTCGGAGCCGGAGTTAAACGTATGTCCCTTTCAATGAGTCCAAAAATAGAATCGGATGCAGCTCATTGTCTGAGAGAAGTACCACTTATTCCAATTGGAATGTTGTCGGGGAATTATATATATAGAGGAAAAAGTAGTTAACGGTGCAACGAATCTGGTACTTTTTAAAAGATTTTTTAAAATGTTTGTGTTAAAAAATTTGAAGTAAATAAATGTTTTTTAAATAAAGAAAGCCAAGTTTTTATGGTGTTTTTTATAGTGGTTTTTTAACTTCTCTTTAAGCTTAATCTCCATATTTAAAGATCTTGTTAGCCAGATTTTATCAACGCGGAATATGGTTTCTCAATACGTTTATTTGTTTTTTAGCCCTGAGACGGGTACCCAGGTACCCGAGCGAACTTTAAAGTCAAATATCTCTTTAACGATAAAATATACAAAGTTGAGGTTCTTTAAGTTCCTAAAGCTATTTAATTTCTAAAGATTTTTACCACTCTAAGATTTCCAAACTTTTTTTGGTAGGCTATATCCGGGAACCATGATAAGGGTTCAATGATCGTGATTTAATCGCGTATTATTTTTGCTTCTCTGTAGATCCCAGGATATCTATTCGTAAATTTTGAGCAACATACCTTTAAGAATCACATTGCTATCATACATCAATACGTCTTATGAAGATGAACAGGTAAAAAATGGCACAAATAGGTTTGCTTGTTTTTTAAAATATTCTTTTATACAGGCATGTCACACAATCCGATGGGAATGGTTTCAATTTCGTATTTACAAATCAATCGTATTTGTTTTAGGTTCTCCAGATTTCGATCAATTTTGTTCATTCCGAAAAAATGTAAAATGACAATTTTTAACTTAAATTAGGCAACGTTGTGTAAAATAAAACAAAAAACAAAAAGAAAACAGAAAAAGTGTCTTTAAAAAAATTTTAAACAATTTCTTTTCAGTTGAAAGTCTGACATTGACGAAAATGGATCGCTTAAGTATCATGCAACACATTTAAATTATCAAAACATACTACAAAAATGGTGATTCTGCAACAGCCACATATCGTGTTTTAAGAGGAGATTATGGTTTATCGTCCAAGCAATTAGCAAAATTGTGAAGAAATTTGAAGAGACTGGAGTGGTTACAAATATTGTAAGGCCTGTGCATCATAGTTTCGCTTGTTCCGCTGAAAATATTGCTGCTGTAAGTGAAAGTTTTGCCGAAGACCCGAACGTGTCGATTCCTCGACGTTCTCTGCAATTAGGACTGTCTTATGGCACATTATTGAAGAATACGACTTGGAGAATATGTGGTTTCAACATGACGGTGCTACATGCCACACAACTCGAGCGAATATGGCTTTATTACAAGAGGCATTTCCTGGATGCGTAATTTCTCGTCGTGGCGATATTAACTGGACACCAAGATCATGTGATTTGACACCATTAGAAATTTTTTTGTGGGACTACGCGAAAGACTGTGACTATGCAGACCTTTAACTTTTGAGCACTAAAAAACCAACATTCGTCAAGTAATGGCTGAAATACCGCCCAATATGTGTCAAAAAACTGGCAGAAAATTACATCAAAAGAATCAATGCTTGCAACATTTCGCGTGGTAGTCATTTAAATGATGTAGTGTTTCATACATAATGTCAACGTTCAAACTTAATAATAATAAAAAAATATTGTTATGTTGAGAATTCAATGAGCTGGTTGGAAAAATAAATCGATCAATTCTCTTTTTAATTGAGACCAAATGGGGGTGGATTTTATGTTGGTTGCTCGTGAAAAATACAAACCAGGATTCGGAATAAAGGAAATTAAAAACAAAATGAATTAGTTTTGGAATGGGAAGTTTTGAGTTTATTTCTTGAATATTACCTTTCTCTTCGAATGTTGAAAATATAAGATCGAAATGTGGATAAGGCCAAAACGGAAGCAGCCTTTTAGACATTTGACCGTTTTGACAGTTGGATTTAGGCGTTTTTGCGGGACAGAGATAGAACGATTTTCACAACTATCAGCTTTGATATATGATGAGCAAATAGGATTAATTTGCTCATCACTGATATTAATAAAAGGCGGGATAAGGCCTTTTGGCATTAACATTGCCGCCCGCCTTGCAGGATGTGCAAAGGAAAATGGAGTATGTCAATCCGGTCTTGTCCAAAAAACTGTTCTGTGAATAAAAATAAAAGTAATATTAAATATATAGTAGGATTTTAAATTACAGTAATGGAATTCATTTTAATGTATATAAAATTCAAGTTACAATTCAATTTAGAGAATATCATGAAACAATAAATATTTGAACAAATATACGTTCACATTTGCTTCTTCAGTCTAAAGTGCATTTGGATTTACTACATTGAGGCAGGACCATAAATATTCCAACCGAAGACAGTACTTTGTGCTGTCGGAAAGCCGGTTCGGGAAAAAACTCCCTGGCACATTATCTTAGGGTACAGATCAACTCCAATTACGATGTCAATCGGAGCATATTCATAGAAGTGGGAATCCGCTAGAAACAAATCCCGAAAATTCTTCTTAAAGGATTCTGGAAGGGATTGTCAACCCTAAAAGTTCCCTCAATCTTCGAGGACGAATCAAATCTTGACTTAAAGACTAATGGACAAACCGTTTCGGAATTAAGGGTGTACGACGTCATTTTCAGTTTATCTATGAGACTCTTTGCTACGCGGCTTACTGCGGATCCCGAGTCTAACAGACATCGAGCGTGCGATGTTGTTGAGCCGATTTTAACGAGTGCAGTAGGAAGCAAAATAATCGTGTTTTGACAAAGAATGGTTGTCCAGGTTGCCGAAGTCGAAGAAGATGTGGACTTTCCTCGTTTAGTTTTGGACACCACTGCATTTCTGGAAGATGATGTGCGTCTGGTAGATCTTGATGACCTAGAGGATGTAGATGGTTGTGGATCTGGAGAACGAGATCGAGATCGAGAAGGAGACCGATTATGAGATTCCGCTGGAATAAGATCTTTTACCAAACGAGAATTTACATGAAGAAGCGTGTGATGGAATTTTTTGCAGTGTTTGCACCCATGTTTAGAAAAACAAGTCCCCTGCGAGTGATCGTGTGCAAGACAGTTGGTACAATATTTGTGCTTCCGTACAGCACCGATACGATCCGAAATATTCATCGCGAGGACCTTGCGACACGTACGAAGAGGATGGGGACGCTTACATAAGCGACATGGGTACGAGTTGTACTTTGTGATAAATCTTTTGGACGAATTAGTCTTTCTTGGCATAGTTAGGCTGAAAAAGAAGAAAATAAAATGATAAGAACGAGTTCGAACGCGAGTTAGGAGTCAATGGGTAGCATTATTAGTTTTACAATAGGCCTGGTTATTGAGCCGCGCTGTGTTAAAACCTCAGCTACCCTTACGCGACTATCTGTTCCGGAAAATATCTTTACAACTCGACCAAGACGCCACGAGTTCGGAAGAAGATTCTCTTCCTTGATCACTACCAGTGCCCCAGGATGAAGATTTACTTCAGGTTTTTGCCATTTCAGTCGTTTATTCATCTCTCTTAGATACTCATTTTTCCATCTGGAGCAATGAGTCAGTCGTTTATTCATCTCTCTTAGATACTCATTTTTCCATCTGGAGCAAAAGTTTTGGTGGATTACTAGTAGTCTTTGCCACCGATTTGTGACGGAAATTGGTGAGCTATCTACCTGTGGATCAATCGGAGCTAGAATTGGAGTTCCGATGAGAAAATGTCCAGGAGTCAGTGCGCAGAGATCAGTTGGTTCAGTCGAAATAGGCGAGATTGGTCTGGAATTTAAACAGGATTCAATTTTCGAAAGCAATGTGGAAAACTCTTCAAATGTGTATTTGTAACAGCCGGCAATCTTTCGGAAATGTGCCTTAAAACTTTTCACACCAGCTTCCCACAATCCGCCCATATGAGGAGCTCCGGCGGGGATAAAATGCCACGAGATATTCTGGTGAGCATAATTGGACAACACACGCTGATGTGAAGTTTGGATAAACTCCCTGGCCAGGACCTTAGAAGCTCCAACGAAGGTGGTCCCGTTATCGGAATGGAGATGCAGGGGACACCCTCGACGTGCAACAAATCTGCTGAATGCTGGATCAAGAAATGGATTCAAGTTTAGGATGCTGCTGGATTTTTAGATCTGATGTCTGGAGGATAAAGCCTTATATTCAGTAGGGTACCACGCCTTTTGACTGACCGATATTAGTTGATCTCGGACGGCGCTTAGTTCAGAACTAGAAAGTATAATTGAATCTTTGTAGAAGCTGGATCGTAAACGTGGATGTGTTCGGTAGAAGAACCTGTAGACATATGCAAGAACTCTTAATGCTCTCGGAAATGACGAAAAGCGTTCTAACAGGTCTTCGAAGTTAGTGAAATAGGAAAAATGTACTCAAACTGTTTTGGTTTCAAGATCAGTAGGTGGTATTTTTGAAGTTTCAGAATTAGGCCATTGTGAGCTATTTGATTTTAACCAATCTGGTCCAAACCACAAAAGCTTGTTACCTAAAAGGTCCGAGGGACTTACACCATGGCTAGCGAGATCTGCGGGATTGAACTCCGAACTCACATGTTTCCATTGAGGATAGTCTATCACCTGGGTAATTTTTGAAACTCTGTTCGCAACGAATGTGAGCCAGTTGCATGCGGGCTTGGCCAACAATGAAAGTACTATCGTCGAACCAGTCCAGCAATAAATGGAGTATCTTTCTAGGTCAAGTCTTGGCAGTAAATTTTCAATCATTTCTGCCAAGAGGAGTGCTCCGCAAAGCTCTAATCGGGGAATCGATATAGTCTTTATCGGTGCTACCTTAGTCTTGGATGTGACTAGGTATGTGGAAACGGAGTTAACATCTGCTATTCGAACATATAATGCAGCTGCGTATGCTTTTTCGGAAGCATCGCAGAATCCATGGAATTGGACGTGAGCATCTGGACAATAATCAATCCATCGAGGAATACGAATGGTATTGATGGCGGAATAGTTGGCTCGAAAAGATTTCCATTGAGAAAGCGTATCAGGCGACAAGATTTCATCCCAACCAGTACCATCGATCCAAATTTTCTGCATTATCATCTTGGCTTGGACAATACAAGGAGCTAACCATCCTGCTGGATCAAAAAGTTTCGCTATTTGGGATAAAACGTCTCTTTTCGTGAAGTTTCCTGTGTCTGGAAATGGAATCGCAACAAAGAAAAACTCGTCCGTACACGCGTTCCAACGAATGCCTAATATTTTTGTAGAGCTACTATCTTCGAACTGGAGAAAATCTTCACGAAGTAGATGGTCTGAAGGAATGTCGGATAAAATATCGTTTGCGTTCGAAGTCCACTTTCTTAACGAAAACCCGGCGGATTCAAGAGCTTGGACCAACTCTTTTCTTGCCTTAATAGAATCAATTTTTGTGTGAGCTCCTGCAAGGACATCGTCGACGTACATTGAGCTCCGGAGTAGTGAACTGGCAATCGGATATATTGCTTGGACATCATCTGCCAACTGAAGTAAAGTTCGAATAGCGAGATACGGTGCACTATTGACTCCGAACGTTACTGTTTTTAATTCGTAATCGCAAATTGGACCATTTGGATTACTTCGAAACAAAATTCTTTGATAAGACGTATGATCAGAATTAACTAAAATTTGCCTGTACATCTTTTGAATGTCGGCATTAAACACGTATTTAAAAAAACGCCATTTCAAGATAAGGAGTGTGAGGTCATTTTGGAGAACTGGTCCAATGTGGAGTAAAGAGTTTAAACTTTGTCCATTGGATGATGGAGCTGAAGCATTAAACACAACACGAACTTTTCTAGTCAAGCTATCAGGTTTTATTACCGCATGATGCGGTAAATAATAGACCCTTGGACTTTCGGTGAGGTTGGACGACTGAACTCGAACCATATGCCCCAGCTCTTCATACTCTTCAACTACGCTATCGTAATTGATTATTAATTCATCTCTGCTAAGAGACGGACGTGTTTTTGGTTCTTTCCTTAAAAAAACCAAATTAAAATACTAAAACAAATAAATAATAATAACTTCAAACATATATTATCGAAAAATGACGATTTTTTAAATATATTAGTGAAGTGAAAGTGACGGTGTATATTTCATAAAACAAATAAATTATAAAAGTTTAAAACAATTTTAATAAAAAGAAAAGTGCATGAGTGAGACTCAACAGCAAGATCGAAGGCTCTCTCTAAATGGGAGAAATGCTTATATTTCCATAACAGAGTCAAGTGAAAACAAAAATGTTTATAATAAAGAGTACAACAAGTACTACTTAACAGCAAAGCCAATTGAAAGAGCACGATCTCTTTCCCCCTCTATTAACTCAATTGATGTTACATTTGCGCCAAAACAATTAACAAGAACAAATTGTGAGAGCAACAAAGTTACATTTGCGCCAACAACTTTTGAAAATAATAAAGAAAAAGAAAACATAAACATAAACAATCAGAATACTGTCAATACAGTCAGTGCCAAAAAAACAGTCGCAAGCGGGTCTTCAAATTTACTTAATATTGATCAAAATATTAATAATAGTTCCAATATTATGGCTAATAAACAGGTTCAAACGGGTATTGATAGGTATATTACTATCACAAAACGTAAGTCTAGTCCAATGGCAATGCGTCAGGAGCCCTTTCTGAAACAGGCCAGATTTAATAATAGTCCACAAGTAGGAGACATGTCGGTAAGTAGAAACCGTTTTCAATTACTTGCCACCACTGAAAATGAAATCCAGGAAAACGCCACTGTAAAGGAGCTGAAACCTCCACCTATATATTTAAGAGAGCAAACTAATAATGCCCTGGTTAATGACTTATCCATAAATAATAAAAGTTACTATACATTCCAATTAAAAAGTGCTAAAGGCCTGAATGTGGTAATTAAAGGCATTGATAGCTCGGTTCCTATTGATGAAATTAAAAACGCTCTTGAAGTTGAAGGCTATGAAGTGAAGTCTGTCCAAAACATATTAAATAAGAATAAAATTCCTCAACCTCTTTTCAGAGTTGAAATATCGTTTAATTCTTCCCAACTGAAGAAGGGTCAATCTCATCCTATCTTTAACTTAAGATATTTGCTTAACCGCAGAATTACTGTGGAAGAGCCACTTAAACGCAGAGATCCTCCTCAATGCCAAAATTGTCAGGAGTTCGGGCATACCAAATCCTATTGTAAATTGCCCACAGTATGTGTAATATGTGGTGATATACACAAGACTTCCGAGTGTCCTAATCCTAAAACCGACTCAACAATAAAGAAATGCAGTAATTGCGGGCAAAACCATACAGCCAACTACCGTGGATGTCCCGTATTTTTACGTCTTAGACAACAAACCTCCTCATCTCGTAGAACTAATTCCGCTCAATACCAGGGTTCCTATTTTCCATCTCTTCCTACTATTCCGGACCGCTCATGCAATGGTTCACAGCAAAATAATCCCCCACTTCCAATGAGCTTCTTCTACGCTCATATGGTTAAAGAGGGTCCGCCAATTCAAAATAAAGAATCCCAAAACTCCATTGAGAAGCTCATTGAAACAATGAATAACTTCATGTCCAACATGCAAAATATGTTCCAAGAGATGATGAGAAATCAAAGCATGCTTATGCAAATTTTGTTGGAAAGAAAATGAATCCTTTAAAAATATGTTTTTGGAACGCAAACGGCCTTAGCCAGCACAAAGGGGAAGTTGAGCATTTCCTGAACGAGCAGGAAATAGACGTTATTCTAGTCTCTGAAATGCATTTTACTCCAAAAAATTGTTTCAGAGTAAATGGTTTTTTAACTTATGACACTAAACATCCAAGTGGCAGAGCATGTGGTGGCACAGCAATACTATGTATGTGTATGTGAGTTCCCATCTTCCATTGAATGTTCCTCTAAAGACCTCTACAGACATCGATTCCGCGATAAATGTATTTACAGATGTCATCACAAATGCGGCTTTTGTGGCAACACCAATTTTTAAAACCAAAAAAAAAGATATTCCAGAACACTTCCGAAAGTATCCAAGCTCTTGTAAACGAGAAAAGAAGGCTTAGAAGACGTTGGCAAGAATGTCGATCCCCTGCCTTAAAAAGTCGTTTAAATGATTGTCAGAGAAAACTCAAAGCCGTACTGAAGATTAATCAACAAAAATCTCTTGATACATATTTAAAAAACTTGGATTCCTCTAAGGAAAAGAACTACAGCCTGTGGAAGGCTGTTAAACACATGCAATGTCCAATTGTATGTGAGTCTCCAATTAGGCTCGAAAACGGTTCTTGGGCAAGAGATCCACGTGAAAAAGTTGATGCTTTTGTCAATCACTTAGAAAAGGTTTTTACTCCAAACGAAACAGACTCTAACATAAGTCCTGATATTATAGACAACAACGTGCTTTCTCCATTGAAATTTCGCCTTCCATTGCTTCTATCAAACATACATAAACTTGACCTTAAGAAGTCTTCTGGAATTGACAGAATTCCTCCGTCAATGATTATCCATCTTCCAATTTCAGCTACAAGAATTTTATTATTTATATACAACGCGATTCTTCGTTTGGGATATTTCCCAATGTCCTGGAAGATATCAGAAATCGTTATGATTCCAAAACCAGGCAAGGACATTACTCAAATTTCATCTTATAGGCCTATAAGCTTACTTTCGATTATCTCGAAATTGTTTGAAAAGCTACTTATTTCTACTTTAAGCATAATCATAAATTGGATGGATATTATTCCAGATCATCAATTCGGTTTCCGCGAATGTCATGGTACAGTTGAACAAGTACATAGAATTACAACAATGATCAGGAAGGCCTTCGAAAATAAACAATACTGTTCCGCCTTGTTCATCGATATTTCACAGGCATTCGATAAGGTCTGGCACGAGGGACTTGTAAGCAAAATTGTAAATCTGCTTCCAGCAAGTACACATAAGCTCTTAAAAAGTTACTTGTCCAATAGAACCTTCCGAGTTCGATCAAAAGATGAATATTCTTCTCCTAGAAGAATCGCTGCTGGAGTTCCACAAGGTAGTATATTGGGTCCCTTGTTATATATTATCTTTACAGCAGATAAGCCAACGAATGCTCAAACATACACATCCACTTTCGCAGATGATACAGCATTCATTAGTATTCATTCCGACCCCAAAATTGCTTCTGCATTTTTACAATCCCATATTCATGAGCTTCAAGCATGGCCGAACAGATGGAAAATTAAAGTAAATCCGACAAAGTGCGTTCATGTAACGTTTACTCTAAGGAGAGATAACTGCCCTGCAATTAAGATTAACAACGTGACCATCCCCGAGAGTTCTCACGTTAAGTATCTTGGTGTTCATTTGGATCGCCGCCTTACATGGTCTCATCACATTGACAGCAAGATAACTCAGATAAAATTAAAATCCGCTGAACTAAACTGGCTTATTGGAACACAATCTGCTTTAGAGTTAGACTACAAGGTCCTTTTGTATAAAACGATAATTAAACCAATATGGACCTATGGTATTCATCTATGGGGAACGGCTTCTACCTCGAACATCGCCAAATTACAGAGACGACAATCCAAGTTGTTACGTTTAATAACCTGCGCCCCTTGGTATATACGAAATAACAACATTTATAAAGATTTGAATGTTTCTCTTGTCCAAGAAGAGATTAGAAGGTTCTGTACCAAATACATCTCCAAGCTGCACGTTCACCCAAATCACCTAGCAAGGCAGCTTTTGCAACGTCTAAGAAGGATGGATACCTTGGACCTGGTCAGCTAGGACCTTTTTTTATCTGTTGTCACTGAACAATTTCCTATTAATTCGAATAAATAACAAATAGAGTTGCACTGGCAATCTCTATATAATTTCCGTTAGATTAAGATTTGATTACTTATTGTTATTTTCTTAACAGAAAGATTCAATAATAAAATACAGGCTTAAAAAAAAATTGAGCTTGAAGTTTGGAGTCCGAATCAGTCTAGCCTCATTTCGGAAGAATTGAGCCATAGCACTGGACCTAGAATGACCGATATTTAACGAGCTAGGAAACTCTTCTTTAAATGGAAGCGCAACTATATATCTTCCCTGGGAGTTTCGTTTGGTTGTCCGAAGATATAAGTCCTCACAATATTGGTCGAATGGAGATAGAAAGTTCTTCCTTGGAAGATTCTCCACCTCCCAAAAGCGTGAAATCTACTTATCTAAGGTAATTTCACAGAAATGTGAAGTTATTGTGGGACTGGGATTGGATTGACAAGAAACCGGACCAGTAAGGATCCATCCGAAAATGGTTTCTTGTGCTATCAGTGATTGGCAAATATTGTGCCTAATCCCTGGACAAATAATAGAAGGGAAAATATCACCTCCGATTAGCAAATCTATTTTAGAACTAACATAAAACTTCGGATCAGCCAACGGAATTTCAGGGAGATTCGAAAAGTTTGTTTTTGAAATCACTTGAGAAGGCAAGTTGTTGGACAACTGCGGAACTACAAGTGCCGTGACAGGAATTGAAATCCCACTATCTAATTGGGAGCCCAATACAAACGAACTTTCATATTGCACTTTTGAGGAAACGGTATTATTTAAGCCCGAAATTTGCGCATTAGTAGGCCGAGAAGGAAGCTTGAGCTTATTAAATATACGCTCGGAAACAAACGTGCCTTCCGAACCTGAATCTATCAGGGCACGGGCCTGGTATTGCATGCCCAAATGGCATATATTCACCCAGGCTGTTCCCAGTAAAACTCCTTTGGAACTGGATGCAAAGCAAGATTGAACTCTGCCCGATGTGGAACTATTTGTGGACTGTATATTGCTAGAAGTTGGGCGTGAGTATGGAGCTGAATTGGGATTTAGGCTTGAATTGTTGTTAGTATTGGATGTTTGAGATGGTTTTGGGGATGAAGAAGTTTCTTCAGAATCTCTATGGAGCAGAGTATTGTGTCGCTTTTGACATTTGAAACATGTGTTTTTGCTTGTACAATTCCTCACAGTGTGAGTTTTTGAAAAGCAGTTCAGACACAAATTCTGTTTCTTAACTTCATTGAATCTGTGTTGGTGATCCATTTTTAAAAATTTAGAACACTTACGAATTGGATGACTTTCCTTAGGACACAATTGACATTGTAGACCAGAAACATTAACTTGAAAACTATGAACTTTGGATTTTGAGTTCGGATTTGGACTATTGCGCGATTTTGTTTCATTGGATTTGGCACTGTTGGAACCTCGAATCTCGGACACCGATTCTAAGGTTCGATACCGATTGGTCAGAAACTCGTTAAGCTCTGACCACTTGGGTATAGATGTTTTATCTTTTAACTCTTGTTCCCACAATGTCAATGTTATCTCAGGTAGCTTGTTCGTACAAATGAAAACAAAAATGGGATCCCAACTTGACACATCTATCTGATATAATTGAAGAATTGAGATACAGGAGTTAATATTTCTTTGAATTTGAGATACAGGAGTTAATATTTCTTTGAATTTGTTTAAGTGCCTTCCCTGATTCGGAATTATTGGCCCGGATGTTGAAAAGAATCTTCAGCTGGCCATTTACCAAGACTCTTCTGTTTTCAAAACGGACGCACAAATCTCTCCAAGCCATCTCAAAACCTTCATTGGTGAGTGGACTCTTCTTAACAATTTCCCTAGCCTCGCCTCTAGTCTTTTGAGTCAAAAAGAAGAGTTTTTCGACAGGACTAGCTTTTGAATTTGATACTACAGCCGTGAACATGACTCGGAAGGTAGGCTAGGAAGCGTAATCACCATAAAAGGAATCAATCTCTACTGGATGCAAATGAAAACGATGGGAACTAGAAGCCGAATGACCTTGTGAATTCGAGGAAGCTTGATTTTGGATTCCGATGCTCTGGGATGTGCTAGAAAAAACCAAGTTGTCAACTGGACTAGTTACACTTCTAGGCCTGAGACTATCTGCCATTTCATATAATTTTGTTAAGCAATTGCAGAACGTGATATAAGTGCTTTTGTATTTAGTTTTTATGGTCTTAAGATCAACTGGTTCTTCATTGTCACGAGCTTCCTTTTCTAACTCCCGAAGGCACTTGTCGTAGGCTGACTTGATTAGATTCCAGCTCGCCTTGAGTTCAGCGCGATGAACTTCGAGGGCATATGCCGAAGTCAATGGAAACTGATTATCGCTCAGATCAGCTTCGAATTCAACAAGACTGTCGGAAAGTCTAATAAAATTGTCTAATGACATGTTGAAGAATATCTTTTGGGAATTAAACAAGCTTAGGACACAAAATGAATTTAAAAATTAGCCAAAATGAAACCCAGTTAAGGAGAAAAATACTAACTATCTATCAAATTTCGAAAAAGAAAAAAATATTCAAATGGTATGACAAAATGTCCAAGTAGGTAAAATAAATCTTTAAATTTACAAGAATTTTCCAGTTATTCAGAAATTTGACAAATCTATACGAAAATGGAAAGAAATTGTCAACTCAAACTAAAAATTGAAATGCTGGAATAAATTAAATAAATTTTTGAAAAAAAAAGATTTCCGAAAACTGAATATTTTTCGCAAAATAGTGTTAACTGTCAACTATATTTGGATTTTATTGTAGAATTTGAAAAATAAGAAAATATTTATTGCGAATTTTCTATAATACTACACCAAATACCGAACAACTTTCGAAAAATGTTGATAGTAGTGTACATCAAATATTTGATTTGAAAACTGGCTTTTATTGGACACAAGGTTTTCTTGGCTTACGATCAGCTGTTTATAAAAATCCTATAGATTAAGGTCAATGAACCTTTTATTTATGGGAAAGTCCTGGAATAATATACGACAATAGGTCTTTTCTCTCAAAATGACGAACGGAAAAATACAGATTACAATTTGGATGATGGAATAAAATGGTCGTAGGTCTGTTCGCCAAAAACGATAATAAATTTTGAATAGTAACCTCCAAATATTGTAATCTCATAAGAACTTAGTCCTTTTCCCCAAAAACAAAAATAAAAAATAAAATTCAAATTAAAGATGAAAAAAGTATAGTTAAAGTGAAGGCATATTTTTAAATCTTAGGTCCGTTCACAAGAAAAAAAAGTACGAAAAAATCGAATGAAGAAACACAGCTTGAAAAAAAACTTCCAAAAGTACTTAATGTAATTCGTAGCAATATTTGGTTATACTAGTATTATATGCAAAGAGTCTTTAAAATTAAGAGTCGGAAAACGAAAACCTTTTCGTTGGCGTCATCATCTAGAATAGTTATGCACCCAAAGGTTAGGTTGGGCAGGTGGCTGATGTCTAGGGAAGCTTCACTTGGGTTCTAAAGTGGTCCCTTTGTGAAAGATAATGATTACTAGACTACAAGTAGAGAAAGCATATTTAAGCCAGCCAGTAGCTTCAAAATAAAATAGACACATATTTTACGAACATTTAATAAAGTTCGATAGACCAGATAAACCATGCAGAAAAGATGCTTCAAAATGTAGATGCCCTTAGATTTGCAATAGCACATCGATTTGATGAAGTTTAAGTATTCTGGCATGCAACCCAAAAACACAGTGCCCAGTGAGGGTTGTGCACTTTAATTCGTACGAATTATCCAACTAGTAAAAGTTCTTGATTAGTTATGTAAAACTCTGAAGTTAGCGGACTGATTTAGGTCAAAGATTTAACAATGATTGTCAATGTATACAAGCCTTAAAATTATAGGGTATACACTCTTACTTTTAGATACATACGTGAAATATACAGCTTTTGAATGGATGGTTATCAGCTTTGTCGGAAAAGTTTACTTATTAATTTGAAGTTAGTTAATTAATTAAAATGAACACTTCATCAATAATATTTGGGATGTATAGTTCTTTCGATCTGTCCGATGGATGTTTGGAAAGTTTTGCTCTAGTTCTTTGTGCAATTTTAATGTAATTTAATTTATCAGCATTAAATCGATTCCCGGTCGGGTTTATATGGGAGATTTCACTAAATGTGAATAGAGCTCGCCCATTTTCAATATCGAACTTTTCAAAAAATCAGAAATACTTTTGTCAAATGTTGTCCCTCTAGAAAGTTTATTTTAGGCGCTATTGTCCTGAATATCAATATTGTACAACGTCTTTTTACTAAATGTCATCATCGTATCTATTATAATTTGTCATTTATTAGCTACTAAGAGATTGCCTTAGGCGAAGTTTTACGGGATCAATTGTCAAACGTGAACGGATTTCTCCCAATTGCAATTAAAAAATTTAAATTTTTGTTGATATGTGAGATACTTACATACATATGTAGGGTTTGATTACTTATTGTTATTTTCTTAACAGAAAGATTCAATAATAAAATACAGGCTTAAAAAAAAATTGAGCTTGAAGTTTGGAGTCCGAATCAGTCTAGCCTCATTTCGGAAGAATTGAGCCATAGCACTGGACCTAGAATGACCGATATTTAACGAGCTAGGAAACTCTTCTTTAAATGGAAGCGCAACTATATATCTTCCCTGGGAGTTTCGTTTGGTTGTCCGAAGATATAAGTCCTCACAATATTGGTCGAATGGAGATAGAAAGTTCTTCCTTGGAAGATTCTCCACCTCCCAAAAGCGTGAAATCTACTTATCTAAGGTAATTTCACAGAAATGTGAAGTTATTGTGGGACTGGGATTGGATTGACAAGAAACCGGACCAGTAAGGATCCATCCGAAAATGGTTTCTTGTGCTATCAGTGATTGGCAAATATTGTGCCTAATCCCTGGACAAATAATAGAAGGGAAAATATCACCTCCGATTAGCAAATCTATTTTAGAACTAACATAAAACTTCGGATCAGCCAACGGAATTTCAGGGAGATTCGAAAAGTTTGTTTTTGAAATCACTTGAGAAGGCAAGTTGTTGGACAACTGCGGAACTACAAGTGCCGTGACAGGAATTGAAATCCCACTATCTAATTGGGAGCCCAATACAAACGAACTTTCATATTGCACTTTTGAGGAAACGGTATTATTTAAGCCCGAAATTTGCGCATTAGTAGGCCGAGAAGGAAGCTTGAGCTTATTAAATATACGCTCGGAAACAAACGTGCCTTCCGAACCTGAATCTATCAGGGCACGGGCCTGGTATTGCATGCCCAAATGGCATATATTCACCCAGGCTGTTCCCAGTAAAACTCCTTTGGAACTGGATGCAAAGCAAGATTGAACTCTGCCCGATGTGGAACTATTTGTGGACTGTATATTGCTAGAAGTTGGGCGTGAGTATGGAGCTGAATTGGGATTTAGGCTTGAATTGTTGTTAGTATTGGATGTTTGAGATGGTTTTGGGGATGAAGAAGTTTCTTCAGAATCTCTATGGAGCAGAGTATTGTGTCGCTTTTGACATTTGAAACATGTGTTTTTGCTTGTACAATTCCTCACAGTGTGAGTTTTTGAAAAGCAGTTCAGACACAAATTCTGTTTCTTAACTTCATTGAATCTGTGTTGGTGATCCATTTTTAAAAATTTAGAACACTTACGAATTGGATGACTTTCCTTAGGACACAATTGACATTGTAGACCAGAAACATTAACTTGAAAACTATGAACTTTGGATTTTGAGTTCGGATTTGGACTATTGCGCGATTTTGTTTCATTGGATTTGGCACTGTTGGAACCTCGAATCTCGGACACCGATTCTAAGGTTCGATACCGATTGGTCAGAAACTCGTTAAGCTCTGACCACTTGGGTATAGATGTTTTATCTTTTAACTCTTGTTCCCACAATGTCAATGTTATCTCAGGTAGCTTGTTCGTACAAATGAAAACAAAAATGGGATCCCAACTTGACACATCTATCTGATATAATTGAAGAATTGAGATACAGGAGTTAATATTTCTTTGAATTTGAGATACAGGAGTTAATATTTCTTTGAATTTGTTTAAGTGCCTTCCCTGATTCGGAATTATTGGCCCGGATGTTGAAAAGAATCTTCAGCTGGCCATTTACCAAGACTCTTCTGTTTTCAAAACGGACGCACAAATCTCTCCAAGCCATCTCAAAACCTTCATTGGTGAGTGGACTCTTCTTAACAATTTCCCTAGCCTCGCCTCTAGTCTTTTGAGTCAAAAAGAAGAGTTTTTCGACAGGACTAGCTTTTGAATTTGATACTACAGCCGTGAACATGACTCGGAAGGTAGGCTAGGAAGCGTAATCACCATAAAAGGAATCAATCTCTACTGGATGCAAATGAAAACGATGGGAACTAGAAGCCGAATGACCTTGTGAATTCGAGGAAGCTTGATTTTGGATTCCGATGCTCTGGGATGTGCTAGAAAAAACCAAGTTGTCAACTGGACTAGTTACACTTCTAGGCCTGAGACTATCTGCCATTTCATATAATTTTGTTAAGCAATTGCAGAACGTGATATAAGTGCTTTTGTATTTAGTTTTTATGGTCTTAAGATCAACTGGTTCTTCATTGTCACGAGCTTCCTTTTCTAACTCCCGAAGGCACTTGTCGTAGGCTGACTTGATTAGATTCCAGCTCGCCTTGAGTTCAGCGCGATGAACTTCGAGGGCATATGCCGAAGTCAATGGAAACTGATTATCGCTCAGATCAGCTTCGAATTCAACAAGACTGTCGGAAAGTCTAATAAAATTGTCTAATGACATGTTGAAGAATATCTTTTGGGAATTAAACAAGCTTAGGACACAAAATGAATTTAAAAATTAGCCAAAATGAAACCCAGTTAAGGAGAAAAATACTAACTATCTATCAAATTTCGAAAAAGAAAAAAATATTCAAATGGTATGACAAAATGTCCAAGTAGGTAAAATAAATCTTTAAATTTACAAGAATTTTCCAGTTATTCAGAAATTTGACAAATCTATACGAAAATGGAAAGAAATTGTCAACTCAAACTAAAAATTGAAATGCTGGAATAAATTAAATAAATTTTTGAAAAAAAAAAGATTTCCGAAAACTGAATATTTTTCGCAAAATAGTGTTAACTGTCAACTATATTTGGATTTTATTGTAGAATTTGAAAAATAAGAAAATATTTATTGCGAATTTTCTATAATACTACACCAAATACCGAACAACTTTCGAAAAATGTTGATAGTAGTGTACATCAAATATTTGATTTGAAAACTGGCTTTTATTGGACACAAGGTTTTCTTGGCTTACGATCAGCTGTTTATAAAAATCCTATAGATTAAGGTCAATGAACCTTTTATTTATGGGAAAGTCCTGGAATAATATACGACAATAGGTCTTTTCTCTCAAAATGACGAACGGAAAAATACAGATTACAATTTGGATGATGGAATAAAATGGTCGTAGGTCTGTTCGCCAAAAACGATAATAAATTTTGAATAGTAACCTCCAAATATTGTAATCTCATAAGAACTTAGTCCTTTTCCCCAAAAACAAAAATAAAAAATAAAATTCAAATTAAAGATGAAAAAAGTATAGTTAAAGTGAAGGCATATTTTTAAATCTTAGGTCCGTTCACAAGAAAAAAAAGTACGAAAAAATCGAATGAAGAAACACAGCTTGAAAAAAAACTTCCAAAAGTACTTAATGTAATTCGTAGCAATATTTGGTTATACTAGTATTATATGCAAAGAGTCTTTAAAATTAAGAGTCGGAAAACGAAAACCTTTTCGGTGGCGTCATCATCTAGAATAGTTATGCACCCAAAGGTTAGGTTGGGCAGGTGGCTGATGTCTAGGGAAGCTTCACTTGGGTTCTAAAGTGGTCCCTTTGTGAAAGATAATGATTACTAGACTACAAGTAGAGAAAGCATATTTAAGCCAGCCAGTAGCTTCAAAATAAAATAGACACATATTTTACGAACATTTAATAAAGTTCGATAGACCAGATAAACCATGCAGAAAAGATGCTTCAAAATGTAGATGCCCTTAGATTTGCAATAGCACATCGATTTGATGAAGTTTAAGTATTCTGGCATGCAACCCAAAAACACAGTGCCCAGTGAGGGTTGTGCACTTTAATTCGTACGAATTATCCAACTAGTAAAAGTTCTTGATTAGTTATGTAAAACTCTGAAGTTAGCGGACTGATTTAGGTCAAAGATTTAACAATGATTGTCAATGTATACAAGCCTTAAAATTATAGGGTATACACTCTTACTTTTAGATACATACGTGAAATATACAGCTTTTGAATGGATGGTTATCAGCTTTGTCGGAAAAGTTTACTTATTAATTTGAAGTTAGTTAATTAATTAAAATGAACACTTCATCAATAATATTTGGGATGTATAGTTCTTTCGATCTGTCCGATGGATGTTTGGAAAGTTTTGCTCTAGTTCTTTGTGCAATTTTAATGTAATTTAATTTATCAGCATTAAATCGATTCCCGGTCGGGTTTATATGGGAGATTTCACTAAATGTGAATAGAGCTCGCCCATTTTCAATATCGAACTTTTCAAAAAATCAGAAATACTTTTGTCAAATGTTGTCCCTCTAGAAAGTTTATTTTAGGCGCTATTGTCCTGAATATCAATATTGTACAACGTCTTTTTACTAAATGTCATCATCGTATCTATTATAATTTGTCATTTATTAGCTACTAAGAGATTGCCTTAGGCGAAGTTTTACGGGATCAATTGTCAAACGTGAACGGATTTCTCCCAATTGCAATTAAAAAATTTAAATTTTTGTTGATATGTGAGATACTTACATACATATGTAGGGTTTGAACGGATATCATGTAATTAGCTGCATTTTTGTACTTCCTAAGAAGATTACCTATAATTTGATATATAATACATTCTCAAATGTTATCATAATGTTCAAAAGTCAGACACAAAATTAAGATAAATGCA
The DNA here is from genome assembly GCA_933228675.1 of Stomorhina lunata. Taxonomy (NCBI): domain Eukaryota; kingdom Metazoa; phylum Arthropoda; class Insecta; order Diptera; family Rhiniidae; genus Stomorhina; species Stomorhina lunata. Next base: position 73,290,405 of record OW121740.1, on the reverse strand, counting down.
GTGTGTCTGTCTGCTAAAACCAGATTTGTGGAGCTCCTGAATTGTCCCACCCTGAATTTCAACATTTTCGATCAAAACATTATCGCTTAAACGCTAAATTATATCTACCACAAATTACAGAATGCATCAGGATTTAGATAATCCCCTGCGAAGGACGCTATTAAACTTCATCAAAATAAACATCTGAGATATGGACAAAACAGGAGCTCCAAAAACTTGACTACAACAGAAAAAAGGACAGACAGGTAGACGGACGGACATATAGACGGACGGACAAACAAACAGACGGACGGACGGGCAAACAAACAGACGGACGGACGGAGGTCGCGAAATCGATTCTTGTGCCGATTCTGTGTTGATCGGTACAATTTGAATGGTATTCATAATCAGATTTGTGGAGTATATATATCAGATTTTAGAAAATCCTCCCATAAAGAACGATGTCAAATTTCATCACAATCGGTCCATAAACACCTGAGATATCGCTGAAACAATACTTACAAAATGTAAACAAAATTTCTTAGACACGTACTTTGGGCAATTTGCTGTACATCAAATGTAGTGTTATGGCGATATCTCAATTGTATATAGACCGCTTTTGATAAAATTTAATAACGTGCTTGGTGGGGGAATTTCCTAAAATCTGATATAAAATTTATGTAGGTCCGTACTAAAGGAGGATAGTTTTTCCTATTTCTGCATTTAATTTTTTCAACAAACATTCTCTAATGTGTTCTTTGGGCAATTTGCGATATATCAAATTCAGTGTTTTGGCGATATCTCAGTTGTTTATGGACCGATTTTGATGAAATTTTAGAGTGCTTTGGGAAAATATTTCCTACAATCTGATATATAACATATTATCACATGTACACCAGGAGTATCTTTTTTCTCTTGTTATTTAAAAGTGTGTTTCAATCAAAAATTTTCAAATTTTCGTCTAATTTTTGGTATTTTTTCGATATTTTCGGTGTTTATAAACCGATTTTAATGAAATTTAATAGCGTTCATTGCGGGAGAATTTCCTAAAATCTGATATATAATTTATGTAAGTCCATCCTCCAGGGGCTTCTGAAACTTGATTTCAACAGACAGACAGACGGACAGACAGACAGACAGACAGACAGACAGACAGACAGACGGACATCGCTTAATCGATTCTCCTTCCGATTCTGAGTCGATCGGTATAATTTTTATGGGGTCTACGATCACTAATAAAAAAATTACAAACGGAATCACAAACTTATAATACCCTTTCACCTATTGGTGAAGGGTATAAAAAGGACAGACAGGTAGACGGACGGACATATAGACGGACGGACAAACAAACAGACGGACGGACGGGCAAACAAACAGACGGACGGACAGACGGACGGAGGTCGCGAAATCGATTCTTGTGCCGATTCTGAGTTGATCGGTACAATTTGAATGGTATTCATAATCAGATTTGTGGAGTATATATATCAGATTTTAGAAAATCCTCCCATAAAGAACGATGTCAAATTTCATCACAATCGGTCCATAAACACCTGAGATATCGCTGAAACAATACTTACAAAATGTAAACAAAATTTCTTAGGCACGTACTTTGGGCAATTTGCTGTACATCAAATGTAGTGTTATGGCGATATCTCAATTGTTTATAGACCGCTTTTGATAAAATTTAATAACGTGCTTGGTGGGGGAATTTCCTAAAATCTGATATAAAATTTATGTAGGTCCGTACTAAAGGAGGATAGTTTTTCCTATTTCTGCATTTAATTTTTTCAACAAACATTCTCTAATGTGTTCTTTGGGCAATTTGCGATACATCAAATTCAGTGTTTTGGCGATATCTCAGTTGTTTATGGACCGATTTTGATGAAATTTTACAGAGTGCTTTGGGAAAATATTTCCTACAATCTGATATATAACATATTATCACATGTACACCAGGAGTATCTTTTTTCTCTTGTTATTTAAAAGTGTGTTTCAATCAAAAATTTTCAAATTTTCGTCTAATTTTTGGTATTTTTTCGATATTTTCGGTGTTTATAAACCGATTTTAATGAAATTTAATAGCGTTCATTGCGGGAGAATTTCCTAAAATCTGATATATAATTTATGTAAGTCCATCCTCCAGGGGCTTCAGAAACTTGATTTCAACAGACAGACAGACAGACGGACAGACAGACAGACAGACAGACGGACATCGCTTAATCGATTCTCCTCCCGATTCTGAGTCGATTGGTATAATTTTTATGGGGTCTACGATCACTAATAAAAAAATTACAAACGGAATCACAAACTTATAATACCCTTTCACCTATTGGTGAAGGGTATAAAAAAGGAAATAAACGAATTAGAATTCACCTCAATTGAACGGCTATTTGAAAATACATACAATATTTTAAATACTTGTCAGACAACCGACGGACTATAATTGGTTATAAGAAATTAATTTAACACCTAGTTATATATTCAGAAAATAAGATCAAAATGGTTTAAAGTTTTTATTTCGATGCAAAATTTTTTTTTTAACGAAATTAGGTAACGAACAGACCTATTATGTTTGTATTGAAATATATGTATGAACGTAATATATGGAATATATGTATGTACGTTTAATTATCTTCGCTCAATCCTTCCAATAGTTATATTAATGTACGTTTGTAATTTTTAATAATAAAGAGAAAGTCTCCAATTCTGTTGTAAAGGAGCTTACAACAACTATAATTCATCAAAAGAGAATGTGGACGCCAGTGAAATTGTTTGACACAGAATTTTGTATGCAAAAACCTAATAATTGATGTGTTATATTCAATAAAAAATTTAATTTATTATCAAATAAAAAACTAAGATTTGGATTTGATTGAAAATGTTCACTTAAATCTTATTAAAATCTTGTTAACTTCTTGTTAAACTTAACTGCTTAGTTCTTTGATTGGTTTAATTCTTATTTGATTTCGTTTTAAATTATTAATTTTTTATTTCTTGCAATTTACCGTAGTAAGTTATATAGTATTTTAAGTATTTAAATTTATTAGAAAATTTAGTTAAATTTATTAGAAAATATATTTAAAAACTTTTAAAAACATAAATCTTTTTTGTAGGCGATTGGTTGTAGGATTTAGATATTAGGTTGAAAATTGGTAGATTGAATAAGTTTAAATATTTGGAATTTAAAATCATATAAAATTAAATTAAATATATTTTAATTATATTAAATTTAAAAAAAAATATTTTTTTTTTGTAAATTTGATAATTTCTTGGCAGATGTTTTTATCCAAAATAAAACTGTATGTTTCAATATATTTTACCAAATTTTGTTAACGGTAACACTTATAGTATAAAAGAAACTGAGAGTTATTAACAATGCATTAAAATTGCAATCAATGTAACTCAAAGAGCGCGAAACTTATCACTCAAGAGAAATAAACTTTATTACAAGAGAAACAGATCACTAGATGAAATTTTAAATGTTGTAGAATGTTAAAAACAGTGGAAGAGAAATTTGCATATGACATGTATTAGCCTGAAAGCGAATGAATGTATAATAGGAGAAGATGATGAGGAATGTAATAAGGGCAAAGGGAGAAAAACCGGTTTACATAACTCGTCACAAAAATTAATATGAATATTTGTAAATTATTTTTTAGTTATTTATTATTATTTTTCTTTAATTTTTGAACAATAATTTTAACATTTTTTTTTTTGAAAAAATTCCGGCAAAAAGTTGAAGAACTTACTGGACACCGGTATGTTTTAAGTTGCTGTTAAATTTCTTGATTTTTGTTTGTCGTCTTCTTTTTGATTCTTTCTGATTTGTTATGCAATTTTTAATTTTGATTTTAAAATTTTTGGTTTTCTTATTGATTTTGAGTATTTTGTACTTTTATGTTGAATATTTATTCCCATGTAATTTATAATTATTTGTCTAATAATTTTTCTTTCATTTTAATTTTGTTTTTACACACAAATATTTAAAAAAAAATTTATTTAAAGTAATTGCTCCTTGAGCTTTTCGCAAATGCACTTTTTTGACTAAATAACTTAATGAAGCAGAATGCAAATGTACAGATTTTTTTGGAGACTAAGAGCAAAATAGTGTAAATTTAGGTGATTTAATGGTAAAGATGTATATGGAGTAACCAAATTTAATCCAGAGAATCAATCCACAACTTCCAATTCGGTTCGTGAGGGCCAAATGTTATGTTGAGAATTCAATGAGCTGGTTGGAAAAATAAATCGATCAATTCTCTTTTTAATTGAGACCAAGTGGGGGTGGATTTTATGTTGGTTGCTCGTGAAAAATACACACCAGGATTCGGAATAAAGAAAAATAAAAACAAAATGAATTAGTTTTGGAATGGGAAATTTTGAGTTTATTTCTTGAATATTACCTTTCTCTTCGAATGTTGAAAATATAAGATCGAAATGTGGATAAGGCCAAAACGGAAGCAGCCTTTTAGACATTTGACCGTTTTGACAGTTGGATTTAGGCGTTTTTGCGGGACAGAGATAGAACGATTTTCACAACTATCAGCTTTGATATATGATGAACAAATAGGATTAATTTGCTCATCACTGATATTAATGCAAAAGGCGGGATAAGGCCTTTTGGCATTAACAAATATCATGAAATATCGTGGTATAGCAGGTTAGTCAATCGCTTAGCATACCAGGGTTGCCAAGTTCAATCCCCGGCCAAGACACACTTGAAAAAAATAAATGTACAAAAAAGCGGCGGTTCACTTCATAACTCAACTAGCCACTGGTTATTGAGTATAAGGCGATGTAAAACTTCTGTAACTAATGCATTTGCCTTTCGGAGTCGGAGTTAAAACGTAGGTCCCTTTCCATGAGTCTAAAAAAATCGGATGCAGCTCATTGTCTGAGATATATATATATATATATATATATATATATATATATATATATATATATATATATATATATATATATATATATATATATGTATATATATATATATATATATATATATATATATATATATATTTATATATATTACATACTTCTCTGCATGAGCTGCATCCGATTTTTTTAGATTCATGGAAATTTATTTTTGCGAATGGCAGTTCTCCTCATTAATGTGAAAGAGGTTGACTCCTAAGCGGTTTGACCGATTTTCATGAAATTTTGAAATTAGATAGAACATTCCCATAAGGTGGTTTTGGGACATGTTTTGTTTCCAAACTGGGGATATGTTTTGTTTCCAGAAAGGGCCCAAATAGGGTAAATAGTCAACCGAATGGTGCAAAATTTAGTATTTTTCATTGAATTTGATAAGCCATAAAAGTTAGAAACTTCAAACTTAACAAAAGTAAATTCATTACCAATGGCCGTACTTCAGAAAAAAATTAAACGGATCGCAGCAGGGGATGGCCCCTTCCCCGTTACAAATACAATACCTATTACTGGGTAAATTGATTTTGATGATTTTCGAAATGTAGATAAAGTTATACTAACATTCCTAAAATTTTGACAGTGAGGTATGGTGTGACCGGTGGTTAAAATAAGCTAGGTTTTTTCTTGAAATCTCAAGGGGCTTGACCCCTCCCATATAACTCATATATTAAAAATGACAAATATAGGTGACCGACCGGACCGATTTTTTTTGAAATTTTTATAGTATGTTAAGGTGTGACCGGTGGTTAAAATAGGCTAGGTTTTTTTTTTTGAATCTCAAATGGGCGTGGCCCCTCCCATATAAGCCAAATATTAACAATGACAAATATGAATTACCCTTCACACCAATTTTTCTGAAATTTTGACAGTACGTTAGGTGTGACCAGTGGGTAAAATAGGCCAGGATGTTTTTTTAATCTCCAGTGGACGTGACCCGTCCAATATAAGTCAAATATAAAAATTACAAATATGGATGACCAAAACGATTTAACCAAATTTTTTTTAATTTTTTGAAAATGGACCAAGGGGGACCTGGGAATCGAAAAATGGGGATGAAATTCCCGTTTTCTTTAAAATTGCATCACTTCAGAACGGCTTTTACTATCAACCCGGGCAACGCCGGGTACAAACAGCTGGTCTATATATATATTATAAATGTGTTTGTAAGTTTATTTGTTTAGTTGTTTATTTGTTTATTGGTTTATTTGTTTGTTTGAAGGAGGTTGACTTCTAAACGGTTCGACCGATTTCGATGAAATTTTAAAATTAGATAGAACATTCCCTTAAGGTGGTTTTAGGATATGTTTTGTTTCAAAAATTTAGTATTTTTCATTGAGATTGATAAGCCATAAAAGTTAGAAACTTCAAACTTAACAAAAGTAAATTCATTATAAATGGCCGTACTTCAGAAAAAAATTAAAAGGATCGGAGCAGGGGATGGCCCCTTCCCCGTTACGAATACAATACCTGTTGGTGGTGATGGGGAAAATTCAAACAAAATATTATAATCCGAAAAAAGAAAAACAACGGGTATTAGTTTTTAAATAATTAATATTTATTTGGGGGTTTTGTATTCAAAACGTACCTTCGGGTTTGGGGGTTGATCTATAGTAGTCTTTTTTCGTGTTTATTTGTTTTGACAAATCATTGACATTTTCTTTTTAACTTAAAACTAGGGTCGTATTTAAAAGAACTTAAATAAAGGGTTTCCAGCGTAAACATCCCGCCCCCTTGCAAGATTGCAACAAGGAGAAGCAGGAGCTCAGTGGCCAGAGATCGAAATACAAAAATTTATATTAAGATGATAGGGGGTAAATGATGATGATAATGAGTTGTTGTGATGCCATGTGCATTGCCTGTGTTGCGGGCTTGGTTGTGGGTTGTGCTCATTTGGTGTGTGTTGTTGTTGCTTCATGCGGTTGTTGCAGTTTATGGGGTGGTTGTGCAGCTAAGGTCATTTAAGCAATCCAAAGCAACATATTACAACAAAAACAAAACGAAAAAGATGCGAATTAGTTGTTGAAGGGAATAAAAAGCAGTACGAGCTTTACCAACGGCCGAGTCAAAACGCCGTTGGCAGTTTGAACATCGGCCACTGTTACTTTCGAATCAAAACCGATATCGATTCGATCTAGCTTCAGGTCGTTTGGGAGGAGACTACAATAACATCGAATCGAAATCCCTTTTTACAAACTTGCCATGTTTGTGGATATTAAGTAAATATTCTTTTATCGAAATAGAAATTTCAAAATGAATTGAAGACTTTAATGTAGATTTAGGCCATTTAGAACGGGGGAGTATAAAACAATATGGCCCAAATATCGGAAATAGCAAGTCCTTTGGCGGATATATCACGATAAGCTACATCAAATGGGTTGTTGTGAGAGTCCACGTGATTCAAATTGTCAGTTCCAATATTGTCCGAAATAAACGATACTCGATTACAAACAAAGATTGTCTAATGGCACTGGGGTTTTTGAAGCCAGGACAGATCGATAGTCGAAACTGCCCACAAGAAGACTTCCGAAAAGGTAACATTCAGCTCCTCACGAAGTAAATGCAACATGTTTGCCAAAAGAGTTGCAGGGCAGGGCTCTGAACGGGGTAAAGTTTGCACTTTATTAGGATCTACCTTTGCTTTTGCAACGAGCAAAATGGTGAAATTATCAACTAACGGGGTTCGGGCTCTAAGAAATATAGCGGCGGCATATGTATAAAGTTGTATTTTATACTTAGGGGGATGTTAATCCTTTCGATGAATGGGTGATCATCGACGAATGCGCGCCATCTATTTAACGTAATAGGTTTCAAACATTTGTCCTTTCTGTCTATTTAAATTTGTTTCATAACAATTATTTTTTAGGCGCCAACCGCCCCACGGGATCAAATAGCTTAGCTATTTGAGACAAGACAGAACGTGACAATGGAGTAATAGGGCGCTGGAACTGGTTTGAAGTAAAATGCTTCAAGGATCGCATTCCAACGTAAACCAAACGTCTTAGCAAAACTGGCTTCTGACAAGTTTGAAAATTGGAATCCTAGGGGGGGGGGGGGGGGGGGGAGGGTTGTAAGCAATCGAGTAGACTCTCACTATTTGCTTTCAATTTCCGAAATGAAAATCCTACAAATCTCGCTGAAGAATCGGAATAGTATGAAAGATAGAATTAAGAAAAAGGGTAAGTGGTTATGTGATCAAGCTTCAAAACAGCATTATTATGCATATAATAGTGGGAGTAAGGTTATTTAAACTAAACGACATATCGTGCCTTACTGTTCCTATAAGGAGTTTCACGATATAAATTATCAAAAATTCTATCTTCGGGTGACAACTTTCTTGATTTTGGTACTTCTTTCGTTTCCCAAAATCGAATAATTTTCTTGTTCAAATCTAACGGTCTTATGCAAAAAAATTTAACAACGATTGGTAAACTAAAATTAAGCAAAATTCCTTAAAGTATTATCCTAAAACGATTGTTAGCTTAACAAACCGATGTTAATCTTTTGTTAACATCAAATAATTTAAAGTAGCTGTCTACATAATTTAAAGCTACGTTAAATATTTTTTTGTTTTGACAAATAATATTTTGTGAAAACTTTTAAAGAAAATATTTAAGTTTTCAGACTTTTCTGATAAAAAATAACATTTTTGCTAAATTTAGTTATCACATTCTTTCTAATTTGCTATTTTTTTTATCATATAAAAGATTTCGGGGGTGGGGAATTTATAAAATATAATTTCCATGATATATCATACACTATTTTACATATTTCATACTAAAATCAAACTTTTCAAAGAAATTGATAATACAAATTTTAATTTTTAACAAAAAATTCGTGTTTTCGACAAAAAACAGACATCAATCAATGAAATTTACAAAAAACATTATAGTGATGTATACATATATACTCAACATGAGTTACAAGTACTCGATTTTTAAATAATCGGTTTAAACCCTTACTAAAATTTTGTCTATTTATTATTTTACTGTATTATAAATATGTTTAGTTTATGCTTTTATATAACATAAACATAATTTTACATTAAGAAAAGAAGAAAAATGTTATTTTATATTAAAAACATACAAAACATTATTTAAAAATTCGACTACCCGGAGGAAACAATGAATAATTAATTCGTTGTTTTGTATATTTAACTATAAAGAGACAAGAGAGAATGACGATGTTGCCAGCATTAACATGTAAAATTGACTTGACGTATTCATTTGTTAAAGAACTGTTTTTGGATACTATTTTTTAACAATCGTTTGTTAGCCTTAAAGTATTTGGTAACTAACGTGTTCTTTAAGCAATATTTACGATTTTTTTAAACATAAGACCGTAAATGATTAAGACAAGAAAGGACAGTATTTTTGGGGTTGCAACGGGGGATTTTGCCAGTAAGTATCCAGCCGAAAACTGTTCTTTGCGCAATAAGTTGTCTGTTAGAATGTTGTTTCACGTCAGTGAGCATAATTTGCTATATCACCACCTAACAGCAAATCCATATAGTAGAATTTCAAATCTGCTACTGAAAGATATGGAATGGTGAAATCTACGAAATTCGACAACGAACATGTCGGTAAACGACCAGTAAGCTTTTCGACAACATAAGCTTTAATTTTAAATTTAAAATTTTGATCTATTGGAGATAAAAGTGTTAAAAAACAAACTTTGGTTGAATAACCTGCTATAGTGCCATTTAGACCTGTTATTTTAGAAGCCTGTGATTTTAGACCTATTATTCCGACTCTGAGACGAAGGCTCAGATCGATGAAGTAAAGAATGGTGCTTCTGCTTGCAAGTGAAACAAACATTTGAGCTTTGACATCTCCTAATTTCATGTGAAGTGGCTAAACAATTAGAACAACACCTATGATTCTTAACTACTTCTAATCGCTTACTAATTAACATCCTTAGGAAAACTGAACATAAACGAAGTGGGTGATTTTCGGGACATAAAAGGCATTTTCTTGGGGGGATATTTGTGGTAACTGATGTACCAAAACTTTTAAAATTTCTGTTACCATTAGTTTTTCTAGGACTGTTATTTCGGGTATTTGAATGCACCGGGTAATGTGCACCAATTATATTAAAAACAGATTCTAATGTACGATACCTAGCAGTAAGAAAATCATTCATAGCAATCCATTTTGGTAATGCAGAGCTAGGTCCTTGGGATTGTTCCCAAAGTCCGAGTGTAACTTCATCAGGTTGAACAAATAAAAACAAAAATAATATCCCAATTTTGAGTTTCAATACCTAAAAGTGACAAATTCGTTATGCAATCGTTTATTGTCCGTTGCAAACTCTTAATAGAAGGGCCCGATTCCTTTTATATTGAATTCAGATTAAAAAGGGTTTTGAGCTGAGAGTTAACTAGAACTCTCTTGTTCTCATAGCGATCTACAAGGTTTTGCCACGCCATATCAAAACCTTCGTTTGTTATTGGACAAGTACGAATTATGTCACGAGCTTCACGAGCTTCTGAATATTACTCACGTGAATATTATTCTTATACAAAGCCGAAAACATATCTCTAAAAGTTGGCCAAGACGAATAGTCGCCAGCAAATGTTTCGGTATCACAAGGGGGAAGATGTATCGGAAGGGTATTAGATGAAGCCCGATTTTTATCCACGATCTTATCAATTGAACTTTTGATAAATGAGACACACTGAAAATATGTCGTACATCCGGACATATATTTGGATTTCACCTGTTCAGCTGGGAGTTTAGTTTCTTCAATACTTTCTAATAAATCCTCATAACAATCACGATGAGTTGTTAAAGAGTGAACAGAATGTTCATTTTGTGGGATAGCTCGAATAAAGCTTTCAAAGGGGTTTCATTGATGCCATCTTATGAGTTATTTTTATCAAATAGACAACCAAAAATTTAAAAGTCTCTAGAAAAACTATAAAAATCGTCAAAAGTGGAAAAATGGAAATAAAATTGACTGAATAATCCAAAAAAATCGATAAATTTTTTCAAAAACTAGTGAAAATTCCAAAATAGAATTAATAATGGGTCTTAAATTTCGGCTTTCGAATTCCAAAAATATCAACAAAATATTTTTAATTTTTTAAAAAAATACGAGTAGCAAAAATAAATAAAAAAGTTTTCTAAACAAACTATATTTTGTATTTATGAATTTAATTCAGATAATTTTTAATTAAAATTATCAACAAATAATTTTAAAAATCAAAATAAGTTGCAAACAATAATTAAACTTTATTATTTTAATTAATCGCGATCGTGTTTCTTGTTGATCGAAAAAGGGTTGTTTACTTCATGTACAAAAGAAATAAGCAAAAGGGAATGACAAGATCAACAAGCAAAACGACAACAACAACAACAGTATTATGCGTGTGTGTGTTTGTTGGTTTGTTTGACTTTTTGTTTATTTTATTTTTAATGCACTTCTTTTGTTTGTTTATTTATAATTAAGCACAGGCACTTTTAAATTCAAACTACGTACCTTGTGAGAAATAAAGGGGTTTATAAAATGGGGTAAAATAGAGTTTTTTGGTGACAATATAATTACTTCCAATATGGAGGTTTCTTCAACAAATTCTTCGGGTGTTTCTAAAAAGAAATACTCCGAATTAAAATATTTTATTTAGGGGGGTTAAATTCCGGTTCGAATGGAACAAAATGTTGGGGGTGATGGGGAAAATTCAAACAAAATATTTTAATCCAAAGAAAGAAAAACAACGGGTATTAGTTTTTAAATAATTAATATTTATTTGGGGGTTTTGTATTCAAAACATACCTTCGGGTTTGGGGGTTGATCGATAGTAGTCTTTTTTCGTGTTTATTTGTTTTGACAAATCATTGACATTTTCTTTTTAACTTAAAACTAGGGTTGTATTTAAAAGAACTTAAATACGGGGTTTTCAGCGTAAACAATACCTATAACTGGGTAAATTGAATTTGATGATTGGCGAAATGTAAAGTTATACAAACATTCCTGAAATTTTGACAGTGGGGTATGGTGTGACCGGTGGCTAAAATAGGCTAGGTTTTGTTTTGAAATCTGAAGTGGGCGTGACCCCTCCCATTTAACTCATATATTAAAAATAACAAATATAGGTGACCGAGAGGCCCGATTTTTCTGAAAATTTGACAGTGTGTTAAGGTGTGACCGATCAATAAAATAGGCCTGTTTTTTTTTGAAATCTCAAGTGGCCTTGACCCCTCCCATATAAGTCAAGTATTGAAAATAGCAAATATGGATGACATTGCTGACCGATTTTTGTGAAATTTTCTCAGTATGGCAAGGTAAAAAGGTAGGTTTTTTTTTGAAATGTCAAGTGGGCGTGACCCCTCCCATATAAGTTAAATATTAAAAATTACAAATATGGACGACCGAACTGACCGATTTTTGACAGTATGTTAAGGTGTGAGCGGTGGTTAAAATAGGCTAGGTTTTTTTTTTTAAATCTCAAGTAGGCGTGGCCTCTACCATAAAAGTCTAATATTAAAAATTACAAATATGGATGACCCTGCAGACCAATTTTTCCGAAATTTTGACAGTATGGTAAGGTGTGACCGGTGGTTAAAATCGGCAAGGCATTTTTCTCAAATCTCAAGTGGGCAGTGCCCCTCCCATATAACTCATATATTAAAAATGACAAATATAGATGACCGAGCTGACCGATTTTTCACAAATTTTGACAGTATATTAAGGTTTTAAAATAGGCTCATTTTTTTAAATCTTAAATAGACGTGACCCCTCCCATATAAGTCAAATACTAAAAATAACAAACATGGATGACCCTGAGAACCGATTTTTCTGAAATTTTGACAGTATTTTAAGGTGCGACTATCGTGTAAAATAGTCTAGGTTTTTTTTTAATCTCAAGTGGACGTAACCCCTCTCATATAAGTAAAATATTAAAAATTCCAAATATGGAGACCGAGCCAACCGATTTTTCTTTAATTTTTACAGTATATAAGGAGTTACAAGTGGGTAAAATAGGCTACTTTTTTAGAAATCGCAAATGGACGTGACCCCTCCCTTATAAGTCAAATATTAAAAATGTGGAAGACCGATTTTTCAGAAATTTTGATTTTAATATGTGTGACCGCTATGTAAAATAGGCTTTATTTTTATACCCTTCACCAATAAGTGAAAGGAAATTATATCGATCGACTCAGAATCGGGAGGAGAATCGATTAAGCGATGTCCGTCTGTCTGCCTGCCTGTCTGTCTGTCTGTCCGTCTGTCTGTTGAAATCAAGTTTCTGAAGCCCCTGGAGGATGGACCTACATAAGTTATATATCAGTTTTTAGGAAATTCTTCCGCAATGAACGCTATTAAATTTCATTAAAATCGGTTTATAAACACCGAAAATATCGAAAAAATACCAAAAATTAGACGAAAATTTTAAAATTTTTGATTGAAACACACTTTTAATAACAAGAGAAAAATGATACTCCTGGTGTACATGTGATAATATATTATATATCAGATTGTAGGAAATGGTCCCCAAAACACTCTGTAAAATTTTATCAAAATCGGTCCATAAACAACTGAGATACCGCCAAAACACTAAATTTGATGTATCGCAAATTGCCCAAAGTACGCGTTAGAGAATGTTTGTTGAAAAAATGAAATGCAGAAATAGCAAAAACCATCCTCCAAAGTACATACGTGTCTAAAAAATTTTGTTTACATTTTGTAAGTATTGTTTCAGCGATATCTCAGGTGTTTATGGACCGATTGTGATGAAATTTGACAGCGTTCTTTGTGGGAGGATTTCCTCAAATCTGATATATAAACTCCACAAATCTGATTATGAATACCATTCAAATTGTACCGATCAACTCAGAATCGGCACAAGAATCGATTTCGCGACCTCCGTCCGTCTGTTTGTTTGCCCGTCCGTCCGTCTGTTTGTTTGTCCGTCCGTCTACATGTCCGTCCGTCTACCTGTCTGTCCTTTTTTCTGTTGTAGTCAAGTTTTTGGAGCTCCTGTTTTGTCGATATCTCAGATGTTTATTTTGATGAAGTTTAATAGCGTCCTTCGCAGGGGATTATCTAAATCCTGATGCATTCTGTAATTTGTGGTAGATATAATTTAGCTTTTAAGCAATGGTGTTTTGATCGAAAATGTTGAAATTCAGGGTGGGACAATTCAGGAGCTCCACAAATCTGGTTTTAGCAGTCAGACACACTGCATTTATCTTAATTTTGTGTCTGACTTTTGAACATTATGATAACATTTGAGAATGTATTATATATCAAATTATAGGTAATCTTCCTAGGAAGTACAAAAATGCAGCTAATTACACGATATCCGTTCAAAACCTACATATGTATGTAAGTATCTCACATATCAACAAAATTTTAAATTTTTTAATTGCAATTGGGAGAAATCCGTTCACGTTTGACAATTGATCCCGTATAACTTCGCCTAAGGCAATCTCTTAGTAGCTAATAAATGACAAATTATAATAGATACGATGATGACATTTAGTATAAAGACGTTGTACAATATTGATATTCAGGACAATAGCGCCTAAAATAAACTTTCTAGAGGGACAACATTTGACAAAAGTATTTCTGATCTCTTGAAAAGTTCGATATTGAAAATGGGCGAGCTCTATTCACATTTAGTGAAATCTCCCATATAAACCCGACCGAGAATCGATTTAATGCTGATAAATTAAATCACATTAAAATTGCACAAAGAACTAGAGCAAAACTTTCCAAACATCCATCGGACAGATCGAAAGAACTATACATCCCAAATATTATTGATGAAGTGTTCATTTTAATTAATTAACTAACTTCAAATTAATAAGTAAACTTTTCCGACAAAGCTGATAACCATCCATTCAAAAGCTATATATTTCACGTATGTATCTAAAACTAAGAGTGTATACCCTATAATTTTAAGGCTTGTATACATTGACAATCATTGTTAAAGCTTTGACCTAAATCAGTCCGCTAACTTCAGAGTTTTACATAACTAATCAAGAACTTTTACTAGTTGGATAATTCGTACGAATTAAAGTGCACAACCCTCACTGGGCACAGCGTTTTTGGGTTGCATGTCAGAATACTTAAACTTTATCAAATCGATGTGCTATTGCAAATCTAAGGGCATCTACATTTTGAAGCATCTTTTCTGCATGGTTTATCTGGTCTATCGAACTTTATTAAATGTTCGTAAAATATGTGTCTATTTTATTTCGAAGCTACTGGCTGGCTTAAATATGCATTCTCTACTTGTAGTCTAGTAATCATTATCTTTCACAAAGGGACCACTTTAGAACCCAAGTGAAGCTTCCCTAGACATCAGCCACCTGCCCAACCTAACCTTTGGGTGCATAACTATTCTAGAGGATGACGCCACCGAAAAGGTTTTCGTTTTCCGACTCTTAATTTTAAAGACTCTTTGCATATAATACTAGTATAACCAAATATTGCTACGAATTACATTAAGTACTTTTGGAACACCATTGGTGAAGGCTATCCAAGATTCGGCAAAGCCGAATATACCACTCTTACTTGTTTCTGTTGTAGTCAAGTTTTTGGAGCTCTGTTTTGTCGATATTTTTGATGTTTATTTTGATCAAATTTAATAGCGTTCTACGCATCGGATTACCTAAATTCTGATGCACTCGGTAATTTTTGGTAAATATAATTTAGTGTTTAAGCGATATTTAGGTGTTCGATATTTAGGTGATCGACAATGATGGAATTCAGGGTGGGATGATATCCTAAAATTTTGTGTAAAATGCATATGGGTATACCTTCCAGAAGCTCCACAAATCTGATTTTAGCAGACAGACACACTGCATTTATCTTAATTTTGTGTCTGACTTTTGAACATTATGATAATATTTGAGAATGTATTATATATCAAATTATAGGTAATCTTCCTAGGAAGTACAAAAATGCAGCTAAGTATATGATATCCGTTCAAAACCTACATATGTATGTATGTATCTCACATATCAACGAAAATTAAAATTTTTTAATTGCAATTGGGAGAAATCCGTTCAGGTTTGACAATTGCTCCCGTATAACTTCGCCTAAGGCAATCTCTTAGTAGCTAATAAATGACAAATTATAATTATCTTTATACTAAATATCATCATCATACCTATTATAATAGATACGATGATGACATTTAGTATAAAGACGTTGTACAATATCGTTATTCAGGGCGAGTTCGGCTTTGAAAATGAGCGAGCTCGGTTCACATTTACTGTTATCTCCCATATAACCCCGACCGGGAATCACTGTAATGCTGATAAATTAAATCACATTATAATTGCACAAAGAACTAGAGCAAAACTTTCCACATCCGCAAATATTATTGTTGAAGTATTCATCTTAATTAGTTAACTAACTTCAGATTAATAAGTAAATCTTCAATAAATTTTCCGCCAAAGCTGATACCCATTCATTTAAAAGCTATATATTTCACGTATGTTTCTAAAACTAAGAGTGTATACCTTATAATTCTAAGGCTTGTATACATTGACAATCATTGTTAAAGCTTTGACCTAAATCAGTCCGCTAACTTCAGAGTTTTATATAACTAATCATTAACCTTTAATAGTTTGATAATTCGTATGAATTAAAGTACACAACCCTCACTGGGCACTGTGTTTTTGGGTTCCATGTCAGAATACTTAATCTTCATCAAATCGATGTGCTCTTGCAAATCTAAGGGCGTCTACATTTTGAAGCATCTTTTCTGCATGGTTTATCTGGTCTATCGAACTTTATTAAATGTTCGTAAAATAGACACATATCACTTTAGAATCCAAGTGACGCTGCCTTAGACATCAGCCATCTGCCCAACCTAACCTTTGGGTCCATAACGTTCTCTGACTCTTAATTTTAAAGATTCTTTGCAAATAATACACTGCATAAATAACCTTCCGATGTTTTTTGGCTGTAATTTAAAAAAATGAAAGACTTTGATTATTCTTGTGGATTATTTTTATTTGGTCTTTTATTTTTTTTACATCAAGTCGAGAATATATGTCATGCAAATGGCCGCCGTCACAGTTGATTGTCATTTGAGCCCTTTTTATGGCATTTTCACCACTTTGGCCAAAACTTCCGGCGATAGGTCCTTGCATTCTTGACGGATATTGTCTTTAAGAGCTGCAAGAGTCTGAGGCTTATTGACATAAACCCGCGACTTCAAAAAGCCCCACAAAAAGAGTCTGCAGCGGTCAAATCGGGCGATCTTGCTGGCCAAATCGGAAGAATAGGCGCCCGGGAAATGCATCCTTTAGCATATTGGTTGTGACACGTGCAGTGTGTGCCGTTGCACCGTTCTGTTGGAACCACATGTTTTCCAATCCCAATTCATCAAGTTGCGGCAAACGGAACTCGTTAATCTTTGCTCGGTAGCGCTCACTATTCACAGTAACCGTTTGCCCCGCTACATCTTCGAAGAAAAAAGGTCCGATGACTCCTCCAGCGAAAACAGCACACCATACAGTGACTTTGAGCGGGTGTAGTGGCTCTTCGTGGGTTACACGCGGATTTTCACGTAAATTTTGCTTATTTACGTACCCGCTAAGATGGAAATGGGCCTCATCACTCATGATTATTTTTGATGAAAAATCATCTTCCTCTTGTTGGTGATTAAGGATGGCTTGAGCGTATGTTAGACGCGATTGGCGGTCAGCAGCTAACAGCTGATGCACCGTCTGGACTTTGTACGGAAACATCTTCAAA
Source organism: Stomorhina lunata (assembly GCA_933228675.1). Classification (NCBI taxonomy): domain Eukaryota; kingdom Metazoa; phylum Arthropoda; class Insecta; order Diptera; family Rhiniidae; genus Stomorhina; species Stomorhina lunata. Next base: position 73,272,783 of record OW121740.1, on the reverse strand, counting down.
TCTTTTACCAAAATTCGCTGCAAAGACCGTCGACTGATACCCATTTGCGTGGCACGTCGTCTGGTCGATGTCGACGGCGCTTCCATGACATCCTTGGTTACAACAGCAATATTCTCTACAGAACGGCGACTCCGGGGTCTGCCACGCCTGGCAGCATCAAGGCGAGCGGCTAAACGTCGCAGTATTTCACCAGAAGGCGTTGGACGGCCAGGAAATCTGCAACGAAATTCACGTTGTGCCAAAGTCACCGACCGATTATTGTTCAAATAAATAGTCACCAATATTCCGCGTTCTGGAGCAGTGTAGAGTAACATTGTTTATTAACGTGTATTTTGCAAGTGTTTGCTACACAAATGTCAAAACAGAATTGACATTAGGGGCCAATCGCAAAATTTAGAGCATTTTCTGATAGGAGGATTACTTTTGCGCCACCTTTTACTAGTATAACAAAATATTGCTAGGAATTACATTTAGTATGAACAAAAGAAAATTAATATACATATGAAGCATTTGTGTGGGGCTCAACTCAACTTTGGCCAAAACTTCCCGCGATACGTCCAGAAACTATATAATTATCAATATATTCTTACGATGTTGTACTTTACTTTTGGAACACTATTGGTGAAGGGTATCCAAGATTCGGCAAAGCCGAATATACCACTCTTACTTGTTTTAATCTCAAGTGGGTGTGAGCCCTCCCATATAAGTCAAATATTAAAGATGGACGATGAGATAAAAACGATTTAACCCAATAAATTACGTTTTAAATGTGGATATTTTCATACTATAGGATAGTTTTTCGCTGTTTGAATTGAAAAGTGATAAAATTCCCATTTTCTTTAAAATTGTATATCTTGAGAACGGCTAGACCAATGAAGACATTTTGTTTTTATACCCTTCACTAATAGGTGAAAGGGTATTATAAGTTTGTGATTCCGTTTGTAATTTTTTTATTAGTGATCGTAGACCCCATAAAAATTATAGCGATCGATTCAGAATCGGGAGGAAAATCGATTAAGCGATGTCCGTCTGTCTGTCTGTTGAAATCAAGTTTCTGAAGTCCCTGGAGGATGGACCTTCACAAATTATATATCAGTTTTTTGGAAATTCTCCTGCAATGAACGCTATTAAATTTTAAAATTTTTGATTGAAACACACTTTTAACTAACAAGATAAAAAAGATACTCCTGATGTACATGTGTTAATAAATTATAATATCAGATTGTAGGAAATGGTTCCCAAAGCACTCTGTAAAATCTTATTAAAATCGGTTCATAAACAACTGAGATATCGCCAAAACACTAAACTAGATGTATCGCAAACTGCCCAAAGTATGCATTAGGGAATGTTTGTTGAAAAAATGAAATGCAGAAATAGAAAAAACCATCCTCCTTTAGATCAGATTTTAAGAAATTCCCCCGCCAAGCACGTTATTAAATTTTATCAAAAGCGGTCCATAAACAACTGAGATATCGCCAAAACACTACTTGTGATGTACAGCAAATTGCCCAAAGTACGTGTATACGAAATTTTGTTTACATTTTGTAAGTATTGTTTCAGCGATATCTCACGTGTTTATGGACTGATTGTGATGAAATTTGACAGCGTTATTTGTGGGAGGATTTCATAAAATCTGATACATAAACTCTACACATCTGATCATGAATACCATTCAAATTGTACTGATCGACTCAGAATCGGCAAAAGAATCGATTTCGCTACATCCGTCCGTCTGTTTGTCTCTCCGTCCGTCCGTCCGTCCGTCTACCTGTCTGTCCTTTTTTCTGTTATAGTCAAGTTTTTGGAGCTCCTGTTTTATCGATATCTCAGATGTTTATTTTGATGAAATTTAATAGCGTTCTTCGCAGGGGATTACATAAATTCTGGTATATTCGGTAATTTGTGGTAAATGTAATTCAGTGTTTAAGCGATATTTCAGATGTTTTGATCGACAATGATGAAATTCAGGGTGGGGCGATAAATAATGTAAGGAACCTCCGGTTAGTCCGTGTTTGAAGCTGGGGTAGAACTCAGTCGTATCCAGGCTCCTTTATATAAAATTTAAAAGAAACACATAAACTCTTTTCTTTTATGGACACTTTTCTTTCACTTTATTGTTTCACTTTTTGAATTCACTCTTACAGACTAGGTTTTTATTGAGAAACTGGATTGCTGTCTCTAGGGAAACAGAGTGTTGGCAAGGCGAGAGAACCTAAACTAGTTTCGTTCCGAGTGTTTTCTTCCAGGACACGAACTAGTTGCTCCTAGCTTTTTCCTAGCCTACAATTTCCCTCTGTACTTCCGCGTATTACTTCCAGGAAGTTATCTCCTAATACTTGCTTGTACTGATTGGGAAACCAGCACCCTATTCTGGAATTTGATGTTATCAAATTCATCTTCTTCTAAACTTGGTCCTACGCTCGAATTCGATGTAATCGAATCCAATATCTCACCTCTTTACTGATTGTAAACCAGTAACTAACTGTCTGAATTGATTTTATCGATTCAGTTTACCCCCTTCTACTACACTACTCTGAATTGAAATGATGTTCTCACTTCAACTTACCAATGTCTCTGTCTTGCCACCACGTCTTCCACGTTCCGCTGTAAAATACAAGAGACCTCATCGTTTTTTTTTTTTTTGATTTGATTTGATTTTTATTTAATCCCAAAAATTCATATAAAAGTTCTTATGATTAATCTTAAGAGCTAACATTTTGTCATTTTTTTCTTACATACTAATTGTATTTCTACAAGACTTTCCACTTATATCTATGTATGTAGCTTAGCTACTTCAATTGTACATTGTATAAGGCATTTATATTATTTCCCCAAAAAGGGATTAAAAAAAGGGAGACTATTGTCATTTACTTATATACTATTAACAACCTTATGACTAAAACTTAAGACTAATAAAACAAAACAAAAACTTAAATTTAATAAAGGAAGGATAATATTTACAAAGGATAGAATATTAAATATTTTTATTAAAGTTTACTGGCTAGTTATATAAACAGTGTCAATTATATTGAGTGTTTTTATTCTTCTGTGGTAAAATAGGAGATCTTCACCTGAGTAGAGGAGGCCAGCTCCCTTTAGGGTCAATAAATCAACAGGAGAAAGATATCTTGAGTTTCGAACTGCCTCCAGATTACCAGCTCTGTCGTAGCATTGTCTAATAAGATTATTATCTAGATTTCTTGAAGTTTCAAGAAATTTGATAGCGTTTTTTATCATAAACTGATCTATTCTTTGGAAATCAATAGAGTCATATATCAACTGACATGAGGGATTGTGGTAAGTTCCATCAGCTGCCAGTCGTGGTCTCAGGCCCAGGCATGTAACTAATACCCTCCTTTCCCATCTCCTAAGCCTTTCCATCTGGGATGAGGAAATACCAAACCAAGCTGAAAAGGCATAGGAAACAATAGGTCTTATGATCTGTCGATACAGAAGAAGTCGTATCTTCAGGTCCAGACCTGCTTTCTTTCTTAGCACACATTGGTAAGCAGAGTATATTTTTTTGGCTTTAACAAGAATGTCATCTATATGACGATAGTATTCAAACTTTTCGTGAAATGTTACGCCTAAGTATTTTATCCGATCCGAAGTTGTAATAATTTCACCGCCCATTGACAAAGAAGGAATATATGTCCTGCAATTTTTATAAATATGTTTCCTAATTCCCTTAAACATAATGGCGCTTGTTTTGTTCACGTTTAATTTAATCTTCCATTTATCAAAGTAATTTTTTAATGTAGCTAGGTAACAATTAATCCTAGCTCTTGCACCTGATGAAGCAATAAGCATATCGTCTGCATATATTAATAAAAGGTCACCTTCTGGAGGTTGGGGTACATCAGAGACATATATGTTATATAGTACTGGGCCTAACAGTGAACCTTGCGGAACTCCTGCTGTAATTGAATTTTCGTCAGAAAGATTACTTCCAACTCGTACTTTATATGTATGGGAATCTAGGAAACTTGCCACCATTCTGCTGATACCTAAACCAAATCCCATACTGTGAAGTTTATATATAATTCCGTCTTGCCAAACCGTGTCAAACGCTTTGGCAAAATCCAAACTAACCGCTATTGTTGGCTTCTTGTTATTTAGTCCTTTGGAAACATAATCCGTGAGCACCATTAACGCATGTGATGTAGAAAGACCATTTCTAAATCCGAATTGGAATTCTCTTAGGATGTTTTTGTCCACTAGGACTTCGTTTATCTTTGCCAGAATAATGTATTCTAGAAGTTTACCAAAAGCTGATAGCAGAGATATTGGTCTGTAGTTAGAGCCAATGGATGGGTCTGTTCTGGGCTTAAGTATAGGGACAACTAGTGCAGCTTTCCATGCTTTTGGGAAATAGCCAATATTTAAACAGTGATTGAGAAGTATTGATAGAAATCTCCATGTGACGGAATCAGTTTTTCTTAGAACGAAATCTGGTATACCATCGAGACCACTAGATCTTTTATTTGATCTCCTTTTAAGGGCATTGCCTATATATTCTGAGTCAACAAAATTTAACTCCTCAATATTTCTATTAGAAACTGTACGTTGGTCAGCTGTCCTAGTTTCGCAGAATACTGTCATAGGTGTGATTCTGTCAAGAGTTAGAATAGTATTTCTTACTTCGTCTTCAATTGAATTTTGCTGGCCCATAGGTGATGTCTGAAATAGCGTATTGGCTAATAAGTTAGCTTTTCCACTATCGTCAGAAACTAGTTCACCATTAGTGGCAATTAAAGTCTGAACCCTAGGTCATGCATTGAGTCCAGCTGCTGATTTTACCTTTCTAAATGTTTAATTATTAATTTTTATTTTCTTGAAGTAATTTTCCCAGTATTCTCTTTCAAAAACTGCGATGGCTCCCTGAATTATTTTATCCAGGTTCTTAATTTCGGCTTTTAGAATATTGCACCTTCCTGGCTCACCGCATCTATATAATATTCGCCTAAGTCTTTTTTTAGCTTGTATAAAATTTAGAATGTGAGAAGGAAGTGTTAAGAGTCCCCCGTCACATACCTTTATTTTTGGTACTGAATATTCAATAGCGTCAATAAATGTTCTATCCATTACTTCAATGCATTGGTCAATTTCAAGCTCATTAACATTCATGTCTACTGGTAAACTAATATTAGCAAGATTTGCTGATAATCTATTATTAAACGTTCGTTTATTTATTTTTTCGTAATTATATCTTGTTGTTTGCTCTCGTAATACAAGTTCATCAGTAGAAAAGGATAATTCCACAGCCTTATGATCTGATTCATATTCTAATGGGCTTCGGCATTAAATGTAGTCGGTATAATGTCAACTGTAGTCACTATTATGTCGATATGTGATGATATTCCCCTGTTTATTCTTGTTGGTCCGGCAGTTGGTCGAATGTCAAAGTCAGGACTTGCCAGCAAAAATTCTCTAAGATTTCGTCCACTTATATTAGTGTATGGATCGCACCAATAGGGATGTCTTGCGTTGAGGTCACCACCTACAACTACACTATAATTTTGCGCTAGTTGCTGTACTGAATCTAAATAATTTTCAGAAAAGTTCTCACTTGGTCGAAGATACATGGCAATTGCAATAATGTCTCTGCCATTTGCTTTCCTAATACGTACAGTAGTGTTCTCTATATTGCCAGTATTGAGAACTATTTCCTCACATTGAATATGATCTTTAACTAGTACGGCTGTGCCCCCACGTCGTCCACTAATCCTGTCACGTCGAAATACTATATACCCATCAATGCTTAATCTATGGCGAGAGCTAAGACCATGCTCAGCCATCAATAATATCTCCGGCTTATGTTGTTTTAAAAATAAATTTAAATAATGTCTTCTATGTTTGGAAACAATAGAGTTAACATTGATAAAAATGGTTTTTATAAAGTCAGCCATGATGTCCTAGTGTCATTAACATGCCAAATAAAGCACTCTTTTTCTCCCCCTCTGAACCTAACATACTATATCCCTTTGCAAAAGTTCCTACTTTTTCAAGGCATTGGAATAGACCTCCCCCAAAGTATCGTCTACAATCTTTTTCAATATTATTAAATTCTGCCATGGCGGACTCAACACTTATCATGGAATTTGAAGATCCATTAGTTGTAGCCTGAGGGGCCGATCGTTGTCTATTCGAAGAGGACGCAGCAGCCGCAGCATACGATAATCCTTTAACTACATTTGATGGAGTTGATATTTGGTATTTGACAGAAGAATTTTTATTTGTTTCTGCCAGCTTTTTTTCACTTAGTTTTCTCAAAAGTTCTTTCCTTTTTGGACAATCTTTAGAACTTGCTACGTGCCCTTCAATTTGACAATTCACACATTTTGTTGGCAAGCCAACCTGTGTCCTAACTACTCCTGAAAGGCTATCCTTGACCAAGGATTCCTCAGTGTTTAGAGACTTAGGAGGTATTTTACAATTACCCGGGCCATGAATCTCTCCACATTTAACACAACGGTATGGCATGGAACAATTTGTTGCTACATGGCCATAGCGCTGACAATTAAAACATTGCGTTATTCCCTTTCTTATATACTTTCATATTGTAACTTTACAACGCAAAATATATTTAATATTATAGACCTGCTTTATGTCAGAGTCTTTTGATATTCTAACGACCCATTTATCGCCGCCTAGTTTAGATATACCTCATTAACGTAGGTATCTTCAACCATTTCTTCTTCTTCACTAGAAGCTTCATTAGATTTATTATTTGTATCCATTCTTTTCATCAGTTCATCATAATTTTGCTTTAGTATTAAAAATTGTTGCTTGAGCAGATTAATTTCTGCATTTTTTGAACTTATTATTTTGTTCAGTTCTTCTAATGATGTGACCATTCTTGGTCTCTTTTTTGGGTTCAGATTTCTATCTTCCTCCATCTTTACACTTTTTAAATATATTCAAGGGGAATAAAAACCCCGAATGTTATTTAAAGCACAACTTCTATTTTTTAAATGTCTTCTTCACTTTATTTTTTTAAATGTTCATTCACTTTTAAATTTAGGTATCAAACCTCCAGGTAGAGAGTTTTTAATTCACTATTAAAATATATTCTTCCGCTAACGATGTTATCACAACCACTGCTAACACAAGACTGATGGATGAGACCTCATCGTTAATTTTCCCTGGCTTATATACTAATACATTTTGGCTACAGTTTGTAGTTTTGTAGTTATTACTTCCCGCTAGGTGTGAACTGATAGCGGTTGTAATAACTTTACAACATTTATTTTATCAAACTTATTAATAATGAAGCAACACGTTTGATCCACATGTTGTTGCAGCTCGTTATATTTTAAGTTGGCTTCTACACTTGACCCTCTAGTATCGTCTTGGCTTCATCTCGACATCACTTAGCTTTTTCCTCTCGGTATCACTTGTCCTCCTTCTTTTGGCATCTTTGGCTTTCTCTTGTCCTTGACATCATTTTGTAATTGCTGACAAGAAAAGACACATTGGCAGATGTAATCTGCCCCCTTGAAATGGATGTAATCCATTTACCCACCAGAAAAACTACATATGTCAGAATTCATATTCCCCCTTTATTTGGTACCACTGTGTGGCCACAATTTTACCCAAAATTTGGGTCCTCACACCCCCTCCTTTCTTCCGGAAGGTTTCGAACTACCACTCTTCCGCTTGCCTAATCCGGTAGCTTCTTTCGTTTATTTTTGATTTCCAGATTTTTCCTTTATAATTTTCTTTATTATATATTATATTCTATATTTTTTTTACAATTTATTATATATGTATTTTTTTATTATTTATCTACAAATTTTTCCTTTTGTTATTATTTTTTGTTTTTTAATATTTTATTTATAATTCATGTAATTATATTTTTTCCCTTTATATTGATTTTTAATTTACTTATATTTCCTGTTATTGTATTTTTTTCCTAACGCGGGTTTAAATAACCTCACAAGAGGACACAACACTTTTGTTTTTCTATTCCTTACTTACAGTTTTTTTTTTCTCCTTGTTGTTTACCAAAATAAATCAATTTAAATAATAACACTTCACTTATCCGTTTTAGCTGCGCGCACACTCACTGTTGCGTGGGCAGAATGTGTGTAATTGCGTGTTGCTTGTTTATTTTCTTTGATCATACCGCTTGTTCGATCGAACCTTCGAACAGTGTTGCCCATATTGGCGTTTTTTAACATATTTTTTTCTTAGTGCTTTTGTTTTATTATTATTTTATAATGATTTGATTTCAAATTCAAGTTGTTTTCTTGGGTTTAGTGTTATTTTATTATGTAGCAAAATTCATTTAAATTGATTTCTTATTATATTTTTTTAGGTTTTATTAGTATATTTTGTTTATTATTTTATTTAAATTAATTCATCTGCGTTGAACAATTTTAATTCACTTATATGCGCTCTACGTGTAATTTTACTGCTTTCCTTCCGCAATTCGGCGATCACTAGGTATATTAATCGGTGAATAATATAGGGGCCATCATATTTTGGGGCAAGTTTGCCAGCGAAATTATCCGCAGCGCTGGATAAATGGTGTTCTTTCACCCACACTGATTCTCCTGCCTTCGGGTTCCATTTCCTATGACGCAAATTATAGTGCCGGGCTTGGTCCTTCACTGTTTTGACGATATTTTTCTTTACTAAACTAAATATCTCTCTTACCATGTCTGCTTTTGCGTTAGGGTTAAGAGCAGACGTTCCTGTTCCTGGGGTTACTTCGTCATAAAGTGCCGACGGAAGTCTTGGTTCTCTTCCTTGAATTAGGAATGCGGCGCTGTACTGGGTTGTGTCCGATTTAGCAGTGTTCATCGCCAATTGTATCTCCGGTAGAACTTCGTCACATGTCTTTTGGTTTTGACCCGTGAACTGAGCGATCATAGTCTTTACCGTTGTATTTACCCGTTCTGTGGGATTCTCTTGGGGTGTGTATGGTGCCGTAAACTGATGATGTACTCCAATTTCCTTGAGATATTCTCTAAATAATCGACTTGTGAACTGGGATCCATTATCGGTTATAAGAATTTTCGGTACGCCAAATTTTGCCAGTATACGTTCTCGACATGCTTTCCGTAGCGTTTCTCCGGTAGCTCTGCGCAATGGTATAAATTCGGACCACTTGAAAAACTTGTCTGTGAAGACTAACAACATTGAGTTGCCATGCTTAGACCTCGGGAGTGGTCCAACGAAATCCGCGCAGACTATCGCCCAGGGTTTTTCGGCGATACGCGACAACATCTGACCTGCAGGGAGCAGTTGATTGGGCTTGTGTCGCTGACATGTCTGGCAATTTCTTATATAGTTCTTAATATCCCTGAACATTCCAGTCCAGTATTACTTGTTAGTTATCCGAGCTATTGTCTTTCTAATGCCGAGGTGACCGGCAGTTGGTGCGTTATGATTGTCCTCCAGAACCCTTGGCCTTTGGAATGAAGGTAAAAATAACTTCCAGGAAATATTTTCTTCGTCTTCATCGGCATTCGGGAGATGTCGATATAATTGATCATTGAGTATTGAGAAGTCTGGGAACTTCTCGGGCTCTTTCTTCACTTCGTCACACTTCTTTCGCCACCAGTTGCAATGTGGCGTTTTCTCTTGTATAGCTTGGCATACATTTATGGGGTCACGAGAAAGTGCATCTGCCACCACATTGAGTTCCCCTCTCCGGTACTGTACATCAAAGTTATATTGCTGAAGCTCGAGTGCCCATCTAGCTATTCGACCGGAAGGACTCTCAATTGAGTTGATCCATTTGAGAGCGAGGTGATCTGTGACTACTGTGAAATGGCAGCCTTCCAAGTAAGGTCTGAGTTTCCTTATAGCCCACACTATCGCCAAGCACTCTTTCTCTGTTGCCGAGTAATTCATTTCCGCAGCGTTGAGACGACGGCTAGCGTACGAAATAACTTTTTCCTGGCCATCAAAGTCTTGTGTTAGGACTGCTCCTAGGCCATACTCACAAGCATCGGTTTGCAAGATAAACTTCTTTCCGAAATCTGGACACGCTAGCACCGGTGCTTCGGTTAATCGTGTTTTTAGAGTTTTAAACGCAGTCTGCTGTTCTTCGTTCCATCTGAAGTGTTTTCCTTTTTTCAACAATGACGTCAAAGGGTGAACGATTTGAGCGAATTTCGGGACAAGTCGCCTGTACCACTAATCTATTCCGATGCATCTTCTTAACTCTCTCGCATTTCTTGGGGGTTGAAGTTCACGGATCGCGGCAACCTTATCAGGATTGGTATTGATGCATTGCGGAGACAATCAAGAATGGCATTTATCCGAGGTAAGGGATACGCATCGGCCACCGTCTTCGCGTTAAGCTGCCTGTAATCGACACACAACCTCAGCTTACCATTCTTCTTGGGTACCATTACAATAGGTGCGCTGTACGGGCTCTTTGAGGGCTCTATACACCCGTTCTTCAACAGCTCGTCTATCTCTTCATTGATAAGTCGTTGCATTTCAGGATTGCGATGAGTGTACCTTTGCCGGACCGGTCTGTCATCCTTGAGTATAATTCGGTGTTCTGCAAAATTAGTTGTCCCCTTAAGGGTTTTAAACTTCTCCAACTCTTGGTTTAAAAATATCTTGATGAGCTCATCCTCTGTTGATCTAGTTTCTATCGTTTCACTCGTTGTTTGGGGCTGATTTTCATCTATAGCTGTCATTACCTGGTGAGAAGCAGGTTTAAATTTCACCTTCTGATTTCCACACCACATCTCACATTCCATAGCTCTCAAAAAGTCTAGATCAGTAGTACTTCATCTAACATCGTTGGCATCACTCCAACCTCCAACTGGCACTTCTTACCGCCCAATTGTACTTCTATCCTGAGTAGCTGTCTCACCTCTACTCTAGTCCCGTTTGCTAGCCTGATTGTGTTATCTACTGGAATAGCCTCACTACAGTCTCTTAGCTTTCGTTTTGGCAAAACCTATAGCCATGCCCATCTTGTACACATCTTCTGCAAGCCGTATTTGGATTAATTGTGCTTTCTTCACGGCATCGGTCTATTTTCGTGGCGATCATGACTCACCTCTGGATGACTTGCTCGTATTACCTCAAAGTCTTCTGCCATTTGGATAAGTTTCTGAAGATTATATCTACTTGCTGTTTTGGTGAGTATCCTGCATGCCTCATTATGTTCTGCACGATTCCCGAGGTTTCTGTTGTCTTCTACGGATTTCATCGTCCAAACCCTCAAAATATCTTGCTGGCAGGAAAAATCTTAGAAAGTCCTTACGGAAACCTTGCCATGTTTGCCACTGTCGGTTATTGTTTCTAAACCACAATAATGCTGCATCCTTTAACAGCTCAGGCATTGTTCTTGGCAACATATTCCTGTCCAAACCGTAAACTTCGGCCAGTTCTTCAACTGTCTCGATAAAGGCAATGGGATCTTTTCCCCCCTCATATCGAAAAGACCACTTTCTCACTATATCAATGCCCACTGAGTAGGGTACATTCGATCGGGTTGATAATGGACCTTGTTAATTTTGTAAAATTGGGCCGAATTGATTACCTGTGGTAACCGATTCTCCCATCCTCGACGTCATACCTGAGACTGTCGGTACTTCTATCTGGATTTGCATACCTGGTGTTGTAGGTGTTGGACATCGTCCGTGTTTGCTTTCTAATTCCTCCAGTCTGCTGATAACATTTTCCTTGGGTTCACCGGAAACGAATGCTGCCAACTTCTTTCTCATCTCATGTACAGTGCCACTTGCTTCTAAAGCGAACTCTTCCAAATATTGCACCAGCTCTTCTTTTCGAAGGGTGTAAATCCATGACGTGCGAACCATCTTGTTGTTGTGTAATAAAGTCCCTGTTCGGGCGTCAATGTAAGGAACCTCCGGTTAGTCCGTGTTTGAAGCTGGGGTAGAACTCAGTCGTGTCCAGGCTCCTTTACATAAAATTTAAAAGAAACACTTAAACTCTTTTCTTTTATGGACACGTTTCTTTCATTTATTGTTTTACTTTTTGTATTCACTCTTACAGACTAGGTTTTTATTGAGAAACTGGATTACTGTCTCTGGTAGGGAACCAGAGTGTTGACAAGGCGAGAGAACCTAAACTAGTTTCGTTCCGAGTGTTTTCTTCCAGGACACGAACTAGTTACTCCTAGCTTTTACCTAGCCTACAATTTCCCTCTGTATTATCTCCTAATACTTGCTTGTACTGATTGGGAAACCAGCACCCTATTCTGGAACTTGATGTTATCAAATTCACCTTCTTCTAAACTTGGTCCTACGCTTGAATTCGATGTAATCGAATCCAATATCTCACCTCTTTACTGATTGTAAACCAGAAACTAACTGTCTGAATTGATGTTATCAATTCAGTTTACCCCCTTCTACTACACTACTCTGAATGGAAATGATGTTCTTACTTCAACTTACCAATGTCTCTGTCTTGCCACCACGTCTTCCACGTTCCGCTGTAAAAATACAAGAGACCTAATCGTTAATTTTCCCTGGCTTATGTACTAATACATTTTAACTACAGTTTGTAGTAGTTATTACTTCCCGCTAGGTGTGAACCGATAGCGGTTGTAATAACTTTACAACATTTATTTTATCAAACTTATTAATAATGAAGCAACACGTTTGATTCACATGTTGTTGCAGCTCGTTATATTTTAAGTTGGCTTCTACACCTGACCCTCTAGTATCGTCTTGGCTTCATTTCGACATCACTTAGCTTTTTCCTCTCGGTATCACTTGTCCTCCTTCTTTTGGCATCATTTGGCTTTCTCTTGTCCTTGACATCATTTTTTAATTGCTGAAACGAAAAGACACTTTGGCAGATGTAATCTGCCCCCTTGAAATGGATGTAATTCTCTCTTTATTTGGTACCACTGTGTGGCCACAATTTTACCCAAAATTTGGGTCCTCACAACAAATAGTATACCTTCCAGGAGCTCCACAAATCTGATTTTAGCAGACAGACAAACATTTATCTCAATTTTGTGTCTGACTTTTGAACATTATTATCGGGTGTTTTTTATTGAGGTATAGAACTTTAAGTTGGCATCACTTTTTTAACTGCCGGCCATTTTGTCAGCTGTAAAGTGATTAATATTTAGTTTGGTTTGCCATTTCATCATGAACAGGTTGACAAAAGAACAACGCTTGCAAATCCTGCAAATTTATTTCGAAAATAATGGTTCAGTTCGCGAAGTTTACCGCAAGCTCCGTCCATTTTATGGTCGACATAATCGTCCATCAGAGCAATTAATTCGGTTAACCATGGATCGTTTTCGCACTACGTTTACTCTATGTGATAATACGCATCCGCAGCGACGTCGAACAGTGCGCACCGAAGAAACAATTGCCGCTGTAGAGCAAAGTGTTGAAGAGGATCCGAATGAATCGATTCGCCACCGTGCACAGCAATTGGAGCTTTGTCCATCAACTTTATGGAAGATTTTGCGCAAAGATCTTGGCTTGCGACCTTACAAGATCCAGCTTGTGCAAGAATTACAGCCATGCAATGCGTCGTGATTTTGGTGTATGGGCCGAAAATGAGATTGATCTCGATGCTGATTTTCATCGCAAAATTTTGTTCAGTGATGAGGCTCATTTTTGGTTGAATGGCTACGTCAACAAGCAAAATTGCCGCATTTGGAGTGAAGATAATCCACATGAGACCCTTGAGACGCCATTACATCCACAAAAACTGACTGTTTGGTGTGCTCTATGGGCTGGTGAAGTCATTGGGCCATACTTCTTCCGAAATAATGCTGGAGAGTCAGTTACCATAAATGGAGACCGGTATAGAGCCATGATAACCGACTATTTTGTTCCCCAATTGGATGGCATGAATGTGGATGAGTTGTGGTTCCAACAAGACGGCGCTACATGCCACACAGCGCACGTCACAATTGATTTATTGAAGGAAACATTCGATGAGCGCATAATTTCGCGGAATGGACCTGTCAATTGGCCACCAAGATCGTGCGATTTGACACCACTGGATTATTTTCTTTGGGGATATGTGAAGTCGCTCGTCTACGCCAACAAACCAGAAACGTTAGGGGACTTGGAAGCCAACATTCGTGGCGTTATTGCCAACATACGGCCCCATATGCTCGAAAAAGTAGTTGAAAATTGGACCTGTAGAATTGGCTTTATTCGAGCCTGCCGCGGCGGCCACATGCCCGAAATCATATTTAAACATTAATGTCATAAAATTATCCTTCCAATAAAGCCAAATTGATGGACATTAAAACGATTTTCTTGTGTTTTATTTCAATAAGAAGTTCTATACCTCTAAAAAAAACACCCATTATAATATTTGAGAATGTATTATATATCAAGTTATAGGCAATCTTCCTAGGAAGTACAAAAAATGCAGCTAAGTTCATGATATGCGTTCAAAACCTACATGTATCTCACTTATCAACGAAAATTTAATTTTATTAATTGCAATTGGGAGAAATAAGTTCACGTTTGACAATTGATCCCGTATAACTTCGCCTAAGGCAATCTCTTAGTAGCTAATAAATGACAAATTATAATAGATACGAATATGACATTGAAAGACGTTGTAAAATATCGTTATTTAGCGCGATAGCGCCTAAAACAAACTTTCAACATAAGTATTTCTGATCTCTTGAAAAGTTCCGTATTGAAAATGGGCGAACTCGGTTCACATTTAGTGAAATCTCCTATATAACCCCGGCCGGGAATCACTTTAATGCTGATAAATTAAATTACATTAAAATTGCACAAAGAACTAGAGCAAAACTTTCCACACATCCATCGGACAGATCGGAGGAACAATACATCCCAAATCTTATTGATCTAGATGATGATGGCCAAAAAGCTTTTCGTTTTCCGACTCTTAATTTTAAAGACTCTTTGCATATAATACTAGCATAACCAAGGCTAGGAATTACATAAGTATGAACAAAAGAAAATTAATATACATATCAAGCATTTGTGTTGGGCTCAACTAAGTAATCAAAAACTATATAATCAATATACGAGTATATCAAAATGGATGTGTTTAAGTATGTAACGTATGGACTACAAAACGGCTGGGCCGAAATTTTCAAGGAATCTTGAGAATACCCCGGCGGGTGACACTACGAAGTCTGATTTTCGATCGGCGGGCGGATAGGCGTGGCAAAATCCAATTTTCATATTGTACCACTAATGTTTGCTTAGGGCCAGCAACGCGGACCGGGTCAGCTAGTTATCAATAAATTCTTATGATTTTGTACTTTACTTTTGGAACACCATTGGTGAAGGGTAGCCAAGATTCGACAAAGCCGAATATACCACTTTCACTTGCTTTTAGTCCAAGTTAGGATTATACATTAAGAAAAATTTACCATGACCACTTTTACGACCTCTTTTTTTGATTTATCTAAAATAGGAAAACGTATGCACGAATATTGGTAATATGATTGGTGTTTGATAATAGTTTGACGATTGTTTGAAGATTTTTCATGATTATTTGATGTTTGTTTGACGGTTGTTTGACAGTTGTTTGATAATGAATTGACTGATGACTGTTTGAAAATTTTTAATTATTGTTTGATATTTGTTTCACGATTAACTGGCGATTTTATGACAGTAGTGTGATGATTTTTTAACTATTAATTGATGGTTGTTTAATGATTGACTGACGACTGTTCAATGATTTTTAATGTTTGTTCGATAGTTGTTTCACAATTGACTGAGGACTGTTTGATGATTATTTGACGATTGTTTGATAGTTTTTCGATAATCTATAAATATATGCTGTTTAATATTTATGTAACCATTTCCTTTCGAAAACGTTTTAAGCACACATTAATAAGGAGTACTGCCATTTACAAAAGTAAATTAAATACATATGCAAATACATTAATAAAAGATTCAATTAAAAAATTAATAAAAATATTTCGTAACTGCTATTTCAGCATTAACCATAAACGATTTTAACCATTTTTTCTTTTGTATATAAGGTAAATACAGTGAAGTATCTAATAAGCAAATAAAAATATAGGATTAATCATTTCTGAAGCCTTTTTTTCAAATACAACGTAGATGATACTCATGGAAAAAAGAGATTAAAAGATCTTAAAAAATTGTAAAGCATTATTGAAGGTAACTTTAAAAACATATAAATGTAAATTTATATTCAAATAGTTTTTTTTTCAATTGCTCTAAAATCCAAATGTTAACGACATTGATGGAAATATAAGAAAGGCAATTAACCTGTCAAAAAAGCGACATTTGAAGAAAATATTAAAGGACAAACAATTTCATAACAATAAAACATAATTAATAAGTTTTTTATTAGTATTTATACATGAAGTTTTTAAAAATAATTACTTTTTTATTAAAAATAGTAATGTGGATTCTATAAAATTATTTCTTTCATACATACATCTTTATTTACATTAAACTCAATGTTCGTTAAATATATTTTATGTATAAACAAGTAAGAGTGTTATATTCGGCTATGCCGACTCTTAGATACCCTTCTCCAATGGTGTTTTAAAAGTAAAGTAGAAAGAGTATATGGTAAAATATTTATGTTTTTTTTTTTTCATCGTATAACGATTTCGCTTAACTTCACCTAAGCTGTATAAATGTTGACCTTAACAAAATAAAGTCATTATTTTCAAACAACTTATGTTCACATAAAACTACACAATATATACTTTTTTAAACAGAACCGCTTAAAGTTACTTAAGATCCAGTTCAACGGAAATTTCAGTTTCGAAAAATAGCTTAAGTAGCAAAAACGTAAAATCTTCTGAATTTAACAATATTTTTTTTATATATTTATCCTTCTTCTCTTGCAAAAATGTTACCAATATATTAAATAATTAATAAATTAAATTAAAAAATTAATAAATTATTCGCAGAAATCAAGCCGAAGAAAAATTACAAATCGATAATATCTCAAAACTTCAATTTTCGTCTTAAGCTATTCTTCCATATTGCCACAGATATATTTCCTTTTTAATGTTCAAAAATAAGACTACTACTATTTAAGATTTACAAGTATAAAATATCTCCGTCAGCTGAAATCAGGTTTGTAAAACTCCTAGCAAATACACCGTCATGAATTTTATATCAGATTACACGGTGTAAAAGCCATTTGCACCCAAAAAAAATCCATATGTGCGTGATAGCAGAGGTCATGTGTATTAACACTGCGTACTCAGTTTTTCATTCCATTGTGGAAAATCCTTTTAAAAGGACTTTGAATTTTTGAGAATATGCATCATTTATAAAATTAAATAATATTTTTGGGCAAATGCAATACAGTCGATATAGGTATTAAATTAAAGGGAAAAATCTAAATAAATTACTGGCAAAACTTTTTTGAAAAAAAAAATTGAAAACGTCCTTTAGAAAAGTGTATCCTTGTATATTCTTAAGGATAAAGAAAAAAATCGCACACAAAAAACATATCAATTTGCAACATGTTTTTAAGAACTTGTGCGATTTTGGATGTTTTAGTGTTGTTTGGATGTTTTAGTGTTGTTACAGAAAAAAATGTTAAAATAGTAAATAAAAGAAACAATTAAAAAAAAAATAAAATTTATAAATTTTAATAAAAATTTAAAATTGTGTTAAAATGTAAATGCTGCAACTGCTGTTTGCGCCCATGAAAAAATCCTTATCGTATCGTAGCAAAGACCATCTATAATAACGGTGTATACTTATGTACATTTTTTTATTACCACACCAGAAATCCTTTTGAAATCCTCTTGAGGATTATTATTAAAAAAAAATCACTAAGGTGTTATGTCATTGATATCAATATGGAAAAAAGGCATGCTGTCGCATAAAAAGCTACATTTCTTGAAATATATAAAAATAAAGTTTTGTGTAGATATGTTTATATCTTTTTACATAATAAATATTTTGTCAACCGCTAAATAGGCGGTTAGCTTTGAGATAAGATGATTTTTGAATTCAACCGTCAGTAGAGAATATAGAGACAGTCGCGTTGATTAGCACGTACGAATCCGTCCTGACAAAATACGTCGTAATTAGTTATTTTCTATTAAATAAAATTATTAAATGAATTATTCACTTAAATAAAACGTTTTTCTTTATATTATACAAATATTCCTGTGTTGTGGTTTATTTATTTAAAATATTTATCGAAAGTCGTCTAATACACTTTTAATCTGTGACATTTTCTCAGAAGTGGGATAATCGAATTCCTTATAACTCGGTCATAATGGAAAATTTTCAATGCTTAACGGTGAAGCAATTACAATCGAAATGTAAAGAAGCCGGTCTTCCGTGTACCGGTAAGAAGAATCAACTTATCGAACGTATCGAAAGAAAACATAGTGCACCTTAAATGAACGTATTGTACAGTTGGAGAAAACGATTGCCGACCTGTGTGTGCAATCTGCCCGTTTCCAACCTACCGATACATCGTCAACGACACAGTCGTTCGTGTCGCTCATTAGTTATCCGATGGTTTTTCTTCACCCTATCAACCCATATTATCTGTTGGCAGCCGTATAGCCACACCGTCAACCACCGTTTATTCGCAACAGTCGCTTACGTTGCATCCGTCTTCATCATATCAATCACTTGTTGGCAGCCGTACTACAGCCACATTGTTAACCACCGTCTATTCGCAACAGCCCGTTACGTTGCAGCCGTCATCATCGCTACATTCAGTACCTCCACGTTACATCTACCAGCCGCCAGTCTGTATTCCGTATACAGTCAATCCATACGTTCAACCAACAGCTCCGTGCAACGTTACAAATACTCATCCGCAGATGTTATCATCTGGTCATACGTTTGCACCCCGTCACGTGCATCAAGATCCCCAACGTTAATCAACAAATCCCGTCAACATCCACCGTACTTGCACAACAGCCGATAACATCTACTGTGCGGCCGATGCTAAGTCACGCTTTTCCCGTATACCCTTATGCTAATTTATTTATTTAAGACTATGGAAAATCCTTACAGACTATTACATTGAGTATATAAGAATCAAGCAAACAATAAATGACATTAAAAATTAATTAATTTAATGAGTTAAGATAAACGATTATATCATTTTTTATAATATCAAAACTTTTGTTAAAGTCAATATGGCAATACAATTTATTAAAATCATTACAGATTCTACGAAATGGAACGAAATTAGCGTAGTTTACGGTATAATATTTAATGCTCAAGAAATTGTAGTATCTTGTAGGGCGAGAGGGTACACTAATGGTGACTTTTCCAAGAAGAAATTTAGAGTGGATGTTACCTTTAATAAGCTTTAGTAAAAAAACGCATTTAGCATTTGTCGGCGACTTTTTAAAGTTGGAAACTTTATGAGCGCTAGGCGATTTTCGTAAGACGGTAACCTTGTATTAGGGTCCCATCCCAATCCACGAAAACAAAAAATTAAAAACTGAACTTGAATTGATTCAATTTTGATAGAGTGCGCCGAATATTGAGGGTCCCATACAACAGAAACATATTCAAGAATTGGACGAACAAGTGTTGTAAACAAATGTTTGGTGACATAAGTATCAGAGAATTCTTTTGCCCATCGTTTAATGAATCCCAAAATTCCTGAAGCTTTATTAGTAACTGCTAGAGAATAGTACCATTCATAGTGAAAAGACCATTTGTTGGAGATGTTCTGGAAAAAATCATATATTTGCATTTTTTTGCATTCAGTTCCATTAAATTATTATTACACCAGGTTGTTAGATAATTAATATCATCCTGTAAAAGTACTTGGTTTTCAACTCTATTAAACGAAGAAAATATTTTGACATCATCTGCATACATCAGAATGTTAGAATAGAAGATCGTTTATAAATAGAGTAAATAAAAGTGTCCCGCCATCTAGCGGATTAGATTTGTTTTTTTTAATAAAAACAAATCCATATTTGATTTTTTTCAAAACTGGCTCAAGCATTTAAATCGGTTCACCCATTCTATTTTTACTTTTTATAATAGTATTTATTACGTTACAAGTGAACCTTTAAAATCGATTTTTTTTAAATTCTGACTTGCTACAAAACGCCGAGACACGTATTTCTTTATTTTAAGCCTATTTTCATATTAATTTAAAATTTCTCATGTTTACCAACCACTGTCGTACTGTGTTTTAATCAAATGGAATCATACTATGATTAGTTTAATAATAACAAAAACAAATTATACCCAAAACCACCTTAGGGAAAAAGTATCTATGTATGTATTGACTTTAAACGCATTGGTCTGAGACATTCCATCGTATCATAATGACTTCCTGAATCGATTTAACAAGTAATCTAAGTATAGATGTCAAATTTTGAAGATGAGATGATGAAATTTGTCTACTGAAATTTGGCGAAATCGGTCCATTACTTCGGTTTCCTCATATGTGTGCAACCTCTCAAAATCGGGTTTTTAATCAGGGACGCTACAAAAGTACAGCGACGATTGATGAATTTCGTATGACAATCGAATATGAAATTGCAGCAGTATCGGCCTATTTATGCTTGAAAACCGTCGAGACTTCGTTGAGGCACACCTGATAATACATCAATATGTTTAGAAAAAGTATTCCGGAACTTGACACATTGCTTCCTGTTTGTCAAATACGATTTTATCCATTTAAGTAAATGAGTGCTGAATCCAAGTTGATCAAGTTTGTAAATGAGCAAGTTATGATTTACTTTATCAAACGCTTCACAGAAGTCAATGTATACAACATCAGTTTGTTTACCAGAAACAAATCCCTAATTTACCAATGTTGTGAATTCAAGAAGATTTGTCACAGAAGATTTTGATTTACAGAAACCGTGTTGACTTGGAGATATAATGGGTGATGATTGAAATGATATTGTATCACATAGAAGTTTTTCAAAGAGCTTTGGTATAACGCTAAGTTTAGCAATTCCTCTATAATTTGAAATGTCACCTTTAGAATTAGATTTAAACAGTGGAATTATAAAAGATTGTTTTCAAATTGAAGAAAAATAACCCAGTACAAGCGAGTTATTAAACATGAATGTTAGTGGAATGCTAAATAATTGGGAATGATACTTTAAAATATTGCTAGGAACACCATCAGGACCAGCAACATATGACAATTTAAGATTATTCATGTATTTTAAGACAGTTTGATGATCAATCAATGATACATTGATGTTTTTAACTTCAGGGAAGGCAAATAGATGTTCATCATTTTTATTGAAGCTAGAAGATGAGTAGGTAGATGCAAAGAAATCAGCAAACAGGTTACTTATGGTTTTATCATCAGAAGACTCATTACTGCCAAACATCATCACTGATGGAAAATCTATTGCTCGATGTTTCGTATTGACAAAATTATAAAATGATTTTGGATCATTTTTTAAGTTGTTTTTCACCTTATTTAAATATACATTGTAGGCTATTTGATTTGCAATGGTGTATTCTGATCTAGCTAAAGAGTATTTAGAATAGTTTATTAAAGTTCCATTTCTATTGAAGATTTTGTATAATTTATATTTCTTGTTTTTAAGTCTTGTAAGATATTTTGTATTTCAAGGCGGTCCATGTTGAGATTTAGGTAACATTTTTGGTGCAGAAGCTTGAAAACATTTTTGAAGTAGTTGATAGAATTTCATAACACACTGGTCCAGTTGATCGCCATAACTAGACAATTCATTTAGTCAGTCAATTTGAGACAACACGATATGTAGTTTGCTGTGATTTGTTGATTTAAAATAAAAAAAATTTTCATGATGAGTTGAATTTTTAACTTGAAAAGAGGGCTGATGAAACAATGTTATTTCAATAGTTGGATGATATTTATCTTCAGAATTAGAGATGGGTGTATGTCGCACAATTGAAAATTCCGATGGTTCATTAACAAAAATAAGGTCCAACATTTTCTCTGACACATTCGGAATAGAGTTAATTTGAAAAAGACTATTCTCAAGTAAATAGTTCACGATTTTTGCACAGGATTCTGATGACTGAGAAAGGATTAAATAGATTGAGTCGGGAACAGCTTCCAAAGATGTCTGTGGCATGTTAAAGTCTCCTATTAAAAGTACAAGATCTGTTGTTTTTACTTTTTTAAAAGAGTCTCAATCGCATTAAGATGTTGTTCATAAACTGAAACAGGTGAATGTGGAGAAATATAACAGCATACAATATATAATGATTGTTACGAATTTTTGATAATACACATAGTAGTTCAAGGTGTAGAAATTCATTGAGAATAACTTCCTCGCACGAGAATTCATTTGAAATAGCAATTAGAACTCCACCTCCAGTATTTTATACCCTTCACCAATAGGTGAAAGGGTATTATAAGTTTGTGATTCCGCTTGTAATTTTTTTATTAGTGATCGTAGACCCCATAAAAATTATACCGATCGACTCAGAATCGGTTAAGCGATGTCCGTCTGTCTGTCTGTCCGTCCGTCTGTCTGTCTGTTGAAATCAAGTTTCTGAAGCCCCTGGAGGATGGACCTACATAAGTTATATATCAGTTTTTAGGAAATTCTCCCGCAATGAACGCTATTAAATTTCATTAAAAACACCGAAAAAATACCAAAAATTAGACGAAAATTTTAAAATTTTTGATTGAAACACACTTTTAAATAACAAGAGAAAATGATACTCCTGGTGTACATGTGATAATATATTATATATCAGATTGTAGGAAATGGTCCCCAAAACACTCTGTAAAATTTTATCAAAATCGGTCCATAAACAACTGAGATACCGCCAACACACTAAATTTGATGTATCGCAAATTGCCCAAAGTACGCGTTAGAGAATGTTTGTTGAAAAATGAAATGCAGAAATAGGAAAAACCATCCGATCGACTCAGAATCGGCGGGAGAATCGATTTCTCGAAGTCCGTCCGTCCGTCTACCTGTCTGTCCTTTTTTCTGTTGTAGTCAAGTTTTTGGAGCTCTGTTTTGTCGATATTTTTGATGTTTATTTTGATCAAATTTAATAGCGTTCTACGCATCGGATTACTTAAATTCTGATGCACTCGGTAATTTTTGGTAGATATAATTTAGTGTTTAAGCGATATTTAGGTGTTCGATATTTAGGTGATCGACAACGATGAAATTCAGGGTGGGATGATATCCTAAAATTGTGTGTAAAATGCATATGGGTATACCTTCCAGGAGCTCCACAAATCTGATTTTAGCAGACAGACACACTGCATTTATCTTAATTTTGTGTCTGAATTTTGAACATTATGATAATATTTGAGAATGTATTATATATCAAATTATAGGTAATCTTCCTAGGAAGTACAAAAATGCAAAACCTACATATGTATGTATATATCTCACATATCAACGAAAATTAAATTTTTTTAATTGCAATTGGGAAAAATCCGTTCACGCTTGACAATTGCTCCCGTATAACTTCGCCTAAGGCAATCTCTTAGTAGCTAATAAATGACAAATTATAATTATCTTTATACTAAATATCATCATCATCATACCTATTATAATAGATACGATGATGACATTTAGTATAAAGACGTTGTACAATATCGTTATTCAGGGCGATCTCGGTTCAAAGTTCGGCTTTGAAAATGAGCGAGCTCGGTTCACATTTACTGTTATCTCCCATATAACCCCGACCGGGAATCACTGTAATGCTGATAAATTAAATCACATTAAAATTGCACAAAGAACTAGAGCACACATCGCATCCGCAAATATTATTGTTGAAGTATTCATCTTAATTAGTTAACTTCAGATTAATAAGTAAATCTTCAATAAATTTTCCGCCAAAGCTGATATCCATTCATTTAAAAGCTATATATTTCACGTATGTATCTAAAACTAAGAGTGTATACCTTATAATTCTAAGGCTTGTATACATTGACAATCATTGTTAAAGCTTTGACCTAAATCAGTCCGCTAACTTCAGAGTTTTACATAACTAATCATTAACCTTTAATAGTTTGATAATTCGTATGAATTAAAGTACACAACCCTCACTGGGCACTGTGTTTTTGTGTTGCATGCCAGAATACTTAAACTTCATCAAATCGATGTGCTATTGCAAATGTAAGGGCATCTACATTTTGAAGCATCTTTTCTGCATGGTTTATCTGGTCTATCGAACTTTATTAAATGCTCGTAAAATATGTGTCTATTTTATTTCGAAGCTACTGGCTGGCTTAAATATGCATTCTCTACTTGTAGTCTAGTAATCATTATCTTTCACAAAGGGACCACTTTAGAACCCAAGTGAAGCTTCCCTAGACATCAGCCACCTGCCCAACCTAACCTTTGGGTGCATAACTATTCTAGATGATGATGCCATCCAAAAGCTTTTCTTTTTCCGACTCTTAATTTTAAAGACTCTTTGCATATAATACTAATATAACCAAATTTTGCTAGGAATTACATTAAGTACTTTTGCAACACCATTGGTGAAGGGTATCCAAGATTCGGCAAAGCCGAATATACCACTCTTACTTGTTTTTGTAAAAACTGTGTATTCTTAAAAAAAGTTTTTTTTTTAGCTGTATATCAACTTTTAGGAAATCATTCAACGCAGCATCCTATTAAATTTCATCAAAATCGGTCCATAAACACTAGAGATATTGCCAAAATTCAAAATTCGATGAGAATTTAAAAATTTATTTTTTTTTTTAACTGTATTTTTCAAAAAAAAAAAAAAAATTTAAATCGTCAAAAAACTGTGTTTTTTTAACTGTATACCAAATTTTAGGAAATAATTCAACGTATCACACTATTGAATTTCATCAAAATCGGTGGACCAATAACTTAGATACCGATGTACGCAAATTGGCAAATTAAAAACAAAAATTAAATGTTGATCTGTTAAAAATATACCCTAAAATGCAAATGTTTATTTTATGAAAACTTTATATGCAACTGTGAAGACTGAACTGAAATTTTCCTAAACACTGCCAAAAATTGTCGCCTACGTGCTGAAAATGCCTATCGCATGAAGTTTACGTTTACGATTAAAAGTCGCAAGATTGGTGTGATGGAGTTCGCAATTACAAAAAAATCTGTTTCAAATCACAGACCACTACCAAAGTGATTTGTAAGCGAACTTCATTTATTGAATAAAATTAAACACTCAAGGCGCAAGAAATACTTGCAGAAATACAATTTTATTTGTTTTTGTTAATATGTTTCAGGCAAAACAAGACTTAAAATTATTTTTATTATAAAATTTAAAATTAAAAACTTCAAGCTGTTTTTTCAACTTTGATATTTTTTTGTTTTCTTTTAAATTGACGAGTCAATGAAGACAGCTGTTTTTATAAGTGTTCGAAAAAAGCAGTGCTACCAGATAAACAAAACCCGTGAACTCCAGCACACACTTAAAGAAAACTGGCGATTTCCAAATCACATGCGATTTGATAATCGTGTGATTTATAGCACATACATGTTTATTTGTAAATTATTTCTTGGATACATAACTTAAAATATGGAGAAATTGGCTTAAATATTTACCAACGATTACTGCCGTATCTATACCATGTTGTTACTCCCTAGTGTTACAACAAAATTTCGTTGCGAAATTGCATACGTTCGTCGACGCCAGTGGAGACGCCTATGCAGCAACATCTTTTTTCAGAATTGAGCATGCTGACAAGGTAGAAGTTAAATTTGTAGTAGCAAAGTAAAAGGTAGCCCCACTACGACCAATATCAGTACCAAGACTCGAACTGCAAGCTGCAGTTATTGGTACACGGTTAATGGAAACAGTAAGCTGCCACAATATAAGTTTGAAAAGAAAAATAATGTGGACTGACTCGAAAACAGTTTTAAATTGGTTCAAGGGCAATCCACGGAGGTACAAGCAGTTTGTCATGTTTCGTGTGGCTGAAGTCTTGAAATACACTAGCGCTGAAGATTGAAGGTAGGTTCCTAGTGATATGAATGCGGCAGACTACTTTACTAAATTTAGATGACCTAATGATGTTTACACGACCTGGTTTAATGGTCCCTCGTGGTTAAAATGTCCTGAAAATGAGTGGCCCAAAAGTTCAGATGCAGTTAAAGAAGACATTATAGATAAATACGCATCAGAAATTCGTCCACATTATTTAAATACTAGCCACAAAGCCTGTCACTGCCAGGCAAAAAATATATGTTTTAAAGTGAATGAAAGTAAAAATAGTTTTCCTTGTCTATTATTGTTTAATAAAATTAATTGTCTCATGAAGCTAAAGAATATGTACAAAAAGGAAACACTTAAACATAACATTATTTTCAATATTTTTTGAAAACAAGTAAGAGTGCCATGTTCGGCTATGCCGAACCTTAAATACCCTTCACCAATGGTGTTACAAAAGTAAAATGTAGAGTGGAATGAGTTTTTGGTCAATTACAAGTATGTATGTTTCTGAAGACTTATTTAGGTGAATCCTACAAAAATACTAATATATATTAGTTTTAAATCTCATATATTAAATTTTTAGGCGATATATGAATAATACTTTAATTAGTGAATAACCTTGTTTTATATTGAGTCTACATTTTGAAGGTAGATTGAAATACAAACAATTTCAGAAATTACACAACATTGCAACATCTCGCCCCTTGAGAGAGGTCATATTTAAATACATGTATCTTTAAAATTAGAGGACCAATTAAATGGTTGCTTTAATGAGAATATTTAGCGGACCTATTTAGATTAGGCCATCATAATGTACAAAAGTCACTTATTTAAGACATATTTCGGTATGATGAAATCAAGTTTGATGAGCTTCTAGATGGCATACCGACATAACTTAATGTATAGGTATTAGGTGTTAATGGTGTTCTACGAAGTACACTATTAAATTGCAACATATAGTTCTACTTACAACTGAGATATAGCCAAAACTCGAAATTCGATGCTAAATTACAATTTTTATTTTCTATGGACACCAGGGGTATCGCCAAATTTCAAAATTCGATGAGAATTAAAATTTGTTTTTTTAATAACTGTATTTTTCAAAATAACTGTGTTTTTTCAAAAAAACTATGTTTTTTTTTTTAAAAGTTTATTGAACTGTATATCAAATTTTAAGAAATCATCCAACGCAACATACTATTGAATTTCATCAAAATCGGTAGTAACTAAGATATCGCTAAAGCAAAATATGTCGATGTACTCAAATTGGCATATTTTAGAAAAATTTTTTTAAAAAACAATATTTAAAACAAGTAAGAGTGCTATGTTCGGCTATGCCGAACTTTAAATACCCTTCACCAATGGCGTTACAAAAGTAAAGTACAGATTGGAAAAAGTTTTTGGTCAATTACAAGTATGTATGTTTCTGAAGACTGATTTAGGTGATTTAGGTGTTTATTGATTTTCTAATCTGAAAATGTTTCAAATCTCGATAATTAACACGGCTTTTTCATTTAATTTTTAGGCGATATATGAATAATACTTTAATTAGTGAATAACTTTGTTTTATATTGGGTCTACATTTTGGAGGTAGATTGAAATGCAAACAATTTCAGAAATTACACAACATTGTAACATTTCGCGCATTGAGAGAGGTCGTATTTAAATGCATATATCTTTAAAATTATCGAACCGATTAAATGGTTGCTTTAATGAGAATATTTAGCAGACCTATTTAGATTAGACTTTTGGCAACAACACTTACGTAAGATATGAATAAAGGCCATCATAATGTTCAAAAGTCACTTATTTAAGATATATTTCGGTATGCTGAAATCAAGTTTGATGAGCTTCTAGATGACATAGCGACATAACTTATATGTAAAGGTAATATATGTTAATAGTGTTCTACGAAGTACACTATTAAATTGTAATATATAGTTTACTTACAACTGAGATATAGCCAAAACTCGAAATTCGATGCTAAATTACAATTTTTTTATTTTCTTTAAATACCAGATTCGCCAAAATTCAAAATTCGATGGGAATTAAGATTTTTTAATAACTGTATTTTTCAAAATAACTATGGTTTTTTTTAAACTATATATTTTTTTAAATGTTTTGAACTGTATATAAAATTTTAGGAAATCATTCAACGCAACACACTATTGAATTTCATCAAAATTGGTAGATCAATAACTGAGATATCGCCAAAGCAAAATATATCGATGTACGCAAATTGGCATATTTAAGAAAAAAATTAAAAAAAAAAACAATATATATGTTTTTTTTAATTTCGAATTATATATCAGATGTTAGAAAATACATCATTGCAGCATGCTACTAAATTTGATCAAAATCGGTCTATAAACACCAGAGATATCGCCAAAATTCAAAATTCGATGAGAATTTAAAAAAAATTTGTTTAAAAAACTGTATTTTTCATAAAAAAAAATTTAATTTCGTCAAAAAACTGTTTTTTTAAGTTTTTTTAACTGTATATCAACATTTTAGGAAATCATTCAACCCAGCATACTACTGAATTTCATCAAAATCGTACATCAATAACTGAGATATCAATAAAGCAGAATATATCGATGTACGCAAATTGACAAATTAAAAAAAAAAAATTAAAAACGGTATTTAAAAAAAATTTGAATTATATATCAGATTTTAGAAAATACTCCAACTAGGGTTGCCAGACACAAATCCTGAAAAAGCTGGACGTAAGGAAAAAAATAGCTTGACAACCCAAAAATTAGCTGGACATTAGTAATAAAAAACTTGCTTTAATAATTTGCTTCGATCAATCTTTTAATTTTTGATAAACCAAACTGCGAATACCGTAATTAACCGAGAGAGAAAATGAAATTGTCCGAGATGCAGCAGCTAATACATCTCAAATCCTCAAGAATTGGACCACATGTGTTAAAGAATTTGTTTACCTTGGTACCGCCGTCAACATAAATTACGACATAAGTAGATAAGAAAAAAAGCTTCCTCTGTAAGAACTACCCGTGTTATTACATGATGTTGAATCATGGGCACTTGCACAGGCAGAGGAAGCTATTCTTGGAGTTTTTGAGAGGATGATTCTACGAAAAATCTTTGGACCAGTTTGCATCAACAATGAATAATGATATTGAATAAACATGGAACTGTATGAGTTATACGTTGACATCGACATAGTAAAACGCATCAAACAGCACCGGTTGTGTTGGTTAGGATTTGTTGTGCGAATGTATGAAAATACTCCAGCAACAAAAGCATTGCAAAACAATCCCGAATGAGAAATTCCGAAAATTCGATAAAAAGGCCAAGTAGACGAAAATCTTTCAAAGCTTGCCCTACGAATTGGTCAATTCTAAAATATGCTCGGCCTTTGACCTTAACAGGTTTTTGATATTGGTCATTTAAGTAAAGTAAGTGCAATGGGGAAATTTGATAGAGCCCAGTAACGAACGTGTGTTACACATACTTAAATACGTGTGGCATACTTTGTCTAAACAGAGTACTCGGAACTCTATATACGTTTTAGGCTTACTTTTAGAATAACATGGCCGCCTTTTCATTGATTTCCACCAACCCACAAAGTATATGAGAAAGTATCCGTTCTTCATACAATTCAGTGTACTTTGTTTTATGGTTTTGTAATCAAAATGAAGTATTTTCCCATATACTTAGTATACGCCTCTGTAATTAATATAAAGTACCTGTTCATATACTGAATATATGGAAGAGTACTTTATATGCACCCTACCGAAAATGGTTGATATATTTACTTTGTTACAGGTACTCGTTTAATCTGTTAAACGAGTACCAATACTATTTAATTTATAAATAAAATAAATATTTTTGGTACTTTAATTTTAATTATTTTTTATTTTATGCAATTAATAAAATTAAATAAAAATTTAAGTATTTTCATACAATACAATAAAGAGAAATTAATATTTTAAATAAGTTTTTGAAAAAATAATTGTGAATTTAAGCATATATATTGTTTTTTACAAAAAAAGTTACATAAATTTGTATATGCACATTATGGCGGGTCGATTTTTTATAGAAAATCGTAGGGACGGAAGTTATTCTATTAAGAATTCAGAGCAATTTTGCAGTAAAAAACCTGGATCTAAAATGGATTTCGAGCCCCCGAAATTTCAAACATACAGTATTACTCTATAAATTTTTATTTTTATGTATTTAAGTTTTTTATACAATTTGCATTTTTCTTAAACGATTTTTAAAACAGTTTTTTGAGAAACATATCTGAAAATAACATAACTATAAACCTGGCTCATGACGCCGACTTTTTGAAACGAATTTTACAGAAAATTGTTTGAAATGTACTACTTGCAACAAATTTTTTAAATTTTCGGAGGCTTGAAATTCATTTTAGATCCATGGTCTCTTCTGCAAAAAATATACAAAAATTAAAAATTAAACTTATATAATTCAACAACAATTTATAAAAACGATTCTTACTCTCTAGGTTTAAACTTGTTTCATTAAATAAATAATAAAATAAATTTTTTGAGCAGACTTTATTTATATCAACAAAAATTATTTAGGTTGTGTTAGGGACAGGAGTACGTTCTGCTTGTACAATATTTTTCGCACCTTTTTTCATCTCATCATATTTTCTCTTGTGAATCCTGTTTTTAAATGCTTTTATGGATTCACGTATATCCTTTACGTATTCCATATACGTGTAGCCATCAGTTTTTACAGCTTCTATACAAGGAAAAAAATAAAAGTTAAAAATTTTGTACACACATATTAAAAAAAAATTGCCTTACCGAAAATGGCTGCATTCAACGATTTATAATCTTTGAAAGCTTTTTTACCGTTCACGCCATCGTAATTGAACAAAAATATCAGTTTGTTGTCAAGGAGTCGATGAAAGTTCTTTTGTAATCCACCAGGATTCAAAACTCTTTTTATAACATTTATCTGGAAGAAAAATAAGGGTTTTAGAAAGAGTAGGTACGAAAAATTTATAAAAATGAGAACACACCATTTCGGCTTTATTTTCCTCTGCAAGGCGGTCCACTGTTTGCATCTGTTCTTCGTTTTCAATAGGAAACAAGGCTTGGCGTTCTAAAATTCCCTTATTGGATGTTTGCAATAAACAAGCTAAAATTTTTGCTTGGTTGTCTACCACTTTTTCTAACAACGTCTTGTTAGTCTCCAAATCCTTTTCCATTGTTCCAATGTTTTGTTTTATAGTTTCCAAGTCCTTTTTTATTGTCTTTATTTCCTCTGTAAAAATATAATTTTTGGTTAAATTAATTATATATTCATATATTGTACATATTAAAAAAAATACTTACCTTTAATTTCATGCATTTCATTACTGACAGGTGGAGCAACTCCTTGTGTCAAAAAAACATACTCTGGTTGTGTATTTTCCTCTGCAAAGAAATTGATTTTGGTTAAAATACATAAGTTATATTAAAAGCGAAGCAAGTTAAAAATATTTACCTTCAGGTCCATGTATTTCATCATTAATATTTGAAGCTACTTCTTGTGTCAGCAGAACGTACTCAGAATTTGGATTTTCGAAATTTTCGGCGATCATTTTTGCTTATATTAATTTAAAAGTCCCTTGTATAAATTTATTTGAAGCTTATAAATGTATCTTAAAAATATATATACGCAGAAACGTAGAATTATACAGTGGTAAAAAGTTGTTGGTATTTATATGTTGTGTAATAATGGAAGTATAATAAAATTATTCTGATAAGGCAAGCAAACATACTTATGACAAACAGAATCAAGCAGAAAACTTTCTTCTGTTTCGGAGACTGTTTGTGAAACCTTTAAAATACCCAAACTATCTGAATTGATAGGCTGAGTATAAAAACGTGTTGCACCTAAGAACCTTTTTCCAATAATAAATCTTTCTCCCGAAGAGCTCTCATTAAACTTGTCTATTTTAATGGGAATATTGGGTTTTATGCAGCAAATATTATCAGGAAATTTCGTTGATAATGTAAAGTTCTCTGTACAATATTTAATAATTTCGCCACTTCGCCGTTTTGTGAAGCCATACTGAAGTTCTTTTCTGAAGAGGTTTTGCCGAAAGTACCAAATTCCTAACTGCTCTAATATTTTAGATGGTCGTTTTACTGCTTTTTTTATAGCTTGTAGAAAATTTTCGAATTTATAAGCTGTGAAGTCTTGTATGAAACCAGCTTCCTTTACATATTGAGTGATATGAAGAATGTTGTGTACATTATATGACAAATATTTCTCTGGATACAGATACTTAAATTTAGCCACGAAACTTTCGAACATACGTTGAATGAGGTTTAGGTTCTTGAGATGTGTAGTTTTGGATAATAACATTCGGTATCCGCAATGAATTAATAGTAAATGGTTCAAAATATCAGATGACACAATGTCATGAAACAATACAATTACCGAATATAAAATAAAAAATCTAAATTCAACAGATTTCCAGCGGCAAATTTCAGAAAAATCTCTCGGCTTCCTGGCAAATTCACATGGAATATAAGATTGAAGTTGGGAAACACGGAATGAAAGTTCTATTTTATCTTGCTTTGTAAGCTTAAAGTTTGTGCATTTATTGTTGAGAATCAAATTGAGAACCTTTCTAACAACACCTAAATCAATGTTATGCATAGGATCGATGGGGAACTGTGAAACCATTCCTATTCCCAATAATTCCAGTTCTGATTTTTGAGTTCTGAAATAAAGTTGATGGTGAAATAAATCTGCTCTGTTAGAAAAATCTAAATCCGTTCTCAGCCGTGCTATTTGATCACTATATACCACAGAATATCCCACACGGTATCCTACTTGAGTACATTTTGAACATCCGTGGAATGAATTGTGACCCAATACTCCCGTAAGAAATGCACGCGCAGGCGCATCACAAATAAACACTCCAATTTTGAAGTTCATAGAGCAATTCTCATTTTTCACGCCTTCCAATATTAACATTTTAACTTCTGCTACAAAGTCGTGTAAGTAAACATCGATACTATTTGGTTTATGATCTCCAACGTATGACCCTATTAAAAAAACCGACGACTTTTCGACGTTCGAAAAATGACCCAAAATGGGCCATAGTGACACTGAAGAACTCTTAAAAAGTGGAAGACCATCAATGCCGACATTAAGCACCAACTCCTTGTAATCTTTAAAAAGTAGGCTGTTGTCATCTATAAATTTTTTAATTCCAATGTGTATGTAGGTGCCTGGAGCAACCGTTCTTGTGTTAAGTTCTGTCTTAGTTGTCACTAGCGTGCTTTCACATAATGGAACATCTAGATTTTGCTCATGCAATCTTTTTAATAGAGCCCGTGTAGCACTTGTTGAAGGTCGAAACTCTAGGTACCAATCGGCCAATACTTCCTTCAATGTAGGCTTTGAAGTTTCACTTACTGAAGGCATTTCAATGTCTGCAACTTCAAAATTGGCCATTGGCGATGCTGCTCCAATATTTAATTCTTTTATATTTTGATCAGTTTCCTCCACTTCCCTATCAATAAATTCAGTAGAGGAACACATTTTTTTCCTTTCTTGAGCTGATAACCCCGTAAATGACGTTTACTAAATCCTTTTATCATTTTAATAACTTTTTTTAAATAGTAAATACAAAAAAAAAATAATTTTATAAAACAACGCGTATTTTTACCTCAAACCGACAAACACTTATGAAGTTTTTCTGTTTCTTCTTCTTTTTTCAATTGGGAGCACACCATCACACACTTTGTATATTGAAAAGTAAGCAACAGCGTTTACTCGTAGGATACTTTGTACAATGAGAAAGTGTGTTACACTCAATTCTATACCACATTCAACTTACTTTTTCTCTTACTGTTGTACATACGTATTGTACATTGTACAATGGGAAGTAAGTTAAAGCAAACTCTATGTCACTCTTTAGCTTACAATTCTCACTGCTCGGAAAATTCGTAACTGGGAGGATAATTTTATTACAAAATGAACTTGATCAAGCAATCAATTAATCAACGCATAAATAACTTAAGTAAAAAAGTTTTTATTGCGTTCTTTTTCATTAAAATAGTTTTTCTTTAAAAATATTCAAAAAATTTCAACTCTTCTTCACCTTTCAGCTGGACAAACTAAATTTTAGCTTGACACTGGACAAGCACTAAAAAAGCTGGACAATCCAGTCGAATCCAGCCTGACTGGCAACCCTAACTCCAACGCATCGTGCTATTAAATTTGATCAAAATCGTTCTATAAACACCAGAGATATCCTCAAAATTCAAATTCGATGAGAATTATTTTTTTTTTAAACTGTATTTTTCAAAAAAAAATTAATTTCGTCAAAAAATTATGTTTTTTAAAAAAAAAGTTTATTGATACAGTTCAATATCAAATTCAAAATCAAATATTGGGAAATCATTCAACGCTGCACACTATTGAATTTCATCACAATCGGTAGATTAATAACTGAGATATCGCCAAAGGAAAAGTTATCGATGTACGCAAATTGACAAATTTAATTTTTTTTTTTGTTTAAACAGTATTTTTTTTTAATTTTTGAATTATATATCAGATTTTATCAAAATTTATCAAAATCGGTTTATAAACACCAGAGATATCGGCAAAATTTAAAAATCGATGAGAATTTAAAAAAAATGTTTTTTTAAAAAACTGTATTTTTCAAAAAAAGTTTTGCATTTCAATCTAAGAAAAAAATATATTTTTTAAGTAAAAATGACAAAAATTTTTGTTTTAAAAAAATAATGAAAAATAGAAAACGGCAAAAAATGTTCAGATTCATTATTCTGTCACAAAGCCACAAATAATAGCAACAAAATGAGATATCGACCATAAAAATCGATTGATTTTTTTCGAATTTATTTACAATTAAGTGAGTTCACTCATTTTCACAAAATTTTATAGTTTTGCTTGATATACGTATACAGGGTTTTTCAAATGTGTGAAAAAAATAGATTTTAGAATTTCAAGGAGTACCGGTCGGATTATTGTGAGATTTGGTGAGGAACTTTCACCGACAAAATTTTAGCCAAATTGGACAATGCTAACACGTGTCGCCCAGGTCCTAAAGCTGACAAATCAAGTTTATATCGGAAAAAATTTTTAATTTTTAAGTTTTTGCAAAATTAACGCTATTTATTCCCCCTTTGGCTTCTTGAACTTCTTGAATGAATAAAAAAATTCAATTTTTTTTTTTTAAACTGTATTTAAAAAAAAATGTTTAAATTCGTCATCGAAGTTTAGTATTTTAGCGATATCTCGGCTGTTTATGGACCGATTAAATAGCGTGCTGCATAGGCAAATTTCCTAAAATCTGGTGTATAATTCGTCTGGGTACACCCACCAGGAGCTCCACAAGCAGACGGACATGGCTAAATCGATTCTCCTGGCGATTCTGAGTCTGAATGACAAACTTATAATACCCTTTCACCTATTGGTGAAGGGTATAAAAACAGAATTGGAACCTTTTTTAGCATACTCTGTTTTCCATCCAAATGGTTAACTTTTACCTTTACATCATTTTTGTTTTTTACTCTTGAAAAGGCAACGTACAATTGCCCGTGACCAATAACTGGTTTTGGTAAATATATCCCCACCTTCTCCAAGGTTTGACCTTGAGTTTTATTGACTGTGATGGAAAACGCCAACCTTACAGGAAATTGTCTCCGACGTTGGATTTATGAATATGGCCTCAAATGTATGAAAAGATCACGTTCAAATGGAGGTTCTCCGTCCGTGCTACTTCATTTACTCTTTGTGCATTATACCTTCTGTTATCAAGAGATCTGCCGTATTTTATTGCCATGGTAACTAACGGTATAAGGATGCCCCTTTATCTGGCCTCAGATTCTGCATCTATCTCTCCATCTCTACCTCGTACAACATCTTATGTGCCTTTGCCAGAGGATTGTGTTGGTTGAAGAAGTTTCCTAGTATTTCGTATCTTGTTTTTTCCAACCTCTTCACTCTCTGTTCATCTACTTCAAACAATCTGTTCGCCATCTTTCGGGCTGCATCTTTTCTCAATCTATTGCTTTTATCTTTCTCGGATTCTTTCAACCTATGTGATATAGTATTTTCTCCTTTGAACGCTTCATCTTGGTATTTGTATCCTGTTGACTATAACCGTTCAATTTTATTGTTTAGTTTTTCCTGAGTATTAAAATAAACATTTTTTCTCTCCCTATCATTTTAAAGCAGAGTGGAATGAGTTTTTGGTGAATTACAAGTATGTATGTTTCTGAAGACTTATTTAGGTGAATCCTACAAAAATACTAATATATAATAGTTTCAAATCTCATACATTTACGGTCTTATGCAAAAGAAAATCTAAAATATTGCTTAAAGAACACGTTAGTTACCAAATACTTTAAGCCTAACAAACGATTCTTAAAAAATAGTATCCAAAAACAGTTCTTTAACTAATGAATACGTCAAGTCAATTTAACATGTTAATGCATGCAACATTATCATTCTCTCTTGTCTCTTTATAGTTAAAGATACAAAACAACGAATTAATTATTCATTGTTTCCTTCGGGTAGTCAAATATCTAATATAAAATAACATTTTTACTCTTTTCTTAATGTAAAATTATGTTTATGTTATATAAAAACAAAAACTAAACACATTTATAATACGGTAAAATAATAAATAGACAAATTTTTAGTAAGGGCTTGAACCGATTATTTAAAAATCGAGTACTTTTAACTCATGTTGAGTAGATATACATCACTATAAAGTTTTTTGTAAATTTCATTGACCGATGTCTGTTTTTGTTGAAAAAATGAATTTTTGTTAAAAATTAGAATTTGTATTATCAATTTATTTGAAAAGTTTGATTTTAGTATGAAATATGTAAAATAGAGTATGAAATGTCATTGAAATTATATTTTATAAATTCCCCACCCCGAAACCTTTTATATGATATAAAAAAATAGCAAATTATAATAAACATGATAACGAAATTTAGTAAAAATATTATTTTTTATTAAAAAGTCTGAAAACTTAAATATTTTCATTAAAAGTTTTCACAAAATATTATTTATCAAAACAGTAAAATATTTAACGTAGCTTTAAATTATGTAGATAGCTGCTTTAAATTATTTAATGTTAACAAAATATTAACATCGGTTTGTTAAGCTAACAATCGTTTTTGGATAATACTTTAAGGAATTTTGCTTAACTTTAGTTTACCAATCGTTGTTAAATTTTTTTGCATAAGACCGTTAATTTTTAGGCGATATATGAATAATACTTTAATTAGTGAATAACCTTGTTTTATATAAGTCTACAACATTGCAACATCTCGCCCCTTGAGAGACGTCATATTTAAATGCAAGTATCTTTAAAATTAGAGGACCGATTAAATAGTTGCTTTAATGATAATATTTAGCGGACCTATTTAGATTAGGCCATCATAATGTGCAAAAGTCACCTATTTAAGACATATTTCGGTATGATGAAATCAAGTTTGATGAGCTTCTAGAACATTGCAACATCTCGCCCCTTGAGAGACGTCATATTTAAATGCAAGTATCTTTAAAATTAGAGGACCGATTAAATAGTTGCTTTAATGAGAATATTTAGCGGACCTATTTAGATACGGCCATCATAATGTGCAAAAGTCACCTATTTAAGACATATTTCGGTATGATGAAATCAAGTTTGATGAGCTTCTAGATGACATAGCGACATAACTTATATGTAAAGGTAATATATGTTTATAGTGTTCTACGAAGTACACTATTAAATTGTAACATATAGTTCTACTTACAACTGAGATATAGCCAAAACTCGAAATTCGATGCTAAATTACAAAACAAGAAATATCGCCAAAATTCAAAATTCGATGGGAAATAAGATTTTTTAAATAACTGTATTTTTCAAAATAACTATGTTTTTTTTTTTAACTATTTTTTTATGTTTTGAACTGTATATAAAATTTTAGGAAATCATTCAACGCAACACACTAATGAATTTCATCAAAATTAGTAGATCAATGACTGAGATATCGCCAAAGCAAAATATATCGATGAACGCAAATTGGCATATTTAAGAAAAAAATTTGAAAAAAAAATATTTTTTTTTTAATTTCGAATTATATATCAGACTAGCTTTAGAACCCGCTACTTCGTTAGCGGTACAATTGGAATTGACAAAGTTACAAATAAATAGTTACAAAATTTAACAAAATAATTTTTTACTTGTTTATCGATTCCGATATAAATTAAATTAAATATTTATATGTTCTTAGGATACATATAGGACAAAATAAGTACCTACTCTTTACTGGTGCCATTTTCAAAAAAGTACTAAAAACGCCTCCCTTATTTTCGGCTACCCGATTTTGAATTTAAATCTTGTTTTTGTCGCTTTTGATTTTGAATATTTTACAAAAGTTTCCTTGCTGATTGCTGATCTTAACTCCATTTTTGTTAAGGAGGTATAATATTACAGATTTTTCTTTTTTTAACCACATAATTGGAAAAAGTACCAAACACCTGTCACATATTTCTTCAATGTCAAACGAACAGTCCATAGTTTAAAAGAAAAAACCTTTAAATTTTTGACCCGTTTTTGTCCTTTTCTACCCCATTATTCGAAAAAGTACTAAAAACGTATTTGATACCATTTTGATGTTTATCGATTGTGGTATAAATTTTGTTTCTATAATATTTGATTCAAAAGTTATATATTGGTCAAAAAAGTACCAAAAATTGTTTATAAGTTCAAAAGATACATATGGGTTAAAAAAAGTATCAAAATATAGTTTTTACCCTTTTTACCCTTATTAGTGCCATTTCCAAAAAAGTACAGAACACATGTCCCCTTATTTTTCTAGCCGATTATATGATTTATCCATTTTCTAGCCTGTTTTACCCATAAGCGGCCAAATTTAAAAAAAATTATCGAACCCGTGTCCTTTAATTTTTAGTGCTGATCATAGACCAATTTAATTTTTGTTACTATCACTTTTGATTTAGAAGATATTACGTTACCGATTTTTCCCCTTTTTACTCCAAAAATTAAAAAAGGAACCAAACGCGTGTATTATACTATTTCAATGTAAATAGACCCGTCTGTAAATTATACTTCTGGCTTAATTTGTTTAAATGATATTAATAGTTAAAAAACAGAAAACACTTTAATATTTACCCGTTTTTACTCTTTTGTGCCTCATTTATCGTAAAAGTGCCAAGCACTTTCTTAATTTTTTGAGTCCTTATCAATTGTGATGTAAATTGAGTATTTATGTTTATTAGTTCAAAAGATACATAGGGTTAAAAAAGTATCAAAATATATAGAAAGGTAATTGATAATTTTGATTCAAATAATAAAAATTACTACACATTTCAATTAAAAAGTGCTAAAGGCCTGATTGTTGTTATCAAAGGTATTGATAGTTCTGTTCCTATCAACGAGATAAAAGGCGCTCGAAGTTGAAGGATATGAAGTGAAGTCCGTTTACAATATTCTGAACAAAAATAAAGTTCCCCAACCACTTTTCAGAGTGGAAATTTCCTTTAATACTTCCCAGCTGAAAAAGGGCCAATCCCACCCCATCTTTAATTTAAGATATCTCCTTAGCCGCAGAATAACTGTAGAAGAGCCAATTAAGCGCAGAGACCCTCCTCAATGCCAAAATTGTCAGGAATTCGGGCACACTAAATCGTACTGTAAATTGCCTACAGTATGCGTTATATGCGGCGATATACACAAGACCTCAGAGTGTCCTAACTCTAAAACAGATTCTGCGATCAAAAAGTGTAGCAACTGTGGGCAGAATCATACTGCTAATTACCGTGGTTGTCCTGTATTATTACGTATTAGGCAAACTTCTTCATCGCGTAGACCTAATGCTGCTCAATATCAGGGTGCTTTTTTCCCATCGCTTTCCACTGTTCCAGATCGCTCAAACATTAGTTCACAACAAAATATTCCTCCACCTCCAATGAGTTTTTCCTATGCTCATATGGTCAAAGAGGGTCCGCCAATACAAAAAGGCGGTTCTCAAAGCTCTATTGAAAAGCTTATTGAAACAATGAACAATTTTATGTCTAACATGCAAAATATGTTCCAGGAAATGATGAGAAGTCAAAGCATGCTTATGCAGATTTTATTGGAAAGAAAATGAATATGTTGAAAATATGTTTTTGGAACGCAAACGGCCTCAGCCAACACAAAAAAGAAGTTGAACATTTCCTGCTCGAGCAGGAAATAGATGTATTTTTGGTCTCTGAAACACATTTTACTCAAAAAAATTGTTTCAGAATAAATGGGTTTTTGACTTATGGTACAGAACATCCAAGTGGCAGAGCATGTGGTGGTACGGCTATACTTATACACAACAAAATTAGGCACTTTCCATTGCCAGATTACGAAAAAGAACATATTCAGGCAACATCCATTAAACTAATAGATTATAAAATTACATTGTCTTCAATTTATTGTCCTCCAAGACATAACACTAAAAAAGATCAATTCCTTGATTTCTTCAATACAGTGATGGTATTTTAGTGCTTTTCGCGTGTTTTTTGGTGCTTTTTGCCTCTCCGTAACGCGAAATTTTTGCTAAGTACGCGTTTCTAAAAAGCGCGTATTTTATAGTGCTTTTCATAATTTCTCACAGTGCTTTTAGTGCTTTTTTATACAACTCAGAATTTTTTTAAACTAACTTTTTGAGCAACCATTTATTTTTCATATTTTCTTTTGACAGAAGCCTTAAATGTTTTTAAAATAATAGCGGCAACAAATTTAAGAAAAACAGACTAAAAATAAGTAAGTACTTTAGTGTAGACAATATTTTTAAAAATAATGAACGTGATATTATAAATTTTATTGAGAAATTTATTAATGATGCAAATGTCATTAATACAATAGAAATTTGTCTAGCAAATATAAAGCAAAATAAATGGATAAACACAAAAAATACCGAAGATTTCTGGATAGAAGTTCACGGGTTTAAAAACTCTTTGGGAGAAAACCCATTTGTTCCTCTAAGTAGTTTTGTTTTAAGATTACTTTCACTACCTTATTCAAACGCTGAGGTTGAAAGGACATTTAGTTTGATGAATTTGTTTAAGACGAAAATTAGAAACCGTCTGTCTCTAAATTCAGCTAATGCGTTACTACATGTTAAATATGGCTTAAAATTTGAAAATGCTTGTTGTAGCAGTTTTCAGCTGCCTTCAAATGTTTGTAGCAAAATAAATTCTAACGAATCATACCAAAAATCCCAATATTTTATTAAAACGGTTTTGTGGCCTGATTGTGAAGACGAAGTTGATGTTTTTGAAAACGAAATTAATGAAGATTTAATAATAATTGATTGAAATCGATTTGTTTTATTTAAAATTCACAGAAATTTCCATATCAAATTATATTATATGATATTATTTCATTTATAGTTTTTTTTAAGATGTAATTGTGTGTTGAGTAACACAACATTTGCCATGGCATGATGCTAGGGTCAAAATTTGGTTATATAACTGCCAAAATTTAAGTTATAAAGTAGGGCTTATACAGGTATTAGCTTAGAAATAGAGGAGCGATATCAACATATTATTTGTCATATGTTGTTGTCATATTTTAGTTTAAAAAAAAACTATTTTATACCTATGCATATTGTCCTGAAATGCAAAAGGACGTAACTGATACACTTCAGTTAAGAACACCAAAACAGTCAAAAAATCAATGTCAGTTTTTTATGTCAGTTACGTCCTTTTGCATTACAGGTGGCGATATGTAAATTCGTTTATTCCTGTTTTCGTTTTGTTACGTTTTTATTTTTAATAAATGAATTGTGATAATGTTTAATTTAATATGTTAATAAATTCTTTTGTTTGATCTCAAAATCTATTTTTATTTCAAAGCAAAAAAAAACAAGTAAGAGTGGTATATTCGGCTTTGCCGAATCTTGGATACCCTTCACCAATGGTGTTCCAAAAGTACTTAATGTAATTCGTAGCAATATTTGGTTATACTAGTATTATATGCAAAGAGTCTTCAAAGTTAAGAGTCGGAAAACGAAAACCTTTTCGGTGGCGTCCTCATCTAGAATAGTTATGCACCCAAAGGTTAGGTTGGGCAGGTGGCTGATGTCTAGGGAAGCTTCACTTGGGTTCTAAAGTGGTCCCTTTGTGAAAGATAATGATTACTAGACTACAAGTAGAGAATGCATATTTAAGCCAGCCAGTAGCTTCGAAATAAAATAGACACATATTTTACGAACATTTAATAAAGTTCGATAGACCAGATAAACCATGCAGAAAAGATGCTTCAAAATGTAGATGCCCTTACATTTGCAATAGCACATCGATTTGATGAAGTTTAAGTATTCTGACATGCAACCCAAAAACGCTGTGCCCAGTGAGGGTTGTGCACTTTAATTCGTACGAATTATCCAACTAGTAAAAGTTCTTGATTAGTTATGTAAAACTCTGAAGTTAGCGGACTGATTTAGGTCAAAGCTTTAACAATGATTGTCAATGTATACAAGCCTTCAAATTATAGGGTATACACTCTTAGTTTTAGATACATACGTGAAATATATAGCTTTTGAATGGATGGTTATCAGCTTTGTCGGAAAAGTTTACTTATTAATTTGAAGTTAGTTAATTAATTAAAATGAACACTTCATCAATAATATTTGGGATGTTTAGTTCTTTCGATCTGTCCGATGGATGTTTGGAAAGTTTTGCTCTAGTTCTTTGTGCAATTTTATTATGATTTAATTTATCAGCATTAAATCGATTCCCGGTCTGGTTTATGTGGGAGATTTCACTAAATGTGAATAGAGCTCGCCCATTTTCAATATCGAACTTTTCAAGAGATCAGAAATACTTTTGTCAAATGTTGTACCTCTAGAAAGTTTATTTTAGGCGCTATTGTCCTGAATATCAATATTGTACAACGTCTTTATACTAAATGTCATCATCGTATCTATTATAATTTGTCACTTATTAGCTACTAAGAGATTGCCTTAGGCGAAGTTATACGGAATCAATTATCAAACGTGAACGGATTTCTCCCAATTGCAATTAAAAAATTTAAATTTTTGTTGATATGTGAGATACTTACATACATATGTAGGTTTTGAATGGATATCATGTAATCAGCTGCATTTTTGTACTTCCTAGGAAGATTACCTATAATTTGATATATAATACATTCTCAAATGTTATCATAATGTTCAAAAGTCAGACACAAAATTAAGATAAATGCAGTGTGCCTGTCTGCTAAATAAAACCAGATTTGTGGAGCTCCTGAATTGTCCCACCCTGAATTTCATTTCATTGTCGTTCAAAACACCATCGCTTAAACGCTAAATTATATCTACCACAAATTACAGAATGCATCAGGATTTAGATAATCCCCTGCGAAGGACACTATTAAACTTCATCAAAATAAACATCTGAGATATCGACAAAACAGGAGCTCCAAAAACTTGACTACAACAGAAAAAAGGACAGACAGGTAGACGGACGGACATGTAGACGGACGGACAAACAAACAGACGGACGGACGGGCAAACAAACAGACGGACGGACAGACGGACGGAGGTCGCGAAATCGATTCTTGTGCCGATTCAGAGTTGATCGGTACAATTTGAATGGTATTCATAATCAGATTTGTGGAGTATATATATCAGATTTTAGAAAATCCTCCCATAAAGAACGATGTCAAATTTCATCACAATCGGTCCATAAACACCTGAGATATCGCTGAAACAATACTTACAAAATGTAAACAAAATTTCTTAGACACGTACTTTGGGCAATTTGCTGTACATCAAATGTAGTGTTATTGCGATATCTCAATTGTTTATGGACCGCTTTTGATAAAATTTAATAACGTGCTTGGTGGGGGAATTTCCTAAAATCTGATATAAAATGTACGTATGTCCGTGCTAAAGGAGGATGGTTTTTTCCTATTTCTGCATTTCATTTTTTCAACAAACATTCCCTAATGCGTACTTTGGGCAATTTGCGATACATAAAATTTAGTGTTTTGGCAATATCTCAGTTGTTTATGGACCGATTTTGATAAAATTTTACAGAGTGCTTTGGGAAAATATTTCCTACAATCTGATATATAACATATTATCACATGTACACCAGGAGTATCTTTTTTCTCTTGTTATTTAAAAGTGTGTTTCAATCAAAAATTTTAAAATTTTCGTCTAATTTTTGGTATTTTTTCGATATTTTCGGTGTTTATAAACCGATTTTAATGAAATTTAATAGCGTTCATTGCGGGAGAATTTCCTAAAATCTGATATATAATTTATGTAAGTCCATCCTCCAGGGGCTTCAGAAACTTGATTTCAACAGACAGACAGACAGACGGACGGACAGACAGACAGACAGACAGACAGACAGACGGACATCGCTTAATCGATTCTCCTCCCGATTCTGAGTCGATCGGTATAATTTTTATGGGGTCTACGATCACTAATAAAAAAATTACAAACGGAATCACAAACTTATAATACCCTTTCACCTATTGGTGAAGGGTATAAAAATAACTATATTTTGGGTATTACACTTTACTTAAATTTTTTATGGTGCTTTTTACCCTTTTTTTGGTATTT
This sequence comes from Stomorhina lunata, assembly GCA_933228675.1. NCBI lineage: Eukaryota > Metazoa > Arthropoda > Insecta > Diptera > Rhiniidae > Stomorhina > Stomorhina lunata. Next base: position 73,228,367 of record OW121740.1, on the reverse strand, counting down.
TTTGCGCGTTTTTACCCTTTTTTGAACAGCTTACGGTGCGCTCGTTGCTTTTAGAGATACCATCACTGCTTCAATACACTTGCTCATCATTAGATTTATCATCCGACCATTCACCTTCTATTTTAAATTTTTATGAAATTTCCAGTGTAGTTCATGAACAGAGACATTTTTATCCAAACAGGAATACAAACTGGTTGAAATACAAAATGTATGTGAGTTCCCATCTCCCACTGAATATTCCTCTCAGAAGTTCTACAGACATCGAGTCTGCAATAAATATTTTTACAAACACCATCACATATGCAGCCTGTGTGGCAACACCAATCATTAAACCCAAGAATAAGCTATTCCAAAATACTCCACAAAATATTCAAACTTTAGTAAATGAAAAGAGAAGGCTAAGAAGACGTTGGCAAGAATGTCGTTCCCCTGCCTTAAAAAGTCGTCTTAACCAATGTCAAAAAGAATTGAAAGCCGCATTGAAGTCCAATGAACAAAAAACTCTTGACACGTACTTAAAAAACTTAGATTCCTCTAATGAAAAAAACTTCAGCCTCTGGAAGGCTGTTAAACATATGCAATTTCCAACTGCATATGAGTCTCCAATTAGGCTCGAAGACGGTTCTTGGGCAAGAGATCCTTGCGGAAAAGTTGATGCTTTTGCTAAGCATTTAGAAAAAGTTTTTACACCAAACGAAACAAATAGTGACATAGGTTCTTATATTATGGATGACAATGTGAGTTCCCCATTGAGATTTCCTTTTTCCTTACTTATATCAAATATACAAAGGCTTAACCTAAAAACGTCTCCTGGAATTGACAGAATTTCTCCGTCAATGATTTTCAACCTTCCTAAGTCAGCTTTAAGAATTTTATTATTTATATACAACGCGATTCTTCGTTTGGGATATTTTCCAGTTTCCTGGAAGATTTCAGAAATCGTTATGATTCCAAAACCAGGTAAGGCCCTTACTCAAGTTTCATCTTACAGGCCTATAAGCTTACTTTCAATTATTTCGAAATTGTTTGAAAAGCTACTTATTTCCACTTTAAGCACATCGATAAATTGGATGGATATTCTTCCTGATCATCAATTCGGTTTCCGCGAATGTCATGGTACAGTCGAACAAGTACATAGAATAACAACAATGATCCGTAAAGCCTTCGAAAATAAACAATATTGTTCCGCCTTGTTCATCGATATTTCACAAGCATTCGATAAGGTCTGGCATGAGGGACTTATAAGCAAAATTGTAAATCTGCTTCCAGCAAGTACACATAAACTCTTAAAAATTTATTTGTCCAATAGAACCTTCCGAATTCGATCAAAAGATGAATATTCTTCTCCTAGGAAAATTGCTGCTGGTGTTCCACAGGGTAGTATATTGGGTCCTCTGCTATATATTATCTTTACAGCAGATATGCCAACTAATGCACATACATATACATCTACATTCGCAGATGATACAGCATTTATTAGTATTGATACCGATCCCAAAATCGCTTCTGCACTACTACAATCCCATATTCACCAGCTGGAAATATGGCTGAACAAATGGAAAATTAAGGTAAATCCTACAAAGTGTGTTCATGTAACGTTTACTCTGAGAAGAGATAACTGTCCTCCAATCATGATTAACAACGTGACGATTCCCGAGTGTTCACACGTTAGGTACCTTGGCATACATTTAGATCGCCGTCTCACTTGGTCCCATCACATCGACTGTAAGTTAACTCAGATTAAATTGAAATCCGCTGAACTAAACTGGCTCATTGGCCCACAATCTGCTCTGGAGTTAGACTACAAAGTCCTTTTGTACAAATCAATTATTAAACCAATATGGACGTATGGTATTCAGCTATGGGGAACGGCTTCTGCTTCTAACATTGCCAAATTACAGAGAAGACAATCAAGGATCTTATGTTTAATAACTGGTGCTCCCTGGTACATCAGAAATATTAATATCCATAGAGATTTAAATGTTCCACTAGTCCAAGAGGAGATTAGAAGGTTCTGTACAAAATATATTTCCAAGCTGCATGTTCACCCAAATATTCTTGCAAGACAGCTTTTGCAATTTGAAGGCCACCAACGATTAAGAAGGATGGATACCTTGGACCTAGCCACTCACTAATTTTCTTCAAATTCGTTATAAATCTTAAATGGAGTTGCACTGGCAAACTCTATATAATATAATTTTAGATTAAGTTTTGATTACTTATTGTTATTTTCTTTTTAGAAAGATTCAATAATAAAGTACAAACATATAAAAAAAAAAAAAAAAATATAGTTTTTACCCTTTTTCTCCCTTATTAGTTCCATTTCCAAAAAGTACCAAACTCGTGTCCCCTTTTTTTACAAGATGATCCAAATCCAATTTCAACTTTGTTTCTAACGATGTAAATTTCGGAGATATGATGTTACTAATTTATCCATTTTCTGTTTAACCACTAAACAGCACATGTCTTATACTTTTTCAATATGAATCCACCCGTCTGTAAATTATAGTTCTGACTTCATTAGTTAAAAACCTACTCTTGAATATTTTTATACCCTTCACCAATAGGTGAAAGGGTATTATAAGTTTGTGATTCCGTTTGTAATTTTTTTATTAGTAATCGTAGACCCCATAATTATACCGATCGACTCAGAATCGGGAGGAGAATCGATTAAGCGATGTCCGTCTGTCTGTCTGTCTGTTGAAATCAAGTTTCTGAAGCCTCTGGAGGATGGACTTACATAAATTATATATCAGATTTTAGGAAATTCTCCCGCAATGAACGCTATTAAATTTCATTAAAATCGGTTTATAAACACCGAAAATATCGAAAAAATACCAAAAATTAGACGAAAATGTTAAAATTTTTGATTGAAACACACTTTTAAATAACTCCTGGTGTACATGTGATAATATGTTATATATCAGATTGTAGGAAATAGTTTCCCAAAGCACTCTGTAAAATTTTATCAAAATCGGTCCATAAACAACTGAGATGTCGTCAAAACACTGAATTTGATGTATCGCAAATTGCCCAAAGTTCGCATTAGAGAATGTTTGTTGAAAAATGACATGCAGAAATAGGAAAAACCACCCTCCTTTAGCACGGACCTACATAAATTTTATATCAGATTTTAGGAAATTCCCCCGCCAAGTACGTGCCTAAGAAATTTTGTTTACATTTTGTAAGTATTGTTTCAGCGATATCTCAGGTGTTTATGGACCGATTGTGATGAAATTTGACATCGTTCTTTGTGTGAGGATTTTCTAAAATCTATACTCCACAAATCTGATTACGAATACCATTCAAACTGTACCGATCAACTCAGAATCGGCAGGAGAATCGATTTCGCGACCTCCGTCCGTCCGTCCGTCTGTTTGTCTGTCTGTCTGTCCGTCCGTCTGTTTGTTTGTCCGTCCGTCCGTCTGTTTTTTGTCCGTCCGTCTACCTGTCTGTAATTTTTTCTGTTGTAGTCAAGTTTTTGGAGCTCCTGTTTTGTCGATATCTCAGGTGTTTATTTTGATGAAATTTAATAGCGTCCTTCGCAGGGGATTACCTAAATCCTGATGCATTCGGTAATTTGTGGTAGATATAATTTAGCGTTTAAGCGATGGTGTTTTGATCGACAAAGATAAAATTCAGGGTGGGACAATATCCTGAAATTTTGTGTAAAATCCAGGAGCTCCACAAATCTGATTTTAGCAGACAGACACTCTGCATTAATCTTAATTTTGTGTCTGACTTTTGAACATTATGACAACATTTGAGAATATATCAAATTATAGGTAATCTTCCTAGGAAGTACAAAAATGCAGCTAACTACATGATATCCGTTCAAAACCTACATATGTATGTAAGTATCTCACATATCAACGAAAATTTAAATTTTTTAATTGCAATTGGGAGAAATCCGTTCACGTTTGACAATTGATCCCGTATAACTTCGCCTAAGATAATATGATGACATTTAGTATAAAGACGTTGTACAATATTGATATTCAGGGCAATAGCTTTAGGCGCTATAAACTTTCTAGAGGGACAACATTTGACAAAAGTATTTCTGATCTCTTGAAAAGTTCGATATTGAAAATGGGCGAGCTCTATTCACATTTAGTGAAATCTCCCATATAACCCCGACCGGGAATCGATTTAATGCTGATAAATTAAATCACATTAAAATTGCACAAGGAACTAGAGCAAAACTTTCCAAACATCCATCGGACAGGTCGAAAGAACAATACATCCCAAATATTATTGATGAAGTGTTCATTTTAATTAATTAACTAACTTTAGATTAATAAGTAAATCTTTAATAACTTTTCCGACAAAGCTGATATCCATCCATTCAAAAGCTATATATTTCACGTATGTATCTCAAACTAAGAGTGTATACCCTATAATTTTAAGGCTTATCATTGTTAAAGCTTTGACCTAAATCAGTTCAGAGTTTTAAATAACTAATCATTAACTTTTAATAGTTGGACAATTCGTATGAATTAAAGTACACAACCCTCACTGGGCACTGTGTTTTTGGGTTGCATGCCAGATATACGTATATGTGTTAAAAAAGTACCAAACAGGAATACAAACTGGTTGAAATACAAAATGTATGTGAGTTCCCATCTCCCACTGAATATTCCTCTCAGAAGTTCTACAGACATCGAGTCTGCAATAAATATTTTTACAAACACCATCACATATGCAGCCTGTGTGGCAACACCAATCATTAAACCCAAGAATAAGCTATTCCAAAATACTCCACAAAATATTCAAACTTTAGTAAATGAAAAGAGAAGGCTAAGAAGATGTTGGCAAGAATGTCGTTCCACTGCCTTAAAAAGTCGTCTTAACCAATGTCAAAAAGAATTGAAAGCCGCATTGAAGTCCAATGAACAAAAAACTCTTGACACGTACTTAAAAAACTTAGATTCCTCTAATGAAAAAAACTTCAGCCTCTGGAAGGCTGTTAAACATATGCAATTTCCAACTGCATATGAGTCTCCAATTAGGCTCGAAGACGGTTCTTGGGCAAGAGATCCTTGCGGAAAAGTTGATGCTTTTGCTAAGCATTTAGAAAAAGTTTTTACACCAAACGAAACAAATAGTGACATAGGCTCTTATATTATGGATGACAATGTGAGTTCCCCATTGAGATTTCCCTTTTCCTTACTTATATCAAATATACAAAGGCTTAACCTAAAAAAGTCTCCTGGAATTGACAGAATTTCTCCGTCAATGATTTTCAACCTTCCTAATTCAGCTTTAAGAATTTTATTATTTATATATAACGCGATTCTTCGTTTGGGATATTTTCCAGTTTCCTGGAAGATTTCAGAAATCGTTATGATTCCAAAACCAAGTTTCATCTTATAGGCCTATAAGCTTACTTTCAATTATTTCGAAATTGTTTGAAAAGCTACTTATTTCCACTTTAAGCACATCCATAAATTGGATGGATATTCTTCCTGATCATCAATTCGGTTTCCGCGAATGTCATGGTACAGTCGAACAAGTACATAGAATAACAACAATGATCCGTAAAGCCTTCGAAAATAAACAATATTGTTCCGCCTTGTTCATCGATATTTCACAAGCATTCGATAAGGTCTGGCATGAGGGACTTATAAGCAAAATTGTAAATCTGCTTCCAGCAAGTACACATAAACTCTTAAAAAGTTATTTGTCCAATAGAACCTTCCGAATTCGATCAAAAGATGAATATTCTTCTCCTAGGAAAATTGCTGCTGGTGTTCCACAGGGTAGTATATTGGGTCCTCTGCTATATATTATCTTTACAGCAGATATGCCAACTAATGCACATACATATACATCTACATTCGCAGATGATACAGCATTTATTAGTATTGATACCGATCCCAAAATCGCTTCTGCACTACTACAATCCCATATTCACCAGCTGGAAATATGGCTGAACAAATGGAAAATTAAGGTAAATCCTACAAAGTGTGTTCATGTAACGTTTACTCTGAGAAGAGATAACTGTCCTCCAATCATGATTAACAACGTGACGATTCCCGAGTGTTCACACGTTAGGTACCTTGGCATACATTTAGATCGCCGTCTCACTTGGTCCCATCACATCGACTGTAAGTTAACTCAGATTAAATTGAAATCCGCTGAACTAAACTGGCTCATTGGCCCACAATCTGCTCTGGAGTTAGACTACAAAGTCCTTTTGTACAAATCAATTATTAAACCAATATGGACGTATGGTATTCAGCTATGGGGAACGGCTTCTGCTTCTAACATTGCCAAATTACAGAGAAGACAATCAAGGATCTTATGTTTAATAACTGGTGCTCCCTGGTACATCAGAAATATTAATATCCATAGAGATTTAAATGTTCCACTAGTCCAAGAGGAGATTAGAAGGTTCTGTACAAAATATATTTCCAAGCTGCATGTTCACCCAAATATTCTTGCAAGACAGCTTTTGCAATTTGAAGGCCACCAACGATTAAGAAGGATGGATACCTTGGACCTAGCCACTCACTAATTTTCTTCAAATTCGTTATAAATCTTAAATGGAGTTGCACTGGCAAACTCTATATAATATAATTTTAGATTAAGTTTTGATTACTTATTGTTATTTTCTTTTTAGAAAGATTCAATAATAAAGTACAAACATATAAAAAAAAAAATATAGTTTTTACCCTTTTTCTCCCTTATTAGTTCCATTTCCAAAAAGTACCAAACTCGTGTCCCCTTTTTTTACAAGATGATCCAAATCCAATTTCAACTTTGTTTCTAACGATGTAAATTTCGGAGATATGATGTTACTAATTTATCCATTTTCTGTTTAACCACTAAACAGCACATGTCTTATACTTTTTCAATATGAATACACCCGTCTGTAAATTATAGTTCTGACTTCATTAGTTAAAAACCTACTCTTGAATATTTTTATACCCTTCACCAATAGGTAAAAGGGTATTATAAGTTTGTGATTCCGTTTGTAATTTTTTTATTAGTGATCGTAGACCCCATAAAAATTATACTCAGAATCGGGAGGAGAATCGATTAAGCGATGTCCGTCTGTCTGTCTGTCCGTCCGTCTGTCTGTTGAAATCAAGTTTCTGAAGCCCCTGGAGGATGGACTTACATAAATTATATATCAGATTTTAGGAAATTCTCCCGCAATGAACGCTATTAAATTTCATTAAAATCGGTTTATAAACACCGAAAATATCGAAAAAATACCAAAAATTAGACGAAAATGTTAAAATTTTTGATTGAAACACACTTTTAAATAACAAGAGATACTCCTGGTGTACATGTGATAATATGTTATATATCAGATTGTAGGAAATAGTTTCCCAAAGCACTCTGTAAAATTTTATCAAAATCGGTCCATAAACAACTGAGATGTCGTCAAAACACTGAATTTGATGTATCGCAAATTGCCCAAAGTTCGCATTAGAGAATGTTTGTTGAAAAATGACATGCAGAAATAGGAAAAACCACCCTCCTTTAGCACGGACCTACATAAATTTTATATCAGATTTTAGGAAATTCCCCCGCCAAGTACGTGCCTAAGAAATTTTGTTTACATTTTGTAAGTATTGTTTCAGCGATATCTCAGGTGTTTATGGACCGATTGTGATGAAATTTGACATCGTTCTTTGTGTGAGGATTTTCTAAAATCTATACTCCACAAATCTGATTACGAATACCATTCAAACTGTACCGATCAACTCAGAATCGGCAGGAGAATCGATTTCGCGACCTCCGTCCGTCCGTCTGTTTGTCTGTCTGTCCGTCCGTCTGTTTGTTTGTCCGTCCGTCTGTTTTTTGTCCGTCCGTCTACCTGTCTGTAATTTTTTCTGTTGTAGTCAAGTTTTTGGAGCTCCTGTTTTGTCGATATCTCAGGTGTTTATTTTGATGAAATTTAATAGCGTCCTTCGCAGGGGATTACCTAAATCCTGATGCATTCGGTAATTTGTGGTAGATATAATTTAGCGTTTAAGCGATGGTGTTTTGATCGACAAAGATAAAATTCAGGGTGGGACAATATCCTGAAATTTTGTGTAAAATCCAGGAGCTCCACAAATCTGATTTTAGCAGACAGACACTCTGCATTAATCTTAATTTTGTGTCTGACTTTTGAACATTATGACAACATTTGAGAATATATCAAATTATAGGTAATCTTCCTAGGAAGTACAAAAATGCAGCTAACTACATGATATCCGTTCAAAACCTACATATGTATGTAAGTATCTCACATATCAACGAAAATTTAAATTTTTTAATTGCAATTGGGAGAAATCCGTTCACGTTTGACAATTGATCCCGTATAACTTCGCCTAAGATAATATGATGACATTTAGTATAAAGACGTTGTACAATATTGATATTCAGGGCAATAGCGCCTAAAATAAACTTTCTAGAGGGACAACATTTGACAAAAGTATTTCTGATCTCTTGAAAAGTTCGATATTGAAAATGGGCGAGCTCTATTCACATTTAGTGAAATCTCCCATATAACCCCGACCGGGAATCGATTTAATGCTGATAAATTAAATCACATTAAAATTGCACAAGGAACTAGAGCAAAACTTTCCAAACATCCATCGGACAGGTCGAAAGAACAATACATCCCAAATATTATTGATGAAGTGTTCATTTTAATTAATTAACTAACTTTAGATTAATAAGTAAATCTTTAATAACTTTTCCGACAAAGCTGATATCCATCCATTCAAAAGCTATATATTTCACGTATGTATCTCAAACTAAGAGTGTATACCCTATAATTTTAAGGCTTATCATTGTTAAAGCTTTGACCTAAATCAGTTCAGAGTTTTAAACACCTAATCATTAACTTTTAATAGTTGGACAATTCGTATGAATTAAAGTACACAACCCTCACTGGGCACTGTGTTTTTGGGTTGCATGCCAGATATACGTATATGTGTTAAAAAAGTACCAACATATAGTTTTTACCCTTTTTTATAATTATTAGTGCCATTTTCAAAAACGTACCAAATACATGTCCACTTATTTTTTTAAGCCGATTCAAATCCAATTTCAACTTTTCGATGTTGGTTTCGGAGATATGATCTTACTAATTTCTCCCTTTTCTACCCTGTCTTACATTCTAAGAGGTCGAATTTCAAAAAAGTACCGAACACGTGTCCCTTATTTTTTAGTGCCAATCTTAGATCAATTTAGTTTTTGTTTCTATCACTTTTGGTTTAGAAGATATACTTTTCCGATTTTTACCCCCAAAATTAAAAAAAAGTACCAAACACGTAGTGTTTTTATCGACCAGTCAATAAATTATACTTCTGGCCTCATTAGCCTAAAAGATATCTATAGCTAAAAAGCAAATAAATATTTTCCCTTTTTTAACCTTTTGTACCCCATTAATCACGTGTTCCCTTATTTTCCTAGCCGATTCAAATCCAATTTCAACTTTGTTTCTACCTATGTTGGTTTCAGAGATATGATGTTACTAATTTCTTCCTTTTCTACCCTGTTTTACCTTCTAAGAGGTTGAATTTCAAAAAAGTGCCGAACACGTGTCCCTTGGTTTTAAGTGCCGATCTCAGACCAATTTAGTTTTTGTTTCTATCACTTTTGGTTTAGAAGATATACTTTACAGATTTTTACCCCCAAAATTAAAAAAGTACCAAACTCGTAGTTTATTTTTTTTTCAATGTCCATCGACCAGTCAATAAATTATACTTCTGGCTTCATTAGCCTAAAAGATATCCATGGCTAAAAACCAAAAAACCTACCCTTGAATATTTTCCCTTTTTTTCCTCTTTTGTATCCCTTTAATCGCAAAAGTACCAAATACGTATTTAATTATTTTTCAATATCTATCGGTTTCGATATAAATTATGTTTTTATGTTTATTAGTTCAAAAGATACATATGGGTTAAAAAAAAGTACCAAAATATAGTTTTTACCCTTTTTTTATCCTTATTAGTGCCATTTTCAAAAAAGTACCAAACACGTGTCCCCTATTTTCCTAGTCGATTTAAATCCAATTTCAACTTTGTTTATGTCTATGTTGGTTTCGGAGATATGATGTTACTAATTTCTCCCTTTTCTACCCTGTTTTGCCCGCTAGGCGGCCGATTTTCTAAAAAGTACCGAACACGTGTCCCTTAATTTTTTAGCTCTAATCTCAAACCAATTTAATCTTCGCTTCTATCGCTTTTGGTTAAGGAGATATAATGGTACCGATTTTCCCGTGTTTTCCCTTTAGTTTTTAAAGAATGTTTGCACAAACGAAAATCAATATTTGCAAACTGAAAGTTTTTATTTATAAAAATTAGGGCACTTGTCTTTATTAAAATAAATTTAAAAAAAGTCGGAGCGAAAAAATACAAAGCCGGTTTTATTCAGGTTTAATACAAGAAGGATCTTTTTTATTGAAATTCAAAATGGTTGACAAAATGACATTAAAATTCAGTTGACATTAAAAATTCAATTTGACATAAGGTCAGTTATTTAAAAGATTTAAATCCACAAAATTACAAATTTTATTAAAGTTAAATATGAAATAAATTAATTAAATCGGCAAAATGACCAAACACCGGCCCCATTGAAGGACCAATGGTCTTCAATCCACTGGAAGTAGGGCAAGCTTATGAATAGGTCGTGTTAATACTCCGTTCCTAGTCTTCACCTTCGCTACTCTCACTTTGTAGTCGCCGCCTAGGATTACCTCCAGAACTCGGCCGGTTAGCCAGTGAAGCGGTGGAGTGTTGTCCTCGTGAACGACGACGACCTTGCCGACGGCGAGATCTGCTTCTGCCTCCGCCCACTTGGTTTTGACTTGGAGGCTGCGGACGTAGTCTTTCTCCCAAGACCGCCAAAACGTCTGCTTGAGTGCGCAGATAAGCCGCCATCTCCTGGAGAACGTCAGCCTGTCCTGATCGTCTGGATGCGATTCTTGCGGCAGCGGTAGTAGGCTCTCTCCGATTAGCAGATGCCCTGGAGTCAACGCTTCTCCGTCGTTGGGATCGCTGCTGAGTTTGGCGATGGGCCTGGAGTTCAAGACTGCCTCTACCTCTACCAGAACCGTTTGTAGCTCCTCTACGGTCAACAGAACCTTGCCTACTGTCCTGACGAGAAGGCCTTTGGCAGATTTGACGGCCGCTTCCCATAGTCCGCCGAAATGTGGAGCTCGTGGTGGGATGAATTGGAAGCTGATTCCCTTGTTGGCAGCGTACCGTTCTACGTCTTCGGCATTGTTGACCATTGCTTGTCGAAGCTCCTCTAGCTCTCGACTGGCACCTACAAAGTTGGTCGCGTTGTCGGAAATAACCTTCTCCGGTAGGCCTCTCTTGCCGATGAACCTTTGAAGACAAAGAATGAAAGAATTTGAAGAGAGATCAGTTACCAATTCAATATGTACAGATTTTGAAGTAAAACACACAAATATAGCAATATACATTTTTACGGGTGGACGGCCTCGAATTTTAAGCGTTACATTAACTGGGCCGCAAAATTCTACGCCGCATATTTTGAATGGGCGCAGAGCTCTCACCCTGTCAGCGGGCAAATTCCCCATTATTTGATTCATTAATTTAGGTTTGTATCGAAAACAGTGCGAACTACTTTCGTACATTCTTCTCTAGCATTTATCAACCATATTCTGTCTCGCAATATGGCTACTAAAGCCTTTGCGCCAGCATGACAATTTGTAACGTGCAAATGTCTTAAATAAATGGTGATGAAATGCGAGTTCTTTGACATCAAGAGGGGAAACTTCGCATCGTATGCAATTGGTGCATTAAGCAACCGCCCGCCGACCCTAAGTAGTGAAAATGAGCGATGTTCGTCTTTGTATTGATGGACAAATGGATTCAGTCGTTGTAAAATTGAAGGCAAAATTTGTGATTTACTTAACTTTTTCAATTCGTCAGCATAATTAATTTTTTGCAAGAATTCAACCAAGTGAAGAAACGTCCAATTCATTTCTCTCGCTTCAGGTTTCCCCAAATTGCGGCACTTGTGTCCTCGAGCGATATCAAGAAAACGAAAGACATAGGTGAATATTCGAATTATTTTAGTATATGATGAATATGTCTCAATCACCTTCAAAATCTGGTTATCGTTTTCCTCTACCGCGAGAAATACGTTTGCTTTTCGCTTTTCTAATGATTCTTCTTCGATTGTCAAATTAAAATGATCGTTAATTGGCCACATGTTACTCTCTTGGAGTAAAAAGCTAGGGCCTGTGAACCAAATAGAATTAATTAATTCATCGACATAACTGCCTCTGGAAACTATATCGGCCGGATTATCCTTAGTTGGAACATGTCGCCATGTAACTTGGTCCGATAGTTCTTGGATTTCAGAAACTCGATTTGAAACAAATGTCGCCAACGTCGATGGATGAGTCTGAATCCAGTGTAAAGTAATTTCTGAATCCGTCCATAATGTTACGCTTTCTATCTCAAACGATATCATGGGTTTTATTTTAGACCATAATTTGGCTAATAAATGGGCTGCGCATAGTTCAAGTCTCGGAAGAGATTTGGTCTTCATAGGAGCGACTTTTGATTTGGCTGTTAATAACCGACAAGAAGTTTTGTTGGAAGCTCTACTCCGTATATAAAGGCAGCAGCCATAAGCTCGCATTGAGGCATCAGAAAATCCATGAATTCGACATTTGGTTTTAGAAGTGGTTAAAACATATCTGGGAATTTCTATAACATCAATTTTCAATAAATTGGACTTGAAACTCTCCCAAGATGTATCTAAACGCGTGGGAATTGATTCATCCCAATCCAACTTCATAAACCATAGTTCTTGAAGAAGAATTTTAGCCTTTATTACCAAAGGGCCCAAGAGTCCTAGAGAGTCAAAAAGTCTTGCCGAAACTGACAATATGTTTCTCTTTGTCGCTCTTAAATCTTGAAAGGACTTGTGTAAGTGGTATTTAAATACATCACTCTTTGGACGCCAGTATGTGCCTAATGTCTTCGTGAGATCCGGATCTAATTGTAATGTTTTTTCCGTTGTAGTAGAATCTGGCAGCTTGTTATGATTCGTAAACCATTTAGTTAAATGAAAGCCTGCCGATTGAAAAATATCTGTGATTTGGGACCTAATAATATTGAGTTCTTCAATAGAATTGGCGCCAGTTAGCAAGTCGTCGATGTAAAAGTCTTTTTTAATTATTTTAGATCCGATTGGTAACGTTTTTTCGAACAATTCGCTCAGATGTGTTAGACATCATATTGCCAGGAATGGAGCCGAAGATGTGCCATAAGTCACTGTATTTAATTTATAAATTTCAATATTTTGTGATTGATCTTCACGCCATAATATTAATTGGTAATTTCTATTGGGCTCGTCAATTACGACTTGACGGTACATTTTCTCAATGTCAGCCGTTATTGCATATTTATGCATACGGAAACGAATAAGCGTGGAATACAGTTCTTCCTGAATCGTCGGACCGATCATTAGTAGATCATTTAGCGAATGATGCGTAGATGTTTTACAAGAGGCGTCGAAAACTATACGAAGCTTAGTAGAAGTACTTTGCGGTCGTAAAACACATTGGTGTGGGATAAAGTAATGAGGAGTATTGGGGATTTTATTATCTGCAATAGACATATGTCCCAAATTCTTTTATAAATGAGTTATACATATCTTTCGTTTGTGGTTCTTTTGACAGCCGACGTTCTAAGGATAAAAATCGTCTTCTGGCTGTTTCAAAAGAGAGACCCAGCAATTTTGGATCTGCTGTGAAAGGTAGCGCCACTTTAAATCTGCCGGATGGCAATCGCTGAACAGATTTTGAAAAATGTTCCTCACACCTTTGATGTTCTATAGAAAGTATATTTGCCTCTCTAGGAATTTCTTCTAATTCCCAAAATCTACGAACTATAAGATCTAATGATTCGTCATTATCTTTAATTTGACTTAAATGGCAACAATTATTATAATTTTCTCTTGGCTCTTTATATTTCCCAGAAACAATCCAACCAAGTAACGTCTTTTGAAGTGTTGGAATGTTTGGATTTTGTTTAATTTGACCAACGCATAATAATTCAAGGAATATCTCAGCGCCGATCAACATATCAATCTTTTGTGGTTTATAAAAGTATGGATCAGCTAATTCAATATTCGAAGGCAAGTTCCATCCTGAAGTCGAAATCGTTCGATCTGGTTGGTAATTGGAAATCGATCGAAGAATCCAGAATTCTGACGAAAATTCATGGGAATTCGTTCGAGATCTCACATTTGCCTGAACCTTGTATTTGGTGGAAGAATTCGTTCTTCCAATGCCAGTTAAACTGAGATTTCTTTGTTCCTTTTGTAGTTGTAGTCGCTGCGAAAGTTCCTCGGTAACAAAGTTTATTTGTGAACTGGAATCCAATAAAGCTCTAGTTATGACGTATTGTCCAGAATTATTTCTTATTTTAACTAACGCTGTGGCTAAAATAACACTATCTTTCAATGAAGACGAATGATTTACGGAAGCTCTTGAAGTTGAAGGCTGATTAGGATCAGAACTGTTTATTGTATTTTCATTTGCTGCATAAATGTGCAGTAACGTATGATGTGAGCGACTACAAACTCGACACTTTGACGATTTACACTTAGTAACTGTATGTCCTTTTTTCAAACAGTTGATACAGGCAGGAACACCTTTTACGAAATCGAATCTCTGCTGTACAGGTACAGCAGCGAATGAAGGACAGTTTGATAAGTAGTGTTGTGTCGATTTACAAAATAGGCATTTAGAATTTTGTTGTTGATTGTCGGTTTGGCATGAAAATGACGAATTTTGTTTCTTTTTTGAGAAACTATCAGGTTTCTTAATAAATTTGGATTAGGTTTTGCTCTTGAACACGAAGCTTCTTCAGCTGAAATGTGTTGATATCGCTTGTTCAAGGCATCCTCGCAATCACTCCATAAGGGCAACTTTTCGTAATTAAGTTGCTCTTCCCACTTGGACCTAGTGATTGGATCCACTTTCGTCATTTCTAAATGTATAATAATGGCATTTGTAATCGCTTTATCGTCACCAATTGACAAAAGCGAGCCATATATTGCCGAAATCGTATCGATCATGCACCTCAAAGCTGAAGCAGATGGTTAATGTTATCGAAAAATATCAAGCATGGATTGTCGTAAACCTTTTTTAAACTATTCAAAGCTTTGGAATAATTTTGTTCGCTTATTTGGTAAGCTTTTACCGTACCTAAAGCTTCATCTGATAGGCATGATATAAGATGATTAAATTTTTCAATCTCAGTCAGAGTCGGATCGCTATCAACCAGACTCTCGAATAAACTTATAAAATTTTTGTGTTCGGAATATTTACCGCTGAATTTAGGCAACTTCATATTTGGAAGTCGGTTATGATGAGGATGAAAGCCGAAAGTAGTTTCTGCGAAACTATGCTCTCTTGGAGTGAAGTACCCCATAAGCATACTCTTTGTAGAGACGCACAAATTTTCCAAATCAGCTCTTTCATCATTAGATGGATCTAAAATGTCGATTTCTGACTGGATTTCCATTGCGTCTTCAATGTAGGAATTTAGTATTTCCAAACGACATTGCAATTCATTTCGATTGAAGGAAATAGTTTTTTCTTTAATAGAACGCCAAATTCTCGCAACGTTGGTCAAAATTGTATTTTTCTATTGATATAAACTCTCTAGACTAGGAGCGGAACTTTTTTGTTTCTTACCGCCAGCCGTTTTGTAGTCGAGGTTTAATTAATTTTTCAATAGATATAAATAGGAGACTAGTTACAATACTTAAAAAGTGTTAGTAAATGTTAATTTTCTGGAGGGATCTCAAGGAATCCGAAGAATTTTGTTGTAATAACAAAGAAATAAGTAAATTATTTTCCGAGATCAACCTCTGTTTCAATGCGATGGCAGAAACAGCTAATTACAAGCACAGAAAATTATTAAGTCTCAACTACTTGAATTTAATTGTGTACAAAATGCTAAATAAATGTAAAGTTAAAGCCGAAATATAATTAATTATTCCAAAAATAATTATTTTATTGATTCTCAGTTAAATTTGCAATAAATTTTACGAAAATATTATAAAAAATAAAACTAAGCTTTAATTTACAAAAAAATGTTTGCTGGGTTACACCGCAAGCAAAGCACGATTTAAGTAGGTACACAATGTAATTTATTCTTAATAAAAATCACCACAGCCTCTTAATAAATAGCAATTATTTATAATTTAACTCGCGATCACTTTTTATAATGTTCGCCCGATAATAATTATTTTACCTCTTTATTTAACAAAATCACTTTCCCACTTTTTCCTTAGAATAAAAATTTCTCAATATTTTTAACTTTATTTATTTAATTTGTTCACTTTTATTTATGGTTATTTAATGTTTATTTACTTTACTCGCCTGTTCACACAAAAAGATTAACTGGGTTGCGTGTTTGATCAGCCCAGTGTTGGTAAACGATTGTATTAAATACTAGCGAATAATTAAGAAAATGAATTAAAACAAACGTCAAAATAACTTGATAAACAAGTAAATAAAAGGAATAAGCACAGCAGATAAAAGTAAATATTGGAAAAATGTAAGTAATTTTACGATTTAATAAAACTTTTAATGATTTTTTAATAGAAAACCCGCGAGAAAAGGATAAAAAAGAGAACGAGCAACGAGTGATGGCAAAAACTGCGGCGAGGAGGCGAAAGTGTTTATTGTGTGGTGTTTTTTATTTATTTTTGGCAATTTATAAATGATATTTTGTGTTGTGAATTTTAAATAAATTATCACTTTAATATCACTATGTGTGTGTGTTTCACTACATAGGCGGTAAATAAATTGATGTGAAGAACAAATAATTTTTTCGTGTGGAATAAAACTTTTGCTTAGATTAATTCTGAATTGAATTTTCATTTTAAGAAAATAATTGCAAAGTCTCACACAAATTATTTGCTCTTAAATACCTGTGGTTAGGATTTTGTTGACGTTCCTTTTGGCAAAGTATGCAGTTGCAGCTGGGCATCACAATAAGTATTAGACTCATGAGGTTGAAGATGGTTATAGATGATAAGTTGATGTTTTTGCTTAATTATTAAACGATTCATTAACCGGGTTGTTATAAAAATATAAAAAACAATGTCCCTGCCCGGGCGCCAAAATGTTTTTCTTTAATAGTTTTTAAAGAATGTTTGCACAAACGAAAATCAATATTTGCAAACTGAAAGTTTTTATTTATAAAAATTAGGGCACTTGTCTTTATTAAAATAAATTTAAAAAAAGTCGGAGCGAAAAAATACAAAGCCGGTTTTATTCAGGTTTAATTCAAGAAGGATCTTTTTTATTGAAATTCAAAATGGTTGACAAAATGACATTAAAATTCAGTTGGCATTAAAAATTCAATTTGACATAAGGTCAGTTATTTAAAAGATTTAAATCCACAAAATTACAAATTTTATTAAAGTTAAATATGAAATAAATTAATTAAATCTGCAAAATGACCAAACAAGTACCAAACACGCATTTGATATTTTGTACTTGGCAATCGACCTCCCTATAAATTTTATTTCTAGATTTATTGGTTTAAGTGAAATACAAAGAAAAAGAAAAATGGACCTACTCTAATTTTTTTTCCCGCTTTTACCCCTTTTTGAACCCTGAATCAAAAAAAAGTACCAAACACGTGTCTAATATTTTTTTCTTGTTTAGCGGCTCCGTTTTGAATTTTGTTATTTTTTTGATTTGTTCAAAAGATACACATGGGTTTAAAAAAGTACCAACATTTTATTTTTACCCTTTTTAAACCCTATTTGTCCCATCTGCAAAAAAGTACCAAACACGTGTCGACTTATTTTTGTAGCTGACCCCAACGCAATTTCAATTTTGGGCCTATGACGTTTACTTCCGGAGATACAGCATTACTAACTTTTCCCCTTTTTATCCCTTTTTACCCCCTTAGAGGCCGAATTTCCAAAAATCTATACTTCGAAAAAGGTACCCGCTGTCAAAATTTCAGCTCTCTAGCTTTAGCCGTTTGGGCTGGGCGATGATGAGTCAGTCACGTTAGAGTTTTGTATATATATACTCCATTGCAGCATGCTATTAAATTTGATCAAAATCGGTCTATAAACACCAGAGATATCGCCAAAATTCAAAATTCGATGAGAATTAAAAAAATTTTGTTTATTTTGTATTTTTCATAAAAAAAAAAATTTAATTTCGTCAAAAAAAAAACTGTTTTTTTAAGTTTTTTGAACTGTACATCAAAATTTTAGGAAATCATTTAACCCAGCATACTACTGAATTTCATGAAAATCGTACATCAATAACCGAGATATCAACAAAGCAAAAGATATCGATGTACGCAAATTGACAAATTTAAAAAAAAAATTAAAAACGGTATTTAAAAAAAATTTAAATTATATATCAGATTTTAGAAAATACTCCAACGCATCATGCTATTAAATTTTATCAAAATCTTTCAATAAACACCAAAGATATCCTCAAAATTCAAATTCGATGAGAATTAAATTTTTTTTTAAACTGTTATCGATGTAAGCAAATTGACAAATTTAATTTTTTTTTTAATTTTTGAATTATATATCAGATTTTAGAAAATACTCCAACGCAACATGCTTTTATCAAAATTTATCAAAATCGGTCTATAAACACCAGAGATATTGGCAAAATTTAAAAATCGATGAGAATTAGAAGGAGTGCCGGTCGGATTATTGTGAGATTTGGTGAGGAACTTTCACCCACAAAATTTAAGCCAAACTGGACAACGCTAACACGTGTCGCCCAGGTTCTAAATCTGACAAATCAAGTTTATATCGGAAAAAAATTATAATTTTTAAGTTTTTGCAAAATTAACGCTATTTATTCCCCCTTTTGCTTCTTGAACTTCTTGAATGAATAGAAATGGCTCAAGGAGCTCTTATAAATAATGATACTAAAATTTGGAACAACCCTTAATGTGGTCCTATTTTTTTACCTATTCCCAAGAATCTTAAAAAAATATTAAGGAATGTTATGCAAAAAATCAATCTTTACAGGTAGTCAGCGGAAAAACCCCAATTCAGAGTGCACGCAAATTTATGAACGTTTATTACTTTGCCGCCGCAATTGTCAAAATGAAGCAAGGACGACAGGTAGCCAACAGAAAAAGAGCATTTCATCGTTTATCAGATTTCTACTGAAATCGTAAAAATTAAAAAACTTTTTCTTTATTGCTTACTTTTTTAATTCTGAAAATCATAAAAATGCCCAACAGATCTTTATCTGTTGTAACCCCAAAACGGCCGAATTAAAAAGTACCGAATTAGACCGATTTAGTTTTTGTTTCTATCACTTTTGGCTTAGTAGATATATTTTTACCGATTTTTACCCCCAAAATTAAAAAAGTACCAAACACGTATTTTACTGTTTTCAATGTCAATTGACCATTCAATAAATTATGCTTCTGGCTTCATTAGCCTAAAAGATATTCTTAGCTACAAAGCAAAAAACCTACTCTTGAATATTTTCCCTTTTTTACCATTTCGTCCCCCATTAATCGCCCAAGTACCAAATACGTGTTTAATAGTTTTTAATGCATATCAGTTGCGATATAAATTGTGTTTATTAGCTCAAAAGATTTATATGGGTTAAAAAAGTACCAAAATATAGTTTTTACCCTTTTTTATTCTTATTAGTACCATTTTTAAAATAGTACCAAATACGTGACCAATTATTTTTTATCCGATTCAAAGCCAATTTAAACTTCGTTTGTATTGGTGTTAGTTTTTTAATGCATATCAGTTGCGATATAAATTGTGTTTATTAGCTCAAAAGATTTATATGGGTTAAAAAAGTACCAAAATATAGTTTTTACCCTTTTTTATTCTTATTAGTACCATTTTTAAAATAGTACCAAATACGTGACCAATTATTTTTTATCCGATTCAAAGCCAATTTAAACTTCGTTTGTATTGGTGTTAGTTTCGGAGATATGATGTTACTAATTTCTCCCTTTTCTACCCTGTTTTACCCTTAAAAAGTCGAATTTCAAAAAAGTACCGAACAGGTGTCCCTTAACTTTCTATAACTTTTGGTTTAGAAGATATATTTTTACCCCCAAAATTAAAAAAAGTACCAAAAATGTATTTTATTTTTTTCAATGTCAATCGACCAGTCAATAAATCATACTTCTGGCTTCATTAGCATAAAAGATATCCATAGCTAAAGAGCAAAAAACCTACCCTTAAATATTTTCGCTTTTTTTACCCTTTTGTACCCCGTTAATCGCAAAAGTACCAAATACGCACTTAATACTTTTTTAATATCTATCGTTTGCGATATAAATTATGTTTCTATATTTATTAGTTTAAAAGATATACATATATGTGTTAAAAAAAAGTGCCAAAATATAGTCTTTACCCTTTTTTATAATTATTAGTGTCATTTTCAAAAAAGTACCAAACACGTGTCCACTTATTTTTTTAGCCGATCTAAATCCAATTTCAACTTTGTTTGCATCGATGTTGGTTTCGGAGATATGATGTTACTAATTTCTCCTTTTCTATCTGTTTTACATTCTAAGAGGTCGAATTTAAAAAAGTACCGAACACGTGTCCCTTATTTCTTAGGGCCAATCTTAGATCAATTTAGTTTTTGTTTCTATCACTTTATATATACTTTTCCGATTTTTACCCCCAAAATTGAAAAAAAAGTACCAAACACGTAGTTTATCTTTTCCAATATCAATCGACCAGTCAATAAATTATACTTCTGGCTTCATTAGCCTAAAAATATCCATAGCTAAAAAGCAAAATACCTACCCTTAAATATTTTCCCTTTTTTACCCTTTTGTACCCCATTAATCACGTGTTCCCTTATTTTCCTAGCCGATTCAAATCCAAATTCAACTTTGTTTCTATCTATGTTGGTTTCGGAGATATGATGTTACTAATTTCTTCCTTTTCTACCCTGTTTTACTTTTTAAGAGGTTGAATTTCAAAAAAGTGCCGAACACGTGTCCCTTGGTTTTTAGTGCCGATCTCAGACCAATTTAGTTTTTGTTTCTATCACTTTTGGTATAGAAGATATATTTTACAGATTTTTACACCCAAAATTAAAAAAAGTGCCAAACTCGTAGTTTATCTTTTTTCAATGTCCATCGACCAGTCAATAAATTATACTTCTGGCTTCATTAGCCTAAAAGATATCCATGGCTAAAAACCAAAAAACCTACCCTTGAATATTTTCGTAAATACCAAATACGTATTTAATTATACCAAATACGTATTTAATTATTTTTTAATATCTATCGGTTTGGATATAAATTATGTTTCTATGTTTATTAGTTCAAAAGATACATATGGGTTAAAAAAAGTACCAAAATATAGTTTTTACCCTTTTTTATCCTCATTAGTGCCATTTTCAAAAAAGTACCAAACACGTGTCCCCTTATTTTCCTAGTTGATTTATCACTATGTGTGTGTGTTTCACTACATAGGCGGTAAATAAATTGATGTGAAGAACAAATAATTTTTTCGTGTGGAATAAAACTTTTGCTTAGATTAATTCTGAATTGAATTTTCATTTTAAGAAAATAATTGCAAAGTCTCACACAAATTATTTGCTCTTAAATACCTGTGGTTAGGATTTTGTTGACGTTCCTTTTGGCAAAGTATGCAGTTGCAGCTGGGCATCACAATAAGTATTAGACTCCTGAGGTTGAAGATGGTTATAGATGATAAGTTGATGTTTTTGCTTAATTATTAAACGATTCATTAACCGGGTTGTTATAAAAATATAAAAAACAATGTCCCTGCCCGGGCGCCAAAATGTTTTTCTTTAATAGTTTTTAAAGAATGTTTGCACAAACGAAAATCAATATTTGCAAACTGAAAGTTTTTATTTATAAAAATTAGGGCACTTGTCTTTATTAAAATAAATTTAAAAAAAGTCGGAGCGAAAAAATACAAAGCCGGTTTTATTCAGGTTTAATTCAAGAAGGATCTTTTTTATTGAAATTCAAAATGGTTGACAAAATGACATTAAAATTCAGTTGGCATTAAAAATTCAATTTGACATAAGGTCAGTTATTTAAAAGATTTAAATCCACAAAATTACAAATTTTATTAAAGTTAAATATGAAATAAATTAATTAAATCTGCAAAATGACCAAACAAGTACCAAACACGCATTTGATATTTTGTACTTGGCAATCGACCTCCCTATAAATTTTATTTCTAGATTTATTGGTTTAAGTGAAATACAAAGAAAAAGAAAAATGGACCTACTCTAATTTTTTTTCCCGCTTTTACCCCTTTTTGAACCCTGAATCAAAAAAAAGTACCAAACACGTGTCTAATATTTTTTTCTTGTTTAGCGGCTCCGTTTTGAATTTTGTTATTTTTTTGATTTGTTCAAAAGATACACATGGGTTTAAAAAAGTACCAACATTTTATTTTTACCCTTTTTAAACCCTATTTGTCCCATCTGCAAAAAAGTACCAAACACGTGTCGACTTATTTTTGTAGCTGACCCCAACGCAATTTCAATTTTGGGCCTATGACGTTTACTTCCGGAGATACAGCATTACTAACTTTTCCCCTTTTTATCCCTTTTTACCCCCTTAGAGGCCGAATTTCCAAAAATCTATACTTCGAA
Source organism: Stomorhina lunata (assembly GCA_933228675.1). Taxonomy (NCBI): domain Eukaryota; kingdom Metazoa; phylum Arthropoda; class Insecta; order Diptera; family Rhiniidae; genus Stomorhina; species Stomorhina lunata. Next base: position 73,205,740 of record OW121740.1, on the reverse strand, counting down.
AAAGGTACCCGCTGTCAAAATTTCAGCTCTCTAGCTTTAGCCGTTTGGGCTGGGCGATGATGAGTCAGTCACGTTAGAGTTTTGTATATATATACTCCATTGCAGCATGCTATTAAATTTGATCAAAATCGGTCTATAAACACCAGAGATATCGCCAAAATTCAAAATTCGATGAGAATTAAAAAAAATTTTGTTTATTTTGTATTTTTCATAAAAAAAAAATTTAATTTCGTCAAAAAAAAAACTGTTTTTTTAAGTTTTTTGAACTGTACATCAAAATTTTAGGAAATCATTTAACCCAGCATACTACTGAATTTCATGAAAATCGTACATCAATAACCGAGATATCAACAAAGCAAAAGATATCGATGTACGCAAATTGACAAATTTAAAAAAAAAAAATTAAAAACGGTATTTAAAAAAAATTTAAATTATATATCAGATTTTAGAAAATACTCCAACGCATCATGCTATTAAATTTTATCAAAATCTTTCAATAAACACCAAAGATATCCTCAAAATTCAAATTCGATGAGAATTAAATTTTTTTTTAAACTGTTATCGATGTAAGCAAATTGACAAATTTAATTTTTTTTTTTAATTTTTGAATTATATATCAGATTTTAGAAAATACTCCAACGCAACATGCTTTTATCAAAATGTATCAAAATCGGTCTATAAACACCAGAGATATTGGCAAAATTTAAAAATCGATGAGAATTAGAAGGAGTGCCGGTCGGATTATTGTGAGATTTGGTGAGGAACTTTCACCCACAAAATTTTAGCCAAACTGGACAACGCTAACACGTGTCGCCCAGGTTCTAAATCTGACAAATCAAGTTTATATCGGAAAAAAATTATAATTTTTAAGTTTTTGCAAAATTAACGCTATTTATTCCCCCTTTTGCTTCTTGAACTTCTTGAATGAATAGAAATGGCTCAAGGAGCTCTTATAAATAATGATACTAAAATTTGGAACAACCCTTAATGTGGTCCTATTTTTTTACCTATTCCCAAGAATCTTAAAAAAATATTAAGGAATGTTATGCAAAAAATCAATCTTTACAGGTAGTCAGCGGAAAAACCCCAATTCAGAGTGCACGCAAATTTATGAACGTTTATTACTTTGCCGCCGCAATTGTCAAAATGAAGCAAGGACGACAGGTAGCCAACAGAAAAAGAGCATTTCATCGTTTATCAGATTTCTACTGAAATCGTAAAAATTAAAAAACTTTTTCTTTATTGCTTACTTTTTTAATTCTGAAAATCATAAAAATGCCCAACAGATCTTTATCTGTTGTAACCCCAAAACGGCCGAATTAAAAAGTACCGAATTAGACCGATTTAGTTTTTGTTTCTATCACTTTTGGCTTAGTAGATATATTTTTACCGATTTTTACCCCCAAAATTAAAAAAGTACCAAACACGTATTTTACTGTTTTCAATGTCAATTGACCATTCAATAAATTATGCTTCTGGCTTCATTAGCCTAAAAGATATTCTTAGCTACAAAGCAAAAAACCTACTCTTGAATATTTTCCCTTTTTTACCATTTCGTCCCCCATTAATCGCCCAAGTACCAAATACGTGTTTAATAGTTTTTAATGCATATCAGTTGCGATATAAATTGTGTTTATTAGCTCAAAAGATTTATATGGGTTAAAAAAGTACCAAAATATAGTTTTTACCCTTTTTTATTCTTATTAGTACCATTTTTAAAATAGTACCAAATACGTGACCAATTATTTTTTATCCGATTCAAAGCCAATTTAAACTTCGTTTGTATTGGTGTTAGTTTTTTAATGCATATCAGTTGCGATATAAATTGTGTTTATTAGCTCAAAAGATTTATATGGGTTAAAAAAGTACCAAAATATAGTTTTTACCCTTTTTTATTCTTATTAGTACCATTTTTAAAATAGTACCAAATACGTGACCAATTATTTTTTATCCGATTCAAAGCCAATTTAAACTTCGTTTGTATTGGTGTTAGTTTCGGAGATATGATGTTACTAATTTCTCCCTTTTCTACCCTGTTTTACCCTTAAAAAGTCGAATTTCAAAAAAGTACCGAACAGGTGTCCCTTAACTTTCTATAACTTTTGGTTTAGAAGATATATTTTTACCCCCAAAATTAAAAAAAGTACCAAAAATGTATTTTATTTTTTTCAATGTCAATCGACCAGTCAATAAATCATACTTCTGGCTTCATTAGCATAAAAGATATCCATAGCTAAAGAGCAAAAAACCTACCCTTAAATATTTTCGCTTTTTTTACCCTTTTGTACCCCGTTAATCGCAAAAGTACCAAATACGCACTTAATACTTTTTTAATATCTATCGTTTGCGATATAAATTATGTTTCTATATTTATTAGTTTAAAAGATATACATATATGTGTTAAAAAAAAGTGCCAAAATATAGTCTTTACCCTTTTTTATAATTATTAGTGTCATTTTCAAAAAAGTACCAAACACGTGTCCACTTATTTTTTTAGCCGATCTAAATCCAATTTCAACTTTGTTTGCATCGATGTTGGTTTCGGAGATATGATGTTACTAATTTCTCCTTTTCTATCTGTTTTACATTCTAAGAGGTCGAATTTAAAAAAGTACCGAACACGTGTCCCTTATTTCTTAGGGCCAATCTTAGATCAATTTAGTTTTTGTTTCTATCACTTTATATATACTTTTCCGATTTTTACCCCCAAAATTGAAAAAAAAGTACCAAACACGTAGTTTATCTTTTCCAATATCAATCGACCAGTCAATAAATTATACTTCTGGCTTCATTAGCCTAAAAATATCCATAGCTAAAAAGCAAAATACCTACCCTTAAATATTTTCCCTTTTTTACCCTTTTGTACCCCATTAATCACGTGTTCCCTTATTTTCCTAGCCGATTCAAATCCAAATTCAACTTTGTTTCTATCTATGTTGGTTTCGGAGATATGATGTTACTAATTTCTTCCTTTTCTACCCTGTTTTACTTTTTAAGAGGTTGAATTTCAAAAAAGTGCCGAACACGTGTCCCTTGGTTTTTAGTGCCGATCTCAGACCAATTTAGTTTTTGTTTCTATCACTTTTGGTATAGAAGATATATTTTACAGATTTTTACACCCAAAATTAAAAAAAGTGCCAAACTCGTAGTTTATCTTTTTTCAATGTCCATCGACCAGTCAATAAATTATACTTCTGGCTTCATTAGCCTAAAAGATATCCATGGCTAAAAACCAAAAAACCTACCCTTGAATATTTTCGTAAATACCAAATACGTATTTAATTATACCAAATACGTATTTAATTATTTTTTAATATCTATCGGTTTGGATATAAATTATGTTTCTATGTTTATTAGTTCAAAAGATACATATGGGTTAAAAAAAGTACCAAAATATAGTTTTTACCCTTTTTTATCCTCATTAGTGCCATTTTCAAAAAAGTACCAAACACGTGTCCCCTTATTTTCCTAGTTGATTTATCACTATGTGTGTGTGTTTCACTACATAGGCGGTAAATAAATTGATGTGAAGAACAAATAATTTTTTCGTGTGGAATAAAACTTTTGCTTAGATTAATTCTGAATTGAATTTTCATTTTAAGAAAATAATTGCAAAGTCTCACACAAATTATTTGCTCTTAAATACCTGTGGTTAGGATTTTGTTGACGTTCCTTTTGGCAAAGTATGCAGTTGCAGCTGGGCATCACAATAAGTATTAGACTCCTGAGGTTGAAGATGGTTATAGATGATAAGTTGATGTTTTTGCTTAATTATTAAACGATTCATTAACCGGGTTGTTATAAAAATATAAAAAACAATGTCCCTGCCCGGGCGCCAAAATGTTTTTCTTTAATAGTTTTTAAAGAATGTTTGCACAAACGAAAATCAATATTTGCAAACTGAAAGTTTTTATTTATAAAAATTAGGGCACTTGTCTTTATTAAAATAAATTTAAAAAAAGTCGGAGCGAAAAAATACAAAGCCGGTTTTATTCAGGTTTAATTCAAGAAGGATCTTTTTTATTGAAATTCAAAATGGTTGACAAAATGACATTAAAATTCAGTTGGCATTAAAAATTCAATTTGACATAAGGTCAGTTATTTAAAAGATTTAAATCCACAAAATTACAAATTTTATTAAAGTTAAATATGAAATAAATTAATTAAATCTGCAAAATGACCAAACAAGTACCAAACACGCATTTGATATTTTGTACTTGGCAATCGACCTCCCTATAAATTTTATTTCTAGATTTATTGGTTTAAGTGAAATACAAAGAAAAAGAAAAATGGACCTACTCTAATTTTTTTTCCCGCTTTTACCCCTTTTTGAACCCTGAATCAAAAAAAAGTACCAAACACGTGTCTAATATTTTTTTCTTGTTTAGCGGCTCCGTTTTGAATTTTGTTATTTTTTTGATTTGTTCAAAAGATACACATGGGTTTAAAAAAGTACCAACATTTTATTTTTACCCTTTTTAAACCCTATTTGTCCCATCTGCAAAAAAGTACCAAACACGTGTCGACTTATTTTTGTAGCTGACCCCAACGCAATTTCAATTTTGGGCCTATGACGTTTACTTCCGGAGATACAGCATTACTAACTTTTCCCCTTTTTATCCCTTTTTACCCCCTTAGAGGCCGAATTTCCAAAAATCTATACTTCGAAAAAGGTACCCGCTGTCAAAATTTCAGCTCTCTAGCTTTAGCCGTTTGGGCTGGGCGATGATGAGTCAGTCACGTTAGAGTTTTGTATATATATACTCCATTGCAGCATGCTATTAAATTTGATCAAAATCGGTCTATAAACACCAGAGATATCGCCAAAATTCAAAATTCGATGAGAATTAAAAAAAATTTTGTTTATTTTGTATTTTTCATAAAAAAAAAAATTTAATTTCGTCAAAAAAAAAACTGTTTTTTTAAGTTTTTTGAACTGTACATCAAAATTTTAGGAAATCATTTAACCCAGCATACTACTGAATTTCATGAAAATCGTACATCAATAACCGAGATATCAACAAAGCAAAAGATATCGATGTACGCAAATTGACAAATTTAAAAAAAAAAAATTAAAAACGGTATTTAAAAAAAATTTAAATTATATATCAGATTTTAGAAAATACTCCAACGCATCATGCTATTAAATTTTATCAAAATCTTTCAATAAACACCAAAGATATCCTCAAAATTCAAATTCGATGAGAATTAAATTTTTTTTTAAACTGTTATCGATGTAAGCAAATTGACAAATTTAATTTTTTTTTTTAATTTTTGAATTATATATCAGATTTTAGAAAATACTCCAACGCAACATGCTTTTATCAAAATGTATCAAAATCGGTCTATAAACACCAGAGATATTGGCAAAATTTAAAAATCGATGAGAATTAGAAGGAGTGCCGGTCGGATTATTGTGAGATTTGGTGAGGAACTTTCACCCACAAAATTTTAGCCAAACTGGACAACGCTAACACGTGTCGCCCAGGTTCTAAATCTGACAAATCAAGTTTATATCGGAAAAAAATTATAATTTTTAAGTTTTTGCAAAATTAACGCTATTTATTCCCCCTTTTGCTTCTTGAACTTCTTGAATGAATAGAAATGGCTCAAGGAGCTCTTATAAATAATGATACTAAAATTTGGAACAACCCTTAATGTGGTCCTATTTTTTTACCTATTCCCAAGAATCTTAAAAAAATATTAAGGAATGTTATGCAAAAAATCAATCTTTACAGGTAGTCAGCGGAAAAACCCCAATTCAGAGTGCACGCAAATTTATGAACGTTTATTACTTTGCCGCCGCAATTGTCAAAATGAAGCAAGGACGACAGATAGCCAACAGAAAAAGAGCATTTCATCGTTTATCAGATTTCTACTGAAATCGTAAAAATTAAAAAACTTTTTCTTTATTGCTTACTTTTTTAATTCTGAAAATCATAAAAATGCCCATCAGATCTTTATCTGTTGTAACCCCAAAACGGCCGAATTAAAAAGTACCGAATTAGACCGATTTAGTTTTTGTTTCTATCACTTTTGGCTTAGTAGATATATTTTTACCGATTTTTACCCCCAAAATTAAAAAAGTACCAAACACGTATTTTACTGTTTTCAATGTCAATTGACCATTCAATAAATTATGCTTCTGGCTTCATTAGCCTAAAAGATATTCTTAGCTACAAAGCAAAAAACCTACTCTTGAATATTTTCCCTTTTTTACCATTTCGTCCCCCATTAATCGCCCAAGTACCAAATACGTGCTTAATAGTTTTTAATGCATATCATTTGCGATATAAATTGTGTTTATTAGCTCAAAAGATTTATATGGGTTAAAAAAGTACCAAAATATAGTTTTTACCCTTTTTTATTCTTATTAGTACCATTTTTAAAATAGTACCAAATACGTGACCAATTATTTTTTATCCGATTCAAAGCCAATTTAAACTTCGTTTGTATTGGTGTTAGTTTCGGAGATATGATGTTACTAATTTCTCCCTTTTCTACCCTGTTTTACCCTTAAAAAGTCGAATTTCAAAAAAGTACCGAACAGGTGTCCCTTAACTTTCTATAACTTTTGGTTTAGAAGATATATTTTTACCCCCAAAATTAAAAAAAGTACCAAAAATGTATTTTATTTTTTTCAATGTCAATCGACCAGTCAATAAATCATACTTCTGGCTTCATTAGCATAAAAGATATCCATAGCTAAAGAGCAAAAAACCTACCCTTAAATATTTTCAAAAGTACCAAATACGCACTTAATACTTTTTTAATATCTATCGTTTGCGATATAAATTATGTTTCTATATTTATTAGTTTAAAAGATATACATATATGTGTTAAAAAAAAAGTGCCAAAATATAGTCTTTACCCTTTTTTATAATTATTAGTGTCATTTTCAAAAAAGTACCAAACACGTGTCCACTTATTTTTTTAGCCGATCTAAATCCAATTTCAACTTTGTTTGCATCGATGTTGGTTTCGGAGATATGATGTTACTAATTTCTCCTTTTCTATCTGTTTTACATTCTAAGAGGTCGAATTTAAAAAAGTACCGAACACGTGTCCCTTATTTCTTAGGGCCAATCTTAGATCAATTTAGTTTTTGTTTCTATCACTTTATATATACTTTTCCGATTTTTACCCCCAAAATTGAAAAAAAAGTACCAAACACGTAGTTTATCTTTTCCAATATCAATCGACCAGTCAATAAATTATACTTCTGGCTTCATTAGCCTAAAAATATCCATAGCTAAAAAGCAAAATACCTACCCTTAAATATTTTCCCTTTTTTACCCTTTTGTACCCCATTAATCACGTGTTCCCTTATTTTCCTAGCCGATTCAAATCCAAATTCAACTTTGTTTCTATCTATGTTGGTTTCGGAGATATGATGTTACTAATTTCTTCCTTTTCTACCCTGTTTTACTTTTTAAGAGGTTGAATTTCAAAAAAGTGCCGAACACGTGTCCCTTGGTTTTTAGTGCCAATCTCAGACCAATTTAGTTTTTGTTTCTATCACTTTTGGTATAGAAGATATATTTTACAGATTTTTACACCCAAAATTAAAAAAAGTGCCAAACTCGTAGTTTATCTTTTTTCAATGTCCATCGACCAGTCAATAAATTATACTTCTGGCTTCATTAGCCTAAAAGATATCCATGGCTAAAAACCAAAAAACCTACCCTTGAATATTTTCGTAAATACCAAATACGTATTTAATTATACCAAATACGTATTTAATTATTTTTTAATATCTATCGGTTTGGATATAAATTATGTTTCTATGTTTATTAGTTCAAAAGATACATATGGGTTAAAAAAAGTACCAAAATATAGTTTTTACCCTTTTTTATCCTCATTAGTGCCATTTTCAAAAAAGTACCAAACACGTGTCCCCTTATTTTCCTAGTTGATTTAAATCCAATTTCAACTTTGTTTATGTCTATGTTGGTTTCGGAGATGTGATGTTACTAATTTCTCCCTTTTCTACCCTGTTTTGCCCGCTAGGCGGCCGATTTTCAAAAAAGTACCGAACACGTGTCCCTTAATTTTTAGCTCTAATCTCAAACCAATTTAATCTTCGCTTCTATCGCTTTTGGTTAAGGAGATATAATGTTACCGATTTTTCCCTTTTTTACCCTTTTAATTGAAAAAAGTACCACACACGTATTTGATATTTTGTACTTGGCAATTGACCTCCCTATAAATTTTATTTCTAGCTTTATTGGTTTAAGTGAAATACAAAGAAAAAGAAAAATGGACCTACTCTAATTTTGTTCCCGCTTTTACCCCTTTTTGAACCCTGAATCAAAAAAGTACCAAACACGTGTCTAATATTTTTTTCTTGTTTAGCGGCTCGGTTTTGAATTTTGTTACTGTGTTGATTTGTTCAAAAGATACACATGGGTTAAAAAAAAAGTACCAACATTTTATTTTTACCCTTTTTACCCCCTATTTGTCCCATCTGCTAAAAAGTACCAAACACGTGTCTACTTATTTTTGTAGCTGACCCCAACGCAATTTTGGGCCTATGACGTTTACTTCCGGAGATACAGCATTACTAACTTTTCCCTTTTTTATCCCTTTTTACCCCCTTAGAGGCCGAATTTCCAAAAATCTAAACTTCGAAAAAGGTACCCGCTGTCAAAATTTCAGCTCTCTAGCTTTAGCCGTCAACCCCCCGTCAGCAGTCTCCATCATTGCCCACCAGACAACATGCTACATCAAATCCCCAACAACAAGCTCCCTTATCCCCCTGGCGTCATGCTACATATTCCTTCCGGCAACATGATACATTATCCCCACAGCTACATCCTATAATATCCTCAAGACAACATACTATATTATCAACCAACGATACATCATTCTCTCTATAACATGCTACACTAGCCCCAATTCAACATGCCTAAATAACCCCCAGACAATATGCTACAATAATCTCCCCACAACTAGCTCCGTTATCCGCATGGCGACACGATACATATTCCTACCGGCAATATGACACATTATACCCCCGACAACATATCATACTATCCCCCAATGATACATCATTCTCCAGACAACATACTTATCTCCCAGTCAACATGCCTCATCAACCCCCAGTCAACATACTTCAATAAACCCCCCACAACATGCTCCGTTTTCCCAATGGCGCCATACTACATATCCCTACCGACAACATGTCACATTATCCCCCCGACAACATCCCATACTATCCCCCAATTATACATCATTCCCTCGACAACATATTTCATTAGCCCCCAGTCAACATGCCTCATCAACCCCCAGTCAAAATACTACAATAAACCCCCCACAACAAGCTCCGTTATCTCCCTGGCGCCATGCTACATATTTCTACCGACAACATGTTACATTATCTTATCGACAACATACTATATTATCCCCCAGCTAGCATGTAACACTGGCCTCCCAGCAGTTACCTCCATTATCCCCCTGCCGCCACATTATCTTTCCCTCGATAACATACAACATTAGCCCCCAGTCAACATGCCTCATTACCCCCTCGGCAATATGCTACATTTCCCTCGCGACAAGTCAGGTACAATAGAATTTACTCTGCCGATGTCGAACGGCTCTTGGCTGAAAAAAGAAGAGCTAGAAGAGAATGGCAACTTCATAGATCCCCCCAATCTAAAAATAGACTACAGAGTTGTACAAAACTATTAAGAAATTTACTAGAATCTCATAGAAATTAATCCTTAAAAACATATCTAGAAGGACTAGATGCAACCTCGCAATCTGATTATTCGCTATGGCGAGCAGCTAAAAATCATAAAAGGCCAATTATGCGTAAACCCCCTTTGAGAAATGCAAACGGGAGCTGGGCAAGAAGAGATTCTGAAAAAGGTGAACTGTTTGTAAATCACTTAAAACTCGTATTTACACCAAACTCATCAAATAACGCGGTCGAATTGCCTCCAGTTGCAGAAAAAAAGTGGAGCAACCATTACGTTTGAAATTCGTGAAGTAGAAAAGGCTATTCTTGATTTAAACCCCAAAAAACACCTGGTTTTGACAAAATCAATAACAAATTGCTAAAAGAGCTACCCCATATAGCAATAAGAATAATTTTATTTATTTTTAATGCTATTTTACGCTTAAAATATTTTCCCACAGAATGGAAGATATCACTAATCACCATGATCCCCAAGCCAGGAAAAGACCACTCAAAAGTAGAGTCATATAGACCTATTAGTTTGCTATCTAATATGTCTATTTGAAAAACTTCTGGTTGACAAATTAACGCATATTCTGGATGAGAGCGGGTGCATCCCAAATCATCAGTTCGGCTTTAGGAAAAAACACAATACAATCGAACAAACCCATCGAATTGTAAGTGCAATACGTTCAGCTTTTGAAGAAAAAAAATATTGCTCTGCTGTCTTCTTAGATGTATCCCAGGCATTTGATAAAGTATGGCATGATGGTTCAATTCATAAATTGAAAAAAATTCTCCCTATAGATATATGCAAGCTCTTAGAAAGCTATTTGACCCAACGCAAATTCATACTTAAAGAAGGAGACTTCTCTCCACAACCTATCGAAGCTGGTGTACCCCAAGGTAGCATATTAGGTCCAATCTTGTATGTTATATATACTTCTGATATGCCTACAAACATAAATACAATCACATCCACATTTGCAGATGATACTGCCATTCTTAGTATTAGTGAAACCCCTTTTGAATTATCTCGGCATTTGCAAAACCACATATTCTATTTGGAAGAATGGCTCAGGCAATGGAAAATAAAAGTAAACGAACAACAGTGCATTTATATTACATTTACGTTACGCAGGGAATCGTGCTCTCCAGTAACAATAAATAAACAAACTATTCCCCACCAAACAGAAGTGAAATACCTTGGCATTCACTTGGATAGACGACTCACGTGGAAAGTCATATAGATGCCAAACTCGCACAAATTAAGCTAAAATCAGCCCAAATTAACTGGCTCATTGGTAAACATTCCAAACTTAGTTTAGAGTGCAAAATCCTTCTATACAATTCAATTATTAAGCCAATATGGTGCTACGGAATTCAATTATGGGGCACTGCCTCAGAGTCAAATATTGAAAAAATTCAAAGGCGACAAAATAAGCTCTTAAGAATCATTACAGGTGCACCGTGGTATATTAAAAATTCGAACTTACATAGAGACCTTGAGGTTCCGTTGGTTCAAATATCAAAACGTGTTGTCAATTACATTAATAAGTTAGCATGCCACCCCAATCCACTAGCATTTTAAATAGTCGTGGCCACATCCGCCTCAGAAGGAGGGATACTGGCGACCTGTACAGCCGCTAAAGGAAAAGGATTTTAATATAAAATCCAATTGTAAAAAAAAGAAAAGCTCACCAATGGATGGACTTTTATAACTTAATAATTTAGATATAAGATTTGATAACCTATTGTTAGTTCATTATATTAAATGAAGATACAATAAATACAAATAAGCTGAAAAAAAAAAATCATGAAAAATATAAAACGGCTAAAAATGTTCAGATTTATTATTCTGTCGCAAATAATTCACTCATTTTCACAAAATTTTATATTTTTGCTTGATATACGTATACAGGGTTTTTCAAATGTGTGAATTAAATAGATTTTAGAACTTCAAAGACTGCCGGTCGGATTATTGTGAGATTTGGTGAGGAACTTTCACCCACAAAATTTTAGCCAAATTGGACAACGCTAACACGTGTCGCCTAGGTCCTAAAGCTGACAAATCAAGTTTATATCGGAACACTCAGGGAAAAAACGTGCTGATAATAAGATTTTCTGCTTAAAATCGAAACTTTTTCTGCTTGAAAGTAGAGTAAATACGAAAAATCTTATTATCAGCACGTTTTTTCTTATTATAATATTCGTATTTGGTGATAAAATAAAACGCATTTTTTATTATTTTTTCCCCCTTCCGAGGAATGTAATAGTATTCCCATATTTTAAAATTTTGATTTATTTATTTTAGATTATAGGTAGTTAGTAAAAAATTTTATCCTAAAAATACCTTGACTTCATCTTCCGTTGGAAAAAGTGTGCATATTTCTGTCAATATATCTTGGAAATCGTGAGGATGAAGTGCGAGATCCTTTTTTAGAATTTGATGTACTATAATCTGGATCAGCTCATCACGGTAGTTATTGTTTAAATCTTTGTGTGAAGCATAAAATTCTAGGATGCTTTTGTCACTTACTGATTCATTCAATAATAAAGCTAAATCCTATATAAATAAACGAAAATATGTTATGTTTTGTACACATTTTAATGTATTAAGTAATTATCTAATACTTTTACCTTGTCAAACACTTTTTTGTTAACTTCCACATTTACAGAAGACGATGGAGTGGAAGTTACATCCGGACATTTTTGTAGCCACTGAACTACCTTCGACGGCATCGAAAGTGTATCTTCATATATTCCAAACTAAAGGACAAAACTAACAGTGGTTTAATCTACTTTCTAAATAAAATATTAAAACCTGTTTTTTTTTCCAGACAAATAATTTTTCACGAAACTCCATTCGAAGTCCTAAGGGTGGAATGGCTTCCTTTACATCTTCTGCTTTCATATACTGCAGACTTCTAAAAGTTACATTTGAGCCTGAAACAAATTAAATCAATATAATTTTTTATAAAGAAATTTACTTATGTATTTATAAATATGATTAAAAACTTACGCTGCAGGTACGGAAAAACGCATTCCAGATCGAATTCTTTCAAAAGATTTTTCTTGTGAAGGGCAGTTCAATTCATACTCCCCATCACATACCGGAACTAAATTGCCTTCTATTGGAATATTTAAAAGGATCACTTCATCCGGATTAAGGTTTTCCATTTATATTTCTTATTAAATTTATATTTTTCTCAAAAAGTTAGTTTTTCACTTTTTCGCAACTACTTTGGTCGACAAAATACTGAGAAATTTCCCTTAAACAAGCACACAAATCTACAAAATCAAGAATACGATCTTAAGATTAGAACTTACAATCTTCAAAATAAGAATAAAATCTTGAAATCAAGATCACAATCTTAAAATAAAGAATACGATCTAAAATTGAGATTTAAAATCTTATAATAAGATTAAAATCTTAAAAGCAAACAAATTACATGTTTATTTTTAGATTGTATTCTCATAACTAAGAATTTATTCTTAAATTTAAGAATATAAATCTTACTGGCTATATTTTCAAGATTTCGCAATCTTATAGATTTTTTTCTAGAAATCAGATCGTCATTTTTCTCTTAGTGAAAAAATTTATAATTTTTAAGTTTTTGCAAAATTAACGCTATTTATTCCCCCTTTTGCTTCTTGAACTTCTTCTTCTCCTTGGCTCAAGGAGCTCTTATAAATAATGATACTAAAATTTGGAACAACCCTTAATGTGGTCCTATTTTTTACCTATTCCCAAGAATCATAAAAAAACATTAAGGAATGTTATGCAAAAAATCAATCTTTACAGGTAGTCAGCGGAAAACCCAATTCAGAGTGCACGCAAATTTATGAACGTTTATTACTTTGCCGCCCCAATTGTCAAAATGAAGCAATGGCGACAGGTAGCCAACAGAAAAAGAGCATTTCATCGTTTATCAGATTTCTACTGAAATCGTAAAAATTAAAAAACTTTTCCTTTATTGCTTACTTTTTTTTAATTCTGAAAATCATAAAAATGCCCAATAGATCTTTATCTGTTGTAACCCAAAACGGCCGAATTAAAAAAGTACCGAATACATGTCCCTTAATTTAAAGTGCCGATCTTAGACCGATTTAGTTGTTGTTTCTATCACTTTTGGCTTAGTAGATATATTTTTACCGATTTTTACCTCCAAAATTAAAAAAGTACCAAACACGTATTTTACTGTTTTCAATGTCAATTGACCAGCCAATAAAATATGCTTCTGGCTTCATTAGCCTAAAAGATATTCTTAGCTAAAAAGCAAAAAAACCTACTCTTGAATATTTTAATCTTTTTTTACCCTTTCGTCCCCCATTAATCGCCAAAGTACCAAATACGTGTTTAATAGTTTTTTAATGCCTATCAGTTGCGATATAAATTGTGTTTCTACGTTTATTAGCTCAAAAGATTTATATGGGTTAAAAAAAGTACCAAAATATAGTTTTTACCCTTTTTTATTCTTATTAGTACCATTTTTAAAATAGTACCAAATACGTGTCCATTTATTTTTTTATCCGATTCAAATCCAATTTAAACTTCGTTTGCATCGGTGTTAGTTTCGGAGATATGATGTTACTAATTTCTCCCTTTTGTACCCTGTTTTGCCCGCTAGGCGGCCGATTTTCAAAAAAAGTACCGAACACGTGTCCCTTAATTTTTAGCTCTCATCTCAAACCAATTTAATCTTCGCTTCTATCGCTTTTGGTTAAGGAGATATAATGTTACCGATTTTTCCCTTTTTTACCCTTTTAATTATAAACAGTACCAAACACGTATTTGATATTTTGTACTTGGCAATCGACCTCCATATAAATTTTATTTCAGCTTTATTGGATCAAGTGAAATACAAAGAAAAAGAAAAATGGACCTACTCTAAATTTTTTTCCCACTTTTACCCCTTTTTGAACCCTGAATCAAAAAAGTACCAAACACGTGTCTAATATTTTTTTCTGGTTTACCAGCTTCGTCTTGAATTTTGTTACTCTGTTGATTTGTTCAAAAGATACACATGGGTTAAAAAAAGTACCAACATTTTATTTTTACCCTTTTTACCCCCTATTTGTCCCATCTGCTAAAAAGTACCAAAAACGTGTCTACTTATTTTTGTTGCTGATCCCAACGCAATTTTGGGCCTATGACGTTTACTTCCGGAGATACAGCATTACTAACTTTTCCCTTTTTTACCCCCTTAGAGGCCGAATTTCCAAAAATCCCTTCTTAGTGGATCTATACATCGAAAAAAGTACCCGCTGTCAAAATTTCAGCTCTCTAGCTTTAGCCGTTTGGGCTTTAATATATATAGATTTTAGAAATATATATATATAGATTTTAGAAAATATATATATATATATATATATATATATATATATATATATATATATATATATATATATATATATATATATATATATATATATATATATATATAT
This sequence comes from Stomorhina lunata, assembly GCA_933228675.1. Classification (NCBI taxonomy): domain Eukaryota; kingdom Metazoa; phylum Arthropoda; class Insecta; order Diptera; family Rhiniidae; genus Stomorhina; species Stomorhina lunata. The sequence continues at coordinate 73,190,613 of OW121740.1, read as the reverse complement.
TTATATATAGATTTTAGAAAATACTCCATTGCAACATGCTATTAAATTTGATCAAAATCGGTCTATAAACACCAGAGATATCGCCAAAATTCAAAATTCGATGAGAATTTAAAAAAATTTTGTTTAAAAAACTGTATTTTTCATAAAATAAATTTAATTTCGTCAAAAAACTGTTTTTTTTAAGTTTTTTGAACTGTATATCAAAATATTAGGAAATCATTTAACCCAGCATACTACTGAATTTCATCAAAATCGTACATCAATAACCGAGATATCAACAAAACAAATTTAAAAACGGTATTTAAAAAAAAAATTGAATTATATATCAGATTTTAGAAAATAAATTTTATCAAAATCGATCTATAAGCACCAGAGATATCCTCAAAATTCAAATTCGATGAGAATTAAAATTCATCAAAAAAAAAGTTTATTGAACTGTATATCAAATTTTGGGAAATCATTCAACGCTGCACGTTACTGAATTTCATCAAAATCGGTAGATCAATAACTGAGATATCGCCAAAGGAGTTATCAAAGTTATCGATGTACGCAAATTGACAAATTTAATAGTATTTTTTTTTAATTTTTGAATTATATATCAGATTTTAGAAAATACTCCAATGCAATATGCTTTTATCAAAATTTATCAAAATCGGTCTATAAACACTAGAGATATCAGCAAAATTTAAAAATCGATGAGAATTAAAAAAAAATATTTTTTAAAAAACTGTATTTTTCAAAAAAAGTTTTGCATTCAAATTAAGAAAAAATATATTTCTTACGTAAAAATGGCAAACATTTTTGTTTTAAAAAAATCGTGAAAAATATAAAACGACAAAAAATCGATTGATTATTTTCGAATTTATTCACAATTAAGTGAATTCACTCTTTTTCACAAAATTATATATTTTTTGTTTGATATACGTATACAGGGTTTTTCAAATGTGTGAAAAAATTGATTTTAGAATTTCAAGGAGTGGCGGTCGGATTATCGTGAGATTTGGTGAGGAACTTTCACCCACAAAATTTTAGCCAAATTAGACAAGAATCATAAAAAACATTAAGGAATGTTATGAATCTTTCAGGTAGCCAGCGGAAAAACCCAATTCAGAGTGCACGCAAATTTATGAACGTTTATTTCTTTGCCGCCACAATTGTCAAAATGAAGCAAGGGTGACAGGTAGCCAACAGAAAAAGAGCATTTCATCGTTTAACAGATTTCTACTGAAATCGTAAAAATTAAAGAACTTTTCCTTTATTGCTTACTTTTTTTTAATTCTGAAAATCATAAAAATGCCATAAAGATCTGTTCCAAACAATTTTCTCCATTCAATACTGTCCCTACAAGAAATTAATGACCGAAACTAACACATACAAAATTTTTTTACTAATACAGTTTTACAAAATTGTGAATGTAAGAGTGAAACAACAGCAAAGTTTGCAGCTGTTATTTAATTAATTATAATTTCACAATTTTACCAAGCGTCGTTGTAAACTGTCGAAAAATAAAAAATTGCAAAAATATATTAAATACTTTTTAAAATCAAATCAAAATTTAATGGAAATTGTAAAAAACTTATAAATAAATAAAACTGTCATCATTTTAAAAGCAGGTAAGTTTTTATTTAGTTTTATGCAAATTTTTTTTCAGAAAAAATTAGCTAACAAAATTTTTTTTAAAGCAAAGTTTTTATAACTAAAATTTTGTATTAACTTAAATTTTTTGTTTAGAAAATATCCTGTTAAGTCCACAATATGATCAGACCTCACAATTGTCGGTAGTACAACGTTTGAAGCAGTTATTCAGGAATAGGTAAAGAATAATTTTTAAAGGAGTACATTAAATTTATTTTTAACAAAATTTTTAATTTTCCAGAAGGCTCTATGTCAACCAGCTTTTAGTGACGTGTACCCAGTTTAAACAGCCCTTTCAATCGGATAAAAACGCCGAAAGGAAAGTTGCAGACCTAATATTTTAATTTTTATCTGAATATGAAATTATTAAATAAATTTTTTACAACTTAAACTGTTTAATAATATTGTTTTACTACAAAAGATATTTTGGTCACCTGTGATCGATATATACATTAAGACTGACTACTCACCTGTGACCGATATATACATCACCGTTGATAAGTAAAAACTATTAGAGTGAGCGGTTCGGATATACATATATAGAGCCAGAATAATACATGCATAAGAAAGATAAGCAAAATCACATGTATACAAAAGTTTCGGTCAGCTTTTTCATATTTGCCTTAATAAAATTATAGAAACTGCTGACTGATATATCAGTCAGCACTACCAGTCAGTTGATCGGTCAAATGACTGGTCATGTTCTTGTAGGGGTATTTCCACAGTAACATGTGTCCCACAGAAATACGTGTTTTGCCCAAAACAGTATTTCGCGTACTTGTTTTGCCATACATTTCTCATTCACCCGAAACACTTTGGCAGTACCTGGATATTGTATAGTGGTTTCAAAAGCATCTAATTATACCATTCACCACCATAGGTGGAAAGGGTACTATAAGGTTGTGCTGATGTATGTAACGCATGGAAATATTTGTCTTTGTCAATAGGCACTTTCTGAGTCGATTTAGCGATGTCCGTCCGTCTGGCTGGACGGCTGGCTGACTGGCTGGACCCCCATGTAAAGCTTGCAATTAAACTGCAAAATCGGTCCTTTATTTATGGTACCTCCCATAGGTCCCACTTCCCGGTATTGATATATTGGCCACAAAAATCAATATTTTTTCATGAAATTTAAAACAAATACTGCTTATGTAAACTTAAATCACTGTACCAAATGTCGTTAAAATCGGTCCACCTTTGACCATAGCTTTAAAAACGCTCTAAATGAAACAAAAATTACTAAAACGCTTGTAAATCTAAAGATAATGGGAATTTTAAGTTTATTTTTTGCACACATAATTTTTGTGTAACAACCGTAATCAATTTGCCAAATTTCGAGATAATCGGTCCAGCTCTCATATAAGTCCAAATGACGGAAACAACTTAAATATATAAGTTTTGAGAAAATGTTTGTATGATGGCAAAATTTAGCAAATATTTGTCTTTATACAGGAAAAATAATACCATTGACCTTAGTGGTGAAGGGTATTGTATGGTCGGGATTGACCGACTATAGCACTTTCTTACTTGTTTTTTATTATGCTGCGTTGTGTAATAGGAAGATATCAGTCAATTTTAGCGAAATTTTATATGTTATTATATATTGTAAGTTAAAAAAGAAAAAATAAAAAATTTTAAACTCAGTAAAATGTTTTTGTAAATTGTCTTCTGCAAGTCCTCAAGGACATGTAATGGCCAGTGAAAATTGTAATAACTTGAAAACTGTTTAACCGATTTTAAAGACATGTAGCTTATTGGAAAAATCATTGCGTTTGCACTAAGAACCAGAATCCATTTTTTTGCAAAAGGGGGAATAAATAGCTTTAATATTGCAAAATTGAAAATTTGTCATTTTTTTTCTATTTAAACGCTATTTTTCAGATTTGGGCCTATGCGCTACGTGTTAACGTTGTCCAATTCGACTAAAATTTTGTGGGTGGAAGATTTTCACCAAATCTCATAATAATCCGACATGCACCCCTTGAAATTGGAAAATTAATTTTTTAATACATTTGAAAACCCGCTATAATGCGTATATCAAGCAAAAAACTAAAATTTTGTGAAAATGAGCGAATTGAAATTGAAATGAACTAAATTGTGAATAAATTCGAAAAAAATCAATCGATTTTTATGGGAGCTACTATATATTTATGCCATTTTTACGTAAAAAATATTTTTTTTTCTTAAGTTTTTTATTATAACTCCGATACTATTGATCCGAATGAAACGCGATATATAGATGAATTAAAGGCTAGTAGTTTTTGAGTTATCGGGCTAGTAGTTCTTGAGTTATCATTAATTACACTGTGATCCAAATGTAAAGAAAAAAAAATGCAGGGGTTCTCACATACCAATTCTGTTTTGGGGGAGTCCATAGAGTACGAAAGTAGTAACAATTTCTTTTGGTCACTTCGTTAAGTATATTTTTTAACAGCAAATATAGCTTAAAATCTCTATTCACGAAAATTTAAGTAAAAAAAATCGTAACTTTTTATTTTTAAAACTACTTAAATTTTTTTTCTACATTTTGAAGGATACATGCCTTGCCTCACTAAAAAAAATGTCCTTTTAAAAATCAGCCAAGAAATGGCAATTCTATTGGCATTTATATTACAAACAAAAATAACTTTTTTATCAATTTTCATTTTCTGTCTGTCTGTATATTTTTGTGTGACAGTAAATATATTTTTTTTTATTTCGTTAAAAACCTCATTAAATAGGCTTTCCAAAATGGTTAAGAACAAGCAAAATTTTTAGTTTTTTCACTTTTTCGCAACTACTTTGGTCGACAAAATACTGAGAAATTTCCCTTAAACAAGCACACAAATCTACAAAATCAAGAATACGATCTTAAGATTAGAACTTACAATCTTCAAAATAAGAATAAAATCTTGAAATCAAGATCACAATCTTAAAATAAAGAATACGATCTAAAATTGAGATTTAAAATCTTATAATAAGATTAAAATCTTAAAAGCAAACAAATTACATGTTTATTTTTAGATTGTATTCTCATAACTAAGAATTTATTCTTAAATTTAAGAATATAAATCTTACTGGCTATATTTTCAAGATTTCGCAATCTTATAGATTTTTTTCTAGAAATCAGATCGTCATTTTTCTCTTAGTGAAAAAATTTATAATTTTTAAGTTTTTGCAAAATTAACGCTATTTATTCCCCCTTTTGCTTCTTGAACTTCTTCTTCTCCTTGGCTCAAGGAGCTCTTATAAATAATGATACTAAAATTTGGAACAACCCTTAATGTGGTCCTATTTTTTACCTATTCCCAAGAATCATAAAAAAACATTAAGGAATGTTATGCAAAAAATCAATCTTTACAGGTAGTCAGCGGAAAACCCAATTCAGAGTGCACGCAAATTTATGAACGTTTATTACTTTGCCGCCCCAATTGTCAAAATGAAGCAATGGCGACAGGTAGCCAACAGAAAAAGAGCATTTCATCGTTTATCAGATTTCTACTGAAATCGTAAAAATTAAAAAACTTTTCCTTTATTGCTTACTTTTTTTTAATTCTGAAAATCATAAAAATGCCCAATAGATCTTTATCTGTTGTAACCCAAAACGGCCGAATTAAAAAAGTACCGAATACATGTCCCTTAATTTAAAGTGCCGATCTTAGACCGATTTAGTTGTTGTTTCTATCACTTTTGGCTTAGTAGATATATTTTTACCGATTTTTACCTCCAAAATTAAAAAAGTACCAAACACGTATTTTACTGTTTTCAATGTCAATTGACCAGCCAATAAAATATGCTTCTGGCTTCATTAGCCTAAAAGATATTCTTAGCTAAAAAGCAAAAAAACCTACTCTTGAATATTTTAATCTTTTTTTACCCTTTCGTCCCCCATTAATCGCCAAAGTACCAAATACGTGTTTAATAGTTTTTTAATGCCTATCAGTTGCGATATAAATTGTGTTTCTACGTTTATTAGCTCAAAAGATTTATATGGGTTAAAAAAAGTACCAAAATATAGTTTTTACCCTTTTTTATTCTTATTAGTACCATTTTTAAAATAGTACCAAATACGTGTCCATTTATTTTTTTATCCGATTCAAATCCAATTTAAACTTCGTTTGCATCGGTGTTAGTTTCGGAGATATGATGTTACTAATTTCTCCCTTTTGTACCCTGTTTTGCCCGCTAGGCGGCCGATTTTCAAAAAAAGTACCGAACACGTGTCCCTTAATTTTTAGCTCTCATCTCAAACCAATTTAATCTTCGCTTCTATCGCTTTTGGTTAAGGAGATATAATGTTACCGATTTTTCCCTTTTTTACCCTTTTAATTATAAACAGTACCAAACACGTATTTGATATTTTGTACTTGGCAATCGACCTCCATATAAATTTTATTTCAGCTTTATTGGATCAAGTGAAATACAAAGAAAAAGAAAAATGGACCTACTCTAAATTTTTTTCCCACTTTTACCCCTTTTTGAACCCTGAATCAAAAAAGTACCAAACACGTGTCTAATATTTTTTTCTGGTTTACCAGCTTCGTCTTGAATTTTGTTACTCTGTTGATTTGTTCAAAAGATACACATGGGTTAAAAAAAGTACCAACATTTTATTTTTACCCTTTTTACCCCCTATTTGTCCCATCTGCTAAAAAGTACCAAAAACGTGTCTACTTATTTTTGTTGCTGATCCCAACGCAATTTTGGGCCTATGACGTTTACTTCCGGAGATACAGCATTACTAACTTTTCCCTTTTTTACCCCCTTAGAGGCCGAATTTCCAAAAATCCCTTCTTAGTGGATCTATACATCGAAAAAAGTACCCGCTGTCAAAATTTCAGCTCTCTAGCTTTAGCCGTTTGGGCTTTAATATATATAGATTTTAGAAATATATATATATAGATTTTAGAAATATATATATATAGATTTTAGAAAATATATATATATATATATATATATATATATATATATATATATATATATATATATATATATATATATATATATATATATATATATATATATATATATATATATATTTATATATAGATTTTAGAAAATACTCCATTGCAACATGCTATTAAATTTGATCAAAATCGGTCTATAAACACCAGAGATATCGCCAAAATTCAAAATTCGATGAGAATTTAAAAAAATTTTGTTTAAAAAACTGTATTTTTCATAAAATAAATTTAATTTCGTCAAAAAACTGTTTTTTTTAAGTTTTTTGAACTGTATATCAAAATATTAGGAAATCATTTAACCCAGCATACTACTGAATTTCATCAAAATCGTACATCAATAACCGAGATATCAACAAAACAAATTTAAAAACGGTATTTAAAAAAAAAATTGAATTATATATCAGATTTTAGAAAATAAATTTTATCAAAATCGATCTATAAGCACCAGAGATATCCTCAAAATTCAAATTCGATGAGAATTAAAATTCATCAAAAAAAAAGTTTATTGAACTGTATATCAAATTTTGGGAAATCATTCAACGCTGCACGTTACTGAATTTCATCAAAATCGGTAGATCAATAACTGAGATATCGCCAAAGGAGTTATCAAAGTTATCGATGTACGCAAATTGACAAATTTAATAGTATTTTTTTTTAATTTTTGAATTATATATCAGATTTTAGAAAATACTCCAATGCAATATGCTTTTATCAAAATTTATCAAAATCGGTCTATAAACACTAGAGATATCAGCAAAATTTAAAAATCGATGAGAATTTAAAAAAAATATTTTTTAAAAAACTGTATTTTTCAAAAAAAGTTTTGCATTCAAATTAAGAAAAAATATATTTCTTACGTAAAAATGGCAAACATTTTTGTTTTAAAAAAATCGTGAAAAATATAAAACGACAAAAAATCGATTGATTATTTTCGAATTTATTCACAATTAAGTGAATTCACTCTTTTTCACAAAATTATATATTTTTTGTTTGATATACGTATACAGGGTTTTTCAAATGTGTGAAAAAATTGATTTTAGAATTTCAAGGAGTGGCGGTCGGATTATCGTGAGATTTGGTGAGGAACTTTCACCCACAAAATTTTAGCCAAATTAGACAAGAATCATAAAAAACATTAAGGAATGTTATGAATCTTTCAGGTAGCCAGCGGAAAAACCCAATTCAGAGTGCACGCAAATTTATGAACGTTTATTTCTTTGCCGCCACAATTGTCAAAATGAAGCAAGGGTGACAGGTAGCCAACAGAAAAAGAGCATTTCATCGTTTAACAGATTTCTACTGAAATCGTAAAAATTAAAGAACTTTTCCTTTATTGCTTACTTTTTTTTAATTCCGAAAATCATAAAAATGCCATAAAGATCTGTTCCAAACAATTTTCTCCATTCAATACTGTCCCTACAAGAAATTAATGACCGAAACTAACACATACAAAATTTTTTTACTAATACAGTTTTACAAAATTGTGAATGTAAGAGTGAAACAACAGCAAAGTTTGCAGCTGTTATTTAATTAATTATAATTTCACAATTTTACCAAGCGTCGTTGTAAACTGTCGAAAAATAAAAAATTGCAAAAATATATTAAATACTTTTTAAAATCAAATCAAAATTTAATGGAAATTGTAAAAAACTTATAAATAAATAAAACTGTCATCATTTTAAAAGCAGGTAAGTTTTTATTTAGTTTTATGCAAATTTTTTTTCAGAAAAAATTAGCTAACAAAATTTTTTTTAAAGCAAAGTTTTTATAACTAAAATTTTGTATTAACTTAAATTTTTTGTTTAGAAAATATCCTGTTAAGTCCACAATATGATCAGACCTCACAATTGTCGGTAGTACAACGTTTGAAGCAGTTATTCAGGAATAGGTAAAGAATAATTTTTAAAGGAGTACATTAAATTTATTTTTAACAAAATTTTTAATTTTCCAGAAGGCTCTATGTCAACCAGCTTTTAGTGACGTGTACCCAGTTTAAACAGCCCTTTCAATCGGATAAAAACGCCGAAAGGAAAGTTGCAGACCTAATATTTTAATTTTTATCTGAATATGAAATTATTAAATAAATTTTTTACAACTTAAACTGTTTAATAATATTGTTTTACTACAAAAGATATTTTGGTCACCTGTGATCGATATATACATTAAGACTGACTACTCACCTGTGACCGATATATACATCACCGTTGATAAGTAAAAACTATTAGAGTGAGCGGTTCGGATATACATATATAGAGCCAGAATAATACATGCATAAGAAAGATAAGCAAAATCACATGTATACAAAAGTTTCGGTCAGCTTTTTCATATTTGCCTTAATAAAATTATAGAAACTGCTGACTGATATATCAGTCAGCACTACCAGTCAGTTGATCGGTCAAATGACTGGTCATGTTCTTGTAGGGGTATTTCCACAGTAACATGTGTCCCACAGAAATACGTGTTTTGCCCAAAACAGTATTTCGCGTACTTGTTTTGCCATACATTTCTCATTCACCCGAAACACTTTGGCAGTACCTGGATATTGTATAGTGGTTTCAAAAGCATCTAATTATACCATTCACCACCATAGGTGGAAAGGGTACTATAAGGTTGTGCTGATGTATGTAACGCATGGAAATATTTGTCTTTGTCAATAGGCACTTTCTGAGTCGATTTAGCGATGTCCGTCCGTCTGGCTGGACGGCTGGCTGACTGGCTGGACCCCCATGTAAAGCTTGCAATTAAACTGCAAAATCGGTCCTTTATTTATGGTACCTCCCATAGGTCCCACTTCCCGGTATTGATATATTGGCCACAAAAATCAATATTTTTTCATGAAATTTAAAACAAATACTGCTTATGTAAACTTAAATCACTGTACCAAATGTCGTTAAAATCGGTCCACCTTTGACCATAGCTTTAAAAACGCTCTAAATGAAACAAAAATTACTAAAACGCTTGTAAATCTAAAGATAATGGGAATTTTAAGTTTATTTTTTGCACACATAATTTTTGTGTAACAACCGTAATCAATTTGCCAAATTTCGAGATAATCGGTCCAGCTCTCATATAAGTCCAAATGACGGAAACAACTTAAATATATAAGTTTTGAGAAAATGTTTGTATGATGGCAAAATTTAGCAAATATTTGTCTTTATACAGGAAAAATAATACCATTGACCTTAGTGGTGAAGGGTATTGTATGGTCGGGATTGACCGACTATAGCACTTTCTTACTTGTTTTTTATTATGCTGCGTTGTGTAATAGGAAGATATCAGTCAATTTTAGCGAAATTTTATATGTTATTATATATTGTAAGTTAAAAAAGAAAAAATAAAAAATTTTAAACTCAGTAAAATGTTTTTGTAAATTGTCTTCTGCAAGTCCTCAAGGACATGTAATGGCCAGTGAAAATTGTAATAACTTGAAAACTGTTTAACCGATTTTAAAGACATGTAGCTTATTGGAAAAATCATTGCGTTTGCACTAAGAACCAGAATCCATTTTTTTGCAAAAGGGGGAATAAATAGCTTTAATATTGCAAAATTGAAAATTTGTCATTTTTTTTCTATTTAAACGCTATTTTTCAGATTTGGGCCTATGCGCTACGTGTTAACGTTGTCCAATTCGACTAAAATTTTGTGGGTGGAAGATTTTCACCAAATCTCATAATAATCCGACATGCACCCCTTGAAATTGGAAAATTAATTTTTTAATACATTTGAAAACCCGCTATAATGCGTATATCAAGCAAAAAACTAAAATTTTGTGAAAATGAGCGAATTGAAATTGAAATGAACTAAATTGTGAATAAATTCGAAAAAAATCAATCGATTTTTATGGGAGCTACTATATATTTATGCCATTTTTACGTAAAAAATATTTTTTTTTCTTAAGTTTTTTATTATAACTCCGATACTATTGATCCGAATGAAACGCGATATATAGATGAATTAAAGGCTAGTAGTTTTTGAGTTATCGGGCTAGTAGTTCTTGAGTTATCATTAATTACACTGTGATCCAAATGTAAAGAAAAAAAAATGCAGGGGTTCTCACATACCAATTCTGTTTTGGGGGAGTCCATAGAGTACGAAAGTAGTAACAATTTCTTTTGGTCACTTCGTTAAGTATATTTTTTAACAGCAAATATAGCTTAAAATCTCTATTCACGAAAATTTAAGTAAAAAAAATCGTAACTTTTTATTTTTAAAACTACTTAAATTTTTTTTCTACATTTTGAAGGATACATGCCTTGCCTCACTAAAAAAAATGTCCTTTTAAAAATCAGCCAAGAAATGGCAATTCTATTGGCATTTATATTACAAACAAAAATAACTTTTTTATCAATTTTCATTTTCTGTCTGTCTGTATATTTTTGTGTGACAGTAAATATATTTTTTTTTATTTCGTTAAAAACCTCATTAAATAGGCTTTCCAAAATGGTTAAGAACAAGCAAAATTTTTAGTTTTTTCACTTTTTCGCAACTACTTTGGTCGACAAAATACTGAGAAATTTCCCTTAAACAAGCACACAAATCTACAAAATCAAGAATACGATCTTAAGATTAGAACTTACAATCTTCAAAATAAGAATAAAATCTTGAAATCAAGATCACAATCTTAAAATAAAGAATACGATCTAAAATTGAGATTTAAAATCTTATAATAAGATTAAAATCTTAAAAGCAAACAAATTACATGTTTATTTTTAGATTGTATTCTCATAACTAAGAATTTATTCTTAAATTTAAGAATATAAATCTTACTGGCTATATTTTCAAGATTTCGCAATCTTATAGATTTTTTTCTAGAAATCAGATCGTCATTTTTCTCTTAGTGAAAAAATTTATAATTTTTAAGTTTTTGCAAAATTAACGCTATTTATTCCCCCTTTTGCTTCTTGAACTTCTTCTTCTCCTTGGCTCAAGGAGCTCTTATAAATAATGATACTAAAATTTGGAACAACCCTTAATGTGGTCCTATTTTTTACCTATTCCCAAGAATCATAAAAAAACATTAAGGAATGTTATGCAAAAAATCAATCTTTACAGGTAGTCAGCGGAAAACCCCAATTCAGAGTGCACGCAAATTTATGAACGTTTATTACTTTGCCGCCCCAATTGTCAAAATGAAGCAATGGCGACAGGTAGCCAACAGAAAAAGAGCATTTCATCGTTTATCAGATTTCTACTGAAATCGTAAAAATTAAAAAACTTTTCCTTTATTGCTTACTTTTTTTTAATTCTGAAAATCATAAAAATGCCCAATAGATCTTTATCTGTTGTAACCCAAAACGGCCGAATTAAAAAAGTACCGAATACATGTCCCTTAATTTAAAGTGCCGATCTTAGACCGATTTAGTTGTTGTTTCTATCACTTTTGGCTTAGTAGATATATTTTTACCGATTTTTACCTCCAAAATTAAAAAAGTACCAAACACGTATTTTACTGTTTTCAATGTCAATTGACCAGCCAATAAAATATGCTTCTGGCTTCATTAGCCTAAAAGATATTCTTAGCTAAAAAGCAAAAAAACCTACTCTTGAATATTTTAATCTTTTTTTACCCTTTCGTCCCCCATTAATCGCCAAAGTACCAAATACGTGTTTAATAGTTTTTTAATGCCTATCAGTTGCGATATAAATTGTGTTTCTACGTTTATTAGCTCAAAAGATTTATATGGGTTAAAAAAAGTACCAAAATATAGTTTTTACCCTTTTTTATTCTTATTAGTACCATTTTTAAAATAGTACCAAATACGTGTCCATTTATTTTTTTATCCGATTCAAATCCAATTTAAACTTCGTTTGCATCGGTGTTAGTTTCGGAGATATGATGTTACTAATTTCTCCCTTTTGTACCCTGTTTTGCCCGCTAGGCGGCCGATTTTCAAAAAAAGTACCGAACACGTGTCCCTTAATTTTTAGCTCTCATCTCAAACCAATTTAATCTTCGCTTCTATCGCTTTTGGTTAAGGAGATATAATGTTACCGATTTTTCCCTTTTTTACCCTTTTAATTATAAACAGTACCAAACACGTATTTGATATTTTGTACTTGGCAATCGACCTCCATATAAATTTTATTTCAGCTTTATTGGATCAAGTGAAATACAAAGAAAAAGAAAAATGGACCTACTCTAAATTTTTTTCCCACTTTTACCCCTTTTTGAACCCTGAATCAAAAAAGTACCAAACACTGTCAAAATTTCAGCTCTCTAGCTTTAGCCGTTTGGGCTTTAATATATATAGATTTTAGAAAATATATATATATATATATATATATATATATATATATATATATATATATATATATATATATATATATATATATATATATATATATATATATATATATATATATATATATATATATATATATATATTTATATATATATAGATTTTAGAAAATACTCCATTGCAACATGCTATTAAATTTGATCAAAATCGGTCTATTAACACCAGAGATATCGCCAAAATTCAAAATTCGATGAGAATTTAAAAAAATTTTGTTTAAAAAACTGTATTTTTCATAAAAAAAAATTTAATTTCGTCAAAAAACTGTTTTTTTTAAGTTTTTTGAACTGTATATCAAAATATTAGGAAATCATTTAACCCAGCATACTACTGAATTTCATCAAAATCGTACATCAATAACCGAGATATCAACAAAACAAATTTAAAAACGGTATTTAAAAAAAAAATTGAATTATATATCAGATTTTAGAAAATAAATTTTATCAAAATCGATCTATAAGCACCAGAGATATCCTCAAAATTCAAATTCGATGAGAATTAAAATTCATCAAAAAAAAGTTTATTGAACTGTATATCAAATTTTGGGAAATCATTCAACGCTGCACGTTACTGAATTTCATCAAAATCGGTAGATCAATAACTGAGATATCGCCAAAGGAGAAGTTATCGATGTACGCAAATTGACAAATTTAATAGTATTTTTTTTTAATTTTTGAATTATATATCAGATTTTAGAAAATACTCCAATGCAATATGCTTTTATCAAAATTTATCAAACTCGGTCTATAAACACTAGAGATATCAGCAAAATTTAAAAATCGATGAGAATTTAAAAAAAATATTTTTTAAAAAACTGTATTTTTCAAAAAAAGTTTTGCATTCAAATTAAGAAAAAATATATTTCTTACGTAAAAATGGCAAACATTTTTGTTTTAAAAAAATCGTGAAAAATATAAAACGACAAAAAATCGATTGATTATTTTCGAATTTATTCACAATTAAGTGAATTCACTCTTTTTCACAAAATTATATATTTTTTGTTTGATATACGTATACAGGGTTTTTCAAATGTGTGAAAAAATTGATTTTAGAATTTCAAGGAGTGGCGGTCGGATTATTGTGAGATTTGGTGAGGAACTTTCACCCACAAAATTTTAGCCAAATTAGACAAGAATCATAAAAAACATTAAGGAATGTTATGAATCTTTCAGGTAGCCAGCGGAAAAACCCAATTCAGAGTGCACGCAAATTTATGAACGTTTATTTCTTTGCCGCCACAATTGTCAAAATGAAGCAAGGGTGACAGGTAGCCAACAGAAAAAGAGCATTTCATCGTTTAACAGATTTCTACTGAAATCGTAAAAATTAAAGAACTTTTCCTTTATTGCTTACTTTTTTTTAATTCTGAAAATCATAAAAATGCCATAAAGATCTGTTCCAAACAATTTTCTCCATTCAATACTGTCCCTACAAGAAATTAATGACCGAAACTAACACATACAAAATTTTTTTACTAATACAGTTTTACAAAATTGTGAATGTAAGAGTGAAACAACAGCAAAGTTTGCAGCTGTTATTTAATTAATTATAATTTCACAATTTTACCAAGCGTCGTTGTAAACTGTCGAAAAATAAAAAATTGCAAAAATATATTAAATACTTTTTAAAATCAAATCAAAATTTAATGGAAATTGTAAAAAACTTATAAATAAATAAAACTGTCATCATTTTAAAAGCAGGTAAGTTTTTATTTAGTTTTATGCAAATTTTTTTTCAGAAAAAATTAGCTAACAAAAATTTTTTTAAAGCAAAGTTTTTATAACTAAAATTTTGTATTAACTTAAATTTTTTGTTTAGAAAATATCCTGTTAAGTCCACAATATGATCAGACCTCACAATTGTCGGTAGTACAACGTTTGAAGCAGTTATTCAGGAATAGGTAAAGAATAATTTTTAAAGGAGTACATTAAATTTATTTTTATCAAAATTTTTAATTTTCCAGAAGGCTCTATGTCAACCAGCTTTTAGTGACGTGTACCCAGTTTAAACAGCCCTTTCAATCGGATAAAAACGCCGAAAGGAAAGTTGCAGACCTAATATTTTAATTTTTATCTGAATATGAAATTATTAAATAAATTTTTTACAACTTAAACTGTTTAATAATATTGTTTTACTACAAAAGATATTTTGGTCACCTGTGATCGATATATACATTAAGACTGACTACTCACCTGTGACCGATATATACATCACCGTTGATAAGTAAAAACTATTAGAGTGAGCGGTTCGGATATACATATATAGAGCCAGAATAATACATGCATAAGAAAGAGAAGCAAAATCACATGTATACAAAAGTTTCGGTCAGCTTTTTTATATTTGCCTTAATAAAATGATAGAAACTGCTGACTGATATATCAGTCAGCACTACCAGTCAGTTGATCGGTCAAATGACTGGTCATGTTCTTGTAGGGGTATTTCCACAGTAACATGTGTCCCACAGAAATACGTGTTTTGCCCAAAACAGTATTTCGCGTACTTGTTTTGCCATACATTTCTCATTCACCCGAAACACTTTGGCAGTACCTGGATATTGTATAGTGGTTTCAAAAGCATCTAATTATACCATTCACCACCATAGGTGGAAAGGGTACTATAAGGTTGTGCTGATGTATGTAACGCATGGAAATATTTGTCTTTGTCAATAGGCACTTTCTGAGTCGATTTAGCGATGTCCGTCCGTCTGGCTGGACGGCTGGCTGGACCCTCATGTAAAGCTTGCAATTAAACTGCAAAATCGGTCCTTTATTTATGGTACCTCCCATAGGTCCCACTTCCCGGAATTGATATATTGGCCACAAAAATCAATATTTTTTCATGAAATTTAAAACAACTACTGCTTATGTAAACTTAAATCACTGTACCAAATTTCGTTAAAATCGGTCCACCTTTGACCATAGCTTTAAAAACGCTCTAAATGAAACAAAAATTACTAAAACGCTTGTAAATCTAAAGATAATGGGAATTTTAAGTTTATTTTTTGCACACATAATTTTTGTGTAACAACCGTAATCAATTTGCCAAATTTCGAGATAATCGGTCCAGCTCTCATATAAGTCCAAATGACGGAAACAACTTAAATATATAAGTTTTGAGAAAATGTTTGTATGATGGCAAAATTTAGCAAATATTTGTCTTTATACAGGAAAAATAATACCATTGACCTTAGTGGTGAAGGGTATTGTATGGTCGGGATTGACCGACTATAGCACTTTCTTACTTGTTTTTTATTATGCTGCGTTGTGTAATAGGAAGATATCAGTCAATTTTAGCGAAATTTTATATGTTATTATATATTGTAAGTTAAAAAAGAAAAAATTAAAAATTTTAAACTCAGTAAAATGTTTTTGTAAATTGTCTTCTGCAAGTCCTCAAGGACATGTAATGGCCAGTGAAAATTGTAATAACTTGAAAACTGTTTAACCGATTTTAAAGACATGTAGCTTATTGGAAAAATCATTGCGTTTGCACTAAGAATCAGAATCCATTTTTTTGCAAAAGGGGGAATAAATAGCTTTAATATTGCAAAATTGAAAATTTGTCATTTTTTTCTATTTAAACGCTATTTTTCAGATTTGGGCCTATGCGCTACGTGTTAACGTTGTCCAATTCGACTAAAATTTTGTGGGTGGAAGATTTTCACAAAATCTCATAATAATCCGACATGCACCCCTTGAAATTGGAAAATTAATTTTTTAATACATTTGAAAACCCGCTATAATGCGTATATCAAGCAAAAAACTAAAATTTTGTGAAAATGAGCGAATTGAAATTGAAATGAACTAAATTGTGAATAAATTCGAAAAAAATCAATCGATTTTTATGGGAGCTACTATATATTTATGCCATTTTTACGTAAAAAATATATTTTTTTCTTAAGTTTTTTATTATAACTCCGATACTATTGATCCGATTGAAACGCGATATATAGATGAATTAAAGGCTGGTAGTTTTTGAGTTATCGGGCTAGTAGTTCTTGAGTTATCATTAATTACACTGTGATCCAAATGTAAAGAAAAAAAATGCAGGGGTTCTCACATACCAATTCTGTTTTGGGGGAGTCCATAGAGTACGAAAGTAGTAACAATTTCTTTTGGTCACTTCGTTAAGTATATTTTTTAACAGCAAATATAGCTTAAAATCTCTATTCACGAAAATTTAAGTAAAAAAAATCGTAACTTTTTATTTTTAAAACTACTTAAATTTTTTTTCTACATTTTGAAGGATACATGCCTTGTCTCACTAAAAAAAATGTCCTTTTAAAAATCAGCCAAGAAATGGCAATTCTATTGGCATTTATATTACAAACAAAAATAACTTTTTTATCAATTTTCATTTTCTGTCTGTCTGTATATTTTTGTGTGACAGTAAATATATTTTTTTTTTTATTTCGTTAAAAACCTCATTAAATAGGCTTTCCAAAATGGTTAAGAACAAGCAAAATTTTTAGTTTTTTGATATGCAAATTTTATTTTTTTTTTTTCGTTTCACCTGCTTATTATAATTTTCTGTGCTCGTATCACGCTTAATGGACCAACAGTAGTTAGAAAGCATACTTATTTTGTTTTTTCCAACATAGCGCTGTTCTATTTTAAAAATTTCTTGGTGAAATCTCTCACCTTGTTCGTCGCTCATTTGTCCTAAATTTGACGGGAACATATTTAAATGAGCAGAGATGGTGCAGTTTGATTGACATTTTGCAACCCATCGAATGGTAGGGAGAAAGCATTTTACTAACCACTTCTTCGTAGTTTTTACATTTTTTGTTCCCAAGAAATTTTTCGCACACTGCAACAAAGCCTTCCCATGCATTTTTTTCTAAATACGACATTTGTTCTAAGAAATTTTGGTCTCTCATTAGTTGTCTTATTTGTGGACCGACAAGTATACCTGTTGTAGAATATATATTTTAATTTTTTTAATGTCTGCATCACAAAAAATACGTGCTTACCTTCTTTAAGCTTGCCACAAGTTATTCGTGGAAAACTTCTTTCAAGATATTTAAATGTTAAACAATTTTTATCAAGTGCTTTGA
This sequence comes from Stomorhina lunata, assembly GCA_933228675.1. NCBI lineage: Eukaryota > Metazoa > Arthropoda > Insecta > Diptera > Rhiniidae > Stomorhina > Stomorhina lunata. The sequence continues at coordinate 73,172,683 of OW121740.1, read as the reverse complement.
CAAACTGTTTTATTAAACCCAGCTTAATATGTAAAAGTGGTAAAATTATATTTGCTGGGTTGACTAAAGGAATGTTTATACTATTTTTTTCACCAACAACAAACGCTGTACGAGGAGGCCAATTTTTCTGAATATAATGTTGCTCAGTTGCACGGCTGTTCCATTCGCAAAAATAGCATGGAAACTTTGTGTTGCCACCTTGCATACCATTTAAAATGGTCAATACTTTAAAATCAGCAACAATTTGCCAGTTATGAGAATTGTAGTCTTAATAATAATTTATTTTTATTATTAATTTATTTTTATTATTATTTTTATTACTAAATTGCGCAACCTTTCGATGAGAAACTCGAAGTCTACTTATACATTTTAAAAAGCCAACTAAATGTACTTTTAAATAAAATTTATAAAACCAAAATTTGTTGCCCAACAAAAAATTGGGATCCGGCAGAAAATGAAAATTTGTTGAAAAAATTGCATTTTTTTTATTTCAAGCGCTAAAAAATAGCCATTTTATGGCTATTTTTTCAGAATTCGCATCTAATATCCATTGAAAACAAAAGTTAAATCGACTGTCAAATAAAGAAGTTATGATTTTTTTCTTTAAATTTTCGTAAATAATGGTTTTACGTTACATTTGCTTTAAAAAATATACTTAACGAAGTGATCAAAAAAAATATTACTATTTTCGTACTCCATGGACTCCCCCAAAACAGAATTAGTATATGAGAACCCCTGCATTTTTCCCGTGTATCACAGTGTTATTTGCAGAAATGTCTAAAAAATTACAATTAAAAAAAAAATTTTAAAAATCTATCCATAGAATTTAAAAATTTTACCATTTTTGTACAAAGGTAGTCATGATACATCAAAATTGTATAGTGGTTTTAAGAGCACATGAAATTTATTTTATTTTGTTGTGCTGTGTAATTCATAATACTTTTTTAAAAACAATATTTTTTGAAAAAAAAACAGAATTGGAACCTTTTTTTGCATACCCTGTTTTCCATCCAAATGGTTAACTTTTACCTTTATATAATTTTTGTTTTTTACTCTTGAAAAGGCAATGTACAATTGCCCGTGACCAAAAACTGGTTTTGGAAAATATATCCCCACCTTCTCCAAGGTTTGACCTTGAGCTTTATTGACTGTAATGGAAAACGCCAACCTTACAGGAAATTGTCTCCAACGTTGGATTCATGGGAGGATTTATGGGAGCCAAATAAATTTTGTTTCAACGGTATATCTGGATGTCACCCAAACTCTCCAAATGGAAATAATATAAGATATGTCATGGGTTCCAAGCTAAAATGAAGTATGCAGAGGATTGTGTTGGTTGAAGAAGTTTCCTAGTATTTTCATAACAGATCTGCTGCATCCAGTGTTTCCAGAATTTTTCATTCGCTCATCTGTGGCTTAATCTGTGTGAAGAATATACAATTGGGCGTATTTTCTTTTACCACCGGGTTCAGAATGAAGAGTCAATGCCCTATGATAAATCTGACCATGGATGCGGAAACAATATGGAGCAATAAAGGCTCGAATGTTCTTTATGAAATTTGTTGATTGTTCATGCTTTCCAGTTATTAAATCATTTAGAATGGCAGGTGATAGAGAGGTGAGATCCATTTAACCTTGCTGACAACAAATTTTTCCTTACAAAAATGTTTAGCGGCATAAAACGAACATTCGTATGTCATGCACCCACAGTACTGCTCTTCAACTAAATCTTCTTTTAGATTTAAATTTTCTTGTTGTCTCTCGTTCATACAAATCTCTAAAATTGGCACATTTTGAGTTGATCTTTTGGCAGACAATTTTTGCTCATCAGTTTCATTTAGTTTTTTCTCTGCCTTTCTTTTTCTATTATTCTCTAATCTCTTGCTTCTCCAGACATCGGATTCATTCCGTCTTCTGATTCTTTCAACCTATGTGATATAGTATTAACCATTTAATTTTATTGCTTAGTTTTTCCTGAGTATTAAAATAAACATTTTTTCTCTCCCTATCTTTTTGAAGCTTAGCACGATAAGATTTTTTCTTTTAGGCAGAAAAAATAATTGGTATTTTTGAAAGTTGTTGAGTGGACAATAAAACATGTTCATAAGCATCAAAATGACCATTTAAAAGATCCCTGAAAATCGAAGTCGTTTAACTGGATATTGTTCGTTACCGAAGCAATAACACAGGACGCTATTTCTCCAAATCTATATATATATTATAAATGTGTTTGTAAGTTTATTTGTTTGCTTGAAAGAGGTTGACTCCTAAACGATTTGACCGATTTTTATGAAATTTTGAAATTAGATAGAATATTCCCTTAAGGTGGTTTAAGGATATGTTTTGTTTCAAAACTTGGTCTAGAAAGGGCTCAAATAGGGTAAATAGTGGACCAAATGTGCAAAATTTAATATTTATCATTGAATTTGATAAACCATAAAAGTTAGAAACTTCAAACTTAACAAAAGTAAATTCATTACCAATGGCCGTACTTCAGAAAAAAATTAAAAGGATCGGAGCAGGGGATGGCGCCTTCCCAGTTACAAAAACAATACCTATAACTGGGTAAATTGATTTTAATGATTTTTGAAATGTAGATAAAGTTATACTAACTTTCCTGAAATTTTTACAGTGAGGTATGCTGTGACCGGTGGTTAAAATAGGCTAGGTTTTTTTTTTAAATCTGAAGTGGGCGTGACCCCTCCCATATAACTCATATGTTAAAAATGACAAATTTAGGTGACCGAGAGGCCCGGGTCTTCGGGTTTCGGGAACGAGGTCTCTGATATCGTTAGAACACATTCCAAAGTAGTACCGATATAACAGTGTTATACAACCCACATTGCGGCGGTGCTTCAGTGAGTCAGTAGAGTTGGATACCCTACTGTCACCGATAAGCACTTTCGCCCTCCCCTGTACGCGGTCGACAAGCTCCAAAATAGACTTACAAGCAGCGGCCCATACATGAGAGTTGTGTTCCATTTCTGGTCGGACATAGGTGGTATAAATCACACTAATGTGGGGTACTGCCAATCATTAAAGTCAAATAAATACATATGCAAATACATTATTAAAGGATTCAGTTCAAAAATTTATAAAAAAAATATTTCATAATTGTTAATTGTTAAAGAAATGGTTAACACAGCAGTAAGTAAAAATATTTTACTGTTAACCCGGGCAACGCCGGGTACAAGCAGCTAGTTTCAAATAAATATGGAAAAAATTTAGCCTGAAGTTCGCATGATGTACCGTATGTTTCTCTTTTTTCATATCAATAAATAGCATATTCTCTAGCATCATTATAATTGTAACCCTCTGCTGTGCAACAAAAAAAAATTGAAACGGTTCCAATTTTCGACCACATAATTTACAATGGTTTGGAGAACTTCCATTCCCCTTGAAGCTGTTCCGTAGACTATATGAGCAAGGGATGCAAATAAACAATTTCCATCCCTACACACCATGCAAATAATCCATCATTGCAAAATATTTTAAAAATAACTGTAAACAAAATTATTGAAGCAGTTTTAAAGTTTGAATTTAGAACCAAACCCCTCAAACGATTAATTCTGTTTACAGTGGATTACAAATAAAATAGCAAAGAATTTTAATCAAGGGCACAAATGTTATGAGTTTTTTTTCTCTTAAAGTCAATTTTTTCATTTGTCCTTTCTGCTCAAAAAGTGCAACTTCTCTTTCGGAAATTTTTACAAAATGTAAGATGATACTGTTAAATCTGATTGAATCACTGACCATACGAAAGTAAATTTTTTTTGCTAGGCTGTATGTTTTAAAGCGGCGATTATCAGAATAAATTAGATTGCTGTACGTTCAATTTCAAAATGAATAAATTCTTTGTGCTTATTGAATCAAACATGAGCATTTTATCAAGAGGCAGCGAAAAAAATTAGAGCAAAAAAAGTGCAACTTCTCTTTCGGAAATTTGTACAAAATGTAAGATGATACTGTTAAATCTGATTGAATCACTGACCATACGAAAGTAAATTTGTTTGGTAGGCTGTATGTTTTAAAGCGGCGATTATTAGAATAAATTAGTTTGCTGTACTTTCAATTTCCAAATAAATAAATTCTTTGTGCTTATTGAATCAAACATGAGCATTTTATCAAGAGGCAGCGACAAAAATTAGAGCAAAATTCTAGTTCCTCGCTGTGTCAAAAATTTTGTACACAGAAAAAAATAAAATTCAATTTTAATTACTAAATTTTTTTTCCACCTCTCGTCAAAATTGATAATATCAATTAATCAACTAAATTTAAATTAAAACTTGTATTTTTTCCATGTTTTTTTTTATTTATTGAATCTTTATTTACCATGAACTAACAATAAGTAATCAAATATTAAAATCTAAAATTCTTAGTTATGAAAATCCATTTGCAACTTCATAATTCTTTGCATGAGTAGGATTTTTTACATTATTAATCCATCTTCTTTAGCTGCTGTACAGGTCGCTAGTATCCCTCCTTCTGAGCCGGATATGGCCGCTACCGTTTAGTATATTTCAAGCTAGTGGATTTGGGTGACATGCCAATTTATTGACATAATTAACAACTCGCTTCGCTATTTCTGTTTTAACCAACGAAACTTCAAGATCTTTGTGTAAGTTGGAGTTTTTAACGTACCACGGGGCGCCAGTAATTATTCTTAAAAGTTTATTTTGACGCCTTTGTATTTTCTCAATATTTGACTGTGAGGCAGTGCCCCACAATTGAATTCCGTAACACCATATTGGTTTAATAATAGAGTTGTATAGAAGAATTTTGCAATCTAGGATAAGTTTAGAATTTTTACCAATTAGCCAGTTAAGTTGAGCTGACTTTAGTTTAATTTGGGTCAATTTGGCATCTATGTGACTCTTCCACGTAAGCCGTCGATCCAAGTGAATACCCAGGTATTTCACTTCTGATTGTTGGGGGATAGATTGGTTATTAATTTTAACTGGAGGGCACGATTCTCTACGCGTTGTAAAGGTGATATTAATGTATTTTTGTTCATTCACTTTTATTTTCCATTGGTTTAGCCATTTTTCTATTTGAAATAAGTATATGGTTTTGTAAATTCTTACATACTTTAACTGGGTTTTCATTAATACTTAGAATGGCAATATCATCTGCAAATGTGAACGTGTTTGTATGTTTATTTGTAGGCATATCAGAGGTGTATATAATATAAAGAATTGGTCGTAATATACTGCCTTGGGGAACACCAGCATCAATAGGTTGTGGAGTACTTAAGAAGTCTCCTTCTTTAATAATAAATTTACGATGGGTTAGGTAGCTATCTAAGAGCATGTATATGTCTATGGGAAAATTTTGCTTCAATTTGTAAATTAAACCTTCTTGCCATACCTTGTCAAATGCTTGTGATACATCAATAAAGAGAGCAATATTTCTTTTCTTCAAAAGTTTTTTGAATTGCAGTTTGTCTATGTGTTTGTTCAATTGTGCTATGATTTCTTCTAAATCCGAACTGATGATTGGGAATGTACCCGATTTCATCGTAAATTTGGTAACCATCAGTTTTTCAAATAGCTTTGACATATTAGATAGAAGACTTATAGGTCTATATGACTCTACTTTTGTGTGATCTTTACCTGGCTTAGGAACAATAGTGATTAATGAAACTTTCCATTCTGGAGGATAATATTTTAGATGTAGGATTGCATTAAATATAAATGTTATTATTTATATTACTACTATTGCTCACTGTGTCCAATCTAGGTACTTTTTGGGGGTTTAAGTCAAGGATAGATTTTGTAACCACCCGAGTCTCAAACCTTATTGTTGTTCTACGTTGCTGTACAACAGGGGGTATCACCATCATGTCATTTGATAAGTTGAGGGTAAATACATTTTCAGGTGGTTTACAAACAGATTACCTTTCTCCGAGTTGCTTCTTGCCCAGCCTCCACTCGTAGTTCTCAAAGGTGGTTTACGAATGATGAACTTTTATAGCCTTTAGCAGCTCGCCATAATGAATAGTCAGATTTGTGGGGTCGCATCTAGTGCTTTTAGATAAGTTTCCAGGGATTCAGCTCTTTGGGATGCTAGTAATTTCCTTAGTAATTTTATGCAATTTCGGAATCTGTTTTTAGAATGGGGGGATCTATGAATTTGCCAATCTCTTTGAGCTCTTCTTTTTTCAGCCAGAAGCCGTTCAACATCGGCTGAGTATATTCTATTACACCTGACTTGTCGAGAGGGGAATGCAGCATGTTGTAGGCGGTTGGAGTAGCTTGATGTGAGAGGGTTGTGCGCCATATTATCTTGTGGGTAGCATGTTGCTGGGGGAGCTATGCAGCATATCATTTGGGGGTCATCCAGCATACTGCCAAGTAATGTAGCATATAGTCGGGGGGTAGTAATGTATTTTGATCTCGGTTGGTACTGTAGATTGTTGTGGGGTTGCAATGAAGCATGTGATTTTGGGGGTTATGAAGCAAGTTCCCGGGGGATTGGGTATTAGGTATTATTATGACAGAGTGGGGGTGTGATATATTGATTGGGGGGTACTATTGCATGTTTAACAGCCAATTTAAGACTATTTTCCACATATCTAACAGAGAGACCTATATCTTCCAGTGTATGCAGCGGAATGTTTTCTGTGCAGTGAGTACTGAGATATTTCTTGTATTTAAGCCAATTTATCTTAGTGCCTACCATTACTACGTCTATAATCGGGGATACGGTTTCTTCGGACTTTAAGAGGGTTATGATAGTTGGCGAATGGTCAGAGGAAAGTTCTAAAGAAGGTTCAACTTGGATCATTTCTCTTCTGATACTTTTCGTTACTCCAAAATCGATAACATCCGGGATTTTATTTGGGTCACTAGGCCAATAAGTGGGATGACCGCTTGATATTACATCTAAGTTTAATTTTGAAATAGAATTAAACAACACACGACCTTTAGGGGTAATCAGTCCCGATCCCCAGAATGTTTGCTTTTCATTATAATCTCCAGCTGTCAAGTGATTTGAAGAATTTTTTGTATTGGTCCTCAGAAATTGAGAACCTTGGGGGGGAATATATTGAAGATATCACTGAGTTACGACAAAAATCTTTAAGACAAATTGTAGTTGCTTGGAGATAATCTTCGCAATAATCGCACAATAAATAGTGCTTGATACGTTCTTTTATGAGAATAGCCGAGCCGCCGCAAGCTCTACCTCTTGGGTCCTTAGTATCAAAGAGTACGTAACCATCTATTTGAAATAATTTTTTTGTTGTTAAATGGGTTTCCGAAACTAGCATTATGTCGATTTGTTTATCGTTAGGGAAATATTCAACTTAGTTTTTATGTTGGCGAATGCCGTTTGCGTTCCAAAAACATTTTTTCATGCAGTTCATGGTTTATTTAAAATGGCTTGCAATAACATTGATTGCATTTTGACCATTTCTTGCATCATGCTACTCATTGTGTTTTTAAAATTATTTACTGATTGCATTAGAATCTTAATTGTGGACTCTAGCCTGCTGAAGTTCAAGTTTGCATTTTCAGAACTTGAAGCAATGTTTGGTCTGGGGTTCGAATTTGTTTTTGGTGAAGGATCTTCAGGAGTGTTATTTGTTTTTAAAACATTTGCGTAGGAATTCTTGTTAGTATTAGATGTTTTAATCTGTGGGAACTGTGGATTAATTACTGGCTGAGTGGGGATTATATTTTGCTTTTGTAATTTGCAGTGTGATTTCCACCACAATTGCTACATTTTTTTGTGTTTGTATCGTTTTTGGTTTTATTACATAAACAGGGGGTAATTTGCAATAAGTCCTAGTGTGACCGAATTCCTAGCAATTTGAACACTGAATTGGACCTTTTCTCTTGTATGGTTCTTCAACTGTTATTCTACGGTGCAGTATGCATTTTAAACTATATATAGGGTGTGATTCATTTTGTTTCAACTTAATATCACAGGGTTCCAGTTCTACTCGGAACATTGGTTGCGGGATATTTTCTCTATTTCTAATGTTGGTCACATGCTTAACTCTAAACCCATTTTTATGTAAGCATTCTTTTATTTCGTCTGACGCGACGCATGACTCGATGGCCTTAATGACCACTTGTAGACCTTTGCTACTTTTTAATTGATATTTGTAGAAGCTTTTATTGCGGAGCTCGAATTAATTAACTATTTTGCGGTATGCATTTGCATTATTGACCTGAGTTTATGTTTCACTTATGTTGCCGCGCTTAAACGGAACAACATAAAAAGCATCATATTTTCTTTTGGAATATTGTCCACTCTTGTCAAAAGAGTTGGGGAACAAGAAGAAGCACGGCTAGTTTATTTGGCGGTTAAATGCACGCTATCATCAATTTTTTGTTTATGTTTTGAGACTCACTCTCTGAGACGTTCACTGTGAGATAAGCATTTCTACCGTTTAAACTTAATCTTCGCTCACTAATGTTAATACTTAATAAACTCATTAAGAGAGTACTCTTTTATTTGTATCACTTTGGCTCTTTTGTTTAATAATTATTTTCCTTTAACACTTCTATATTTTAAAAGAATTTTAATTTTAATTTTGGCATAAAAAAAAAACACATATATTATAAACACATATTATATAAAATCAAACAACTGAATTTTTATTAACGTTGATCCGATTAAAAAAATCGATTTTGTGAGGAGCAAAGACAAAACACATCCGTCTACTCCAAAGGTTTTTTTTTTAAGTCAACTTGTATTTGATTGTTCTATAATAAAACAAATATTTTATTGATTAAAAAACTAAATCTTTAGCTGCAGGTCTACACAGCAATATATATTCTCAATTGTCAAGTCCTATTGTTTCCACAGACAAATATTGCGTTTGCGTTGTATTGAAAATTCATTTGATCGCATATATATAAAATGAGGAGTCTCATTTCAAAATAATATAAGGTGATAAATTAATTAAAAAGTTAATCACATAAATTAAAACTTATAATTAAATACTGTTTGTTTTTTCTCTCTAGTATTGTTCATGACAGTATACAACAGTATCCCATTACCTGTTAAACAAATTCTCCCGCGGATAGAGAAGCAACAAAAATTCAATGTAAAACTCACTTAGTTATAAGTACTATTGAAATTTCTAACTCGAACTATCTGTCAATCTGTATGGTCTGTGTTGTTCATATATATTCATATAGAAGTTCACAAAAACTCTTTAAGGTTCATTTAGACGGGAAATAACCATAACCATATATGAAACATCTTTTTAACGAAACTTATGGGCGGCAATGTATTCTATTATTGTCGACTTGCCATAACGCCATAGCCTTAGGCATCAAATAAATTTTGTTTTTTGCCATAATTATAAACATTTGATTGCTCTTTTTGAGAGTTTACAATAATTTTTCTATTGCTCTCTAAGTTTTTATTATTTTTGACCATTATCGCTATGGCATTATAATCCTTTTGTCATAAAATTGTAAAATCTTATGCTCATGGATGTAGCATTATGGTATGTCAAAACTAAATAAAAATAAAAAAATTAATAAAAAGAAATTAATTTTCAAATTGTTAAAATTTTTAAAAAGACATCGAAAAATTTAGGGTTTTGTGCAGAAATAAGGCATGCGTGCCGACCATGGACGGAGTTCTTTCAATATACCAAATTTCATTTTTAAAAGGGTTAAAGTTCTCCATAAAAATGCAGAAGAAAAATTGAGAGGTCAGTAACAAACTTCAATAGCTCTTTTTGAGAGTTTACAATAATTTTTCTATTGCTCTCTAAGTTTTTATTATTTTTGACCATTATCGCTATGGCATTATAATCCTTTTGTCATAAAATTGTAAAATCTTATGCTCATGGATGTAGCATTATGGTATGTCAAAACTAAATAAAAATAAAAAAATTAATAAAAAGAAATTAATTTTCAAATTGTTAAAATTTTTAAAAAGACATCGAAAAATTTAGGGTTTTGTGCAGAAATAAGGCATGCGTGCCGACCATGGACGGAGTTCTTTCAATATACCAAATTTCATTTTTAAAAGGGTTAAAGTTCTCCATAAAAATGCAGAAGAAAAATTGAGAGGTCAGTAACAAACTTCAATAGCCACGCCCTCCGCCTATGGACTAAAAAACTAAAATCTGGGTACAGGCGCTTTTAGAATGCTAAATCTCGTCTTTCTACATCATTACACCTCTGCGGAATATAGTAAAAATATAAAAATTTCTAATAAAAAGAACGCAAAATTCAATGACCACGTCCACAGCTCAAAAATCAAAAATCTGACTCCGTAGTGCACATCTGGAGGAAATGAGCTTCACGTATGTCGAATTCAGATCTCTGCGACATCTGACGGCTTCAGAAAGCTCTGGAAAGAGACTTAGACATACATACACTCGTAAGTCACAAACAATTTCAATAAAATATAAATATTTTTCAAGCTGGTTTAGATTTTATCGAGTAGTTGCTAACTGGTTGCTGAATATAGATCGCTGCTATCATAAAGTTAAGAATATTCCAATCATCATCCCATCATAAAAGTAAGAGGCTTATAAAGTCTATAAAAACTATATTATTTAAAATTTGCCCTACACAGAAATTTACGGATGAGAGTTTAAGAAGCTCGTTGATGGAAGAGGAAATGATTGTAAATTCAAGACCTCTTACTTATGTATCTATTGATTGTTCAGATCAGGAAGCAATAACGCCAAACCATTTTATTTTGTGAAGCTCAAATGGAGCTAAGCCGATTTGTAAATTAGATAAAATAGATTACACCATGTGCATACGCACAGCGAGATATTTGCAAATATCTTCTGGCGCCGATGGGTTAAGGAAATGATACCAACCCTCACCAGACGCAGCAAGTGGTCGCAAAAGGTTAAGCCAATCGAGATGAATGATATTGTACTGATTGTAGATGAAAATTCAAAAAGAAATACTTGGACTAAAGGAATAGTGGTTGAAGTGAAGCAAGAGAAGGCCTGCAGTAAAATTAGCAGTATTAGACGTCGACTATAATCGAGAGTAAAACTTCAAACAGATTGCTTTACTGGGGAGGAGATATGTTACCGACAGTATTTAAAATATTGATCCGTTAAAAAAAAAATATAAAAATATAACCTAAAATGTAAATCTTAATTTTATGAAAACTTTATATGCTACTGTGAAGAGTGAACTGAAATTTTCCCAAGCACTGCCAAAAATTGTATTTGTAAATTATTTCTTGGTATTGTAAAGCATAACCAAACACTATATTTAAAGATTGAAACTAATTATTGAAAAACTAAGGTTTTTCAAAAATTACAAACTTATAATACCCTTTCACCTATTGGTGAAGGGTATAAAAAAAAATATGCTTGACAAATTTAAGGACGACGAAGTAATTTGCAACGTAAATAAAAACATTAGGTCTAATTCGAGAGACTCTGGAGCTAACACCGAATAAACAAGATGTTATTTTTCAATTCAATTATTAACTTTTTTCTTTTAAAAAATTATAAATATGGTATATGTTTATTAAGAAATTTTTAAAATGACTAAAAAAATAAAAATACTTTTTACCCAAAAAACGGGAAAAATGTTTTTGTTTTAAATACATATTAACTTTGAGCACTTCAAATAAATTTCCTTTAAAAATTCGAGTTATATATAGATAAGATATTAGTAAAACAATCGGTGTAGTATGGGACAAAAATTGAAAATTTTTATTTTTGAAGCCGAATATCTTTAAAATCGTAAGAGATAGGATATATAAAGCTTTTTGTAGATCTTGACCTTAGCATTTGTTATATAGTATGATTATTTAAATCGGTTGGCAAATGACAATTATATATTGTATCAAGTGATTTATAAGTCTAAGGTGCCAGCATTGGGGATAGCACAATCACCCAGTAAAAGCTAGGCTTTTAAATATAACACTTTAGGTTTTTAATGACTTTTTTCACTTTCGCATATAAAAATTTTTCAATAACTTGCAACATCTTACTTAAATGACCTATATTTACCACCTGTTGAGGTCAAAGGTCGAGCATATATCGTGAGTCTATATTCAATATCTTCTATGAACCAATTTTTTTCAAAATCACTTTTTATTGGGAAACTGTTTTTTTATAATAGTTACATCACTTTTAATAAAAAAATTGACAGAAGAAATCAATTTAAGAACATTGGCTTTAATATACAGTGGTATCCCGGTTTAACGTATACTCAGATTAACGAATTCGCGATTTAACGTACGGTCATATTTTTCCATTGAGTACCTTATATTACGAACAAACAGCCATTTTTTGTACTCGATACAATGAATTTTTACAAAAAAAAAAAATAGAATGAATACATCCTTTCTCTATTGTGTTTGTATTAATTTTTGCTATATTTTAAGAGCGATTTTACTGAAAAAAACAACAATTTAAGAGAAGTATTTTCTTTGCTTACAAGGAAAGCAAAAACAATACCTGCTCGTCAAATTAAAAATTTTTAGGTTACAAAGTTTGCGTAATTTTTGTAAAGTTTTTGTAAAGTTGACATCAAAATGCCAAAAAATTAAACATTATCGACGATTATCAAAAGTGCCAGCCTAAGTGTTTTATCCAATAAATATCAGACTCCAAAGTCATCAATATGTACAATATTGAAATCAAAACGTAAAGTTTTGAGTGAAATGGAGAAGACTAATTTCGGATCAAAGAATAACAAGTAAGAGTGGTATATTCGGCTTTGCCGAATCTTGGATACCCTTCACCAATGGTGTTCTAAAAGTAAAGTACAAAATCATAAGAATTAAGCTGACCAGCTCAGCGTTGCTGGCCCTAAGTAAACATTAGTGGTACAATATGAAAATTGGATTTTGCCACGCCTATCCGCCCGCCGATCGAAAATCAAAAATCAGACTTCGTAGTGTCACCCGCCGGGGTTTTCTCAAGATTCCTTGAAATTTTCGGCCCAGCCGTTTTGGAGTCCATACGTTACATACTTGGATGTTTTTTTGATATATTTAGATTATATAGTTTCTGATTACTTAGTTGAGCCAAACACAAATGCTTGATATGTATATTAATTTTCTTTTGTTCATACTAATGTAATTCCTAGCCTTTGTTATGCTAGTATTTTATGCAAAGAGTCTTTAAAATTAAGAGTCGGAAAACGAAAAGCTTTTCGGTGGCGTCATCATTTAGATCAATAATATTTGGGATGTATTGTTCGTCCGTTCTATCCGATGGATGTGTTTGAAGTTTTGCTCTAGTTCCTGGTGCAATTTAAATGTAATTTATCAGCATTAAAGTGATTCCCGGCCGGGGTTATATAGGAAATTTCACTAAAAGTGAACCGAGTTCGCCCATTTTCAATACTGAACTTTTCAAGAGATCAGAAATACTTTTGTTAAATATTGAGGAAAGTTTGTTTTAGGCGCTATCGCGCTAAATAATGGTATTGTGCAACGTCTTTATAGTAAATGTCATATTCGTATCTATTATAATTTGTCATTTATTAGCTACTAAGAGATTGCCTTAGGCGAAGGTATATGGGAGCAATTGTCAAATGTGAACGTATTTCTCCCAATTGCAGTAAATAAAATTAAATTTTTGTTGATATGTTAAATACATACAAATGAAGGTTTTTAACGCATATCATGTACTTAGCTGCATTTTTGTACTTCCTAGGAAGATTGCCTATAACTTGATATATAATACATTCTCAAATATTATAATAATGTTCAAAAGTCAGACACAAAATTAAGATAAATGCAGTGTGTCTGTCTGCTAAAATCAGATCTGTGGAGCTCCTGGAATACTATTTATTTATCATCATACCCTGAATTTCATCATTGTCGATCAAAACACCTGAAATATCACTAAATTATATCTACCACAAATTACCGAATATACCAGAATTTATGTAATCCCCTGCGAAGAACGTTATTAAATTTCATCAAAATAAACATCTGAGATATCGACAAAACAGGAGCTCCAAAAACTTGACTACAACAGAAAGAAGTAAGAGTGGTATATTCGGCTTTGCCGAATCTTGGATACCCTTCACCAATGGTGTTGCAAAAGTACTTAATGTAATTCCTAGCAAAATTTGGTTATACTAGTATTATATGCAAAGAGTCTTTAAAATTAAGAGTCGGAAAAATAAAAGCTTTTCGGTGGCGTCATCATCTAGAATAGTTATGCACCCAAAGGTTAATTTGGGCAGGTGGTCTGATGTCTAGGGAAGCTTCACTTGGGTTCTAAAGTGGTCCCTTTGTGAAAGATAATGATTACTAGACTACAAGTAGAGAATGCATATTTATGCCAGCCAGTAGCTTCGAAATAAAATAGACACATATTTTACGAACATTTAATAAAGTTCGATAGACCAGATAAACCATGCAGAAAAGGTGCTTCAAAATGTAGATGCCCTTACATTTGCAATAGTACATCGATTTGATGAAGTTTAGGTATTCTGGCATGCAACCCAAAAACACAGTGCCCAGTGAGGGTTGTGCACTTTAATTCGTACGAATTATCCAACTAGTAAAAGTTCTCGATTAGTTATGTAAAACTCTGAAGTTAGCGGACTGATTTAGGTCAAAGCTTTAACAATGATAAGCCTTAAAATTATAGGGTATACACTATAATTTTCACATACGTGAAATATATAGCTTTTGAATAGATGGATATCAGCTTTGTCGGAAAAGTTATTAAAGATCTACTTATTAATCTGAAGTTAGTTAATTAATTAAAATAAACACTTCATCAATAATATTTGGGATGTATTGCTCTAGTTTCTTGTGCAATTTTAATGTGATTTAATTTATCAGCATTAAATCGATTTCCGGTCGGGGTTATATGGGAGATTTCACTAAATAGAGCTCGCCCATTTTCAATATCGAACTTTTCAAGAGATCAGAAATACTTTTGTCAAATGTTGTCCCTCTAGAAAGTTTATTTTAGGCGCTATCGCCCTGAATATCAATATTGTACAACGTCTTTGTCATCATCGTATCTTAGGCGAAGTTATATGGGATCAATTGTCAAATGTGAACGGATTTCTCCCAATTGCAATTAAAAAATTTAAATTTTCGTTGATATGTGAGATACTTACATACATATGTAGGTTTTGAACGGATATCATGTAGTTAGCTGCATTTTTGTACTTCCTAGGAAGATTACCTATAATTTGATATATAATACATTCTAAAATGTTATCATAATGTTCAAAAGTCAGACACAAAATTAAGATTAATGCAGAGTGTCTGTCTACTAAAATCAGATTTGTGGAGCTCCTGGATTTTACACAAAATTTTAGGATATTGTCCGACCCTGAATTTTATCATTGTCGATCAAAACACCATCGCTAAACGCTAAATCTAACACAAATTACCGAATGCATCAGGATTTAGGTAATCCCCTGCGAAGGACGCTATTAAATTTCATCAAAATAAACACCTGAGATATCGACAAAACAGGAGCTCCAAAAACTTGACTACAACAGAAAAAATTACAGACAGGTAGAGGGACGGACAAAAAAACAGACGGACAAACAAACAGACGGACGGACAGACAGACACACAGACGGACGGACGGACGGAGGTCGCGAAATCGATTCTCCTGCCGATTCTGAGTTGATCGGTACAATTTGAATGGTATTCGTAATCAGATTTGTGGAGTATAGATTTTAGAAAATCCTCACACAAAGAACGATGTCAAATTTCATCACAATCGGTCCATAAACACCTGAGATATCGCTGAAACAATACTTACAAAATGTAAACAAAATTTCTTAGACACGTACTTTGGGCAATTTGCTGTACATCACAAGTAGTGTTTGGCGATATCTCAGTTGTTTATAAACCGCTTTTGATAAAATTTAATAACGTGCTTGGCGGGAGAATTTCTTAAAATCTGATATAAAATTTATGTAGGTCCGTGCTAAAGGAGGATGGTTTTTCCTATTTCTGCATTTCATTTTTTCAACAAACATTCTCTAATGCGAACTTTGGGCAATTTGCGATACATCAAATTCAGTGTTTTGGCGATATCTCAGTTGTTTATGAACCGATTTTGATAAGATTTTACACAGTGCTTTGGGTAACCAACAATCTGATATATAATTATCACATGTACACCAAGAGTATCTTTTTATACCCTTCACCAATAGGTGAAAGGTATTATAAGTCTGTGATTCCGTTTGTAAAGGGTATTATAAGTTTGTGATTCTGTTTGTAATTTTTTATTAGTGATCGTAGCCTTAAAAACCGGTGAGTTTCCAAGAATGGAAACAGAATTGTTTATTTGGTTCTAAAATAAGAGGAAGACGAACAAGCTTTTGAGTTTACTGATCACATACACACATGACCCTTTTATTAATATAGATTGTTTTTTTTTATAAAAATGTTTTGAAAAAAACATTTTTCGATGTAGCGAAAGGGCCTGACAATATATAATTCGTTAAACAGGGATACCACTGTATTATATAAAAAATATTGGCCCATAATCATAGTCAAACTTGAAAGTCGGTTCTTTTTAAAAACATCTTTAAATTAAAGAACTGCTTTAAATTAATTGGCAACTATAGTTTGAATTAAAGCATATTTTAACTTAGAGCAACTTTACCTCAAAAGTAAGAAATATTTTCATACAATCTGCAACAAAATACACGCAACTGGCATCTCTAAACAAAAATCAAAACAAAATAATACAATACAAGCATGTGACATCTCTAAACAAAAAACAAAAAGCTACGTTTAGACGATGGTCAGATCTTACAATATTGTCACATCTGGCAATGTGTGTTTACACGGTTGTAAGAAAATTGTAAGAAAAGCTGTCAATTTCATTGTCAGAAATTGTCTGACAATTAATTAAGCTGACAATCTCAGCTTACAATAAATTGACAGCTCACACGATTATCAGATATGTGTACACAAAAAATTGCCAGATCTATTGTCAGTCACAAAGCACATGAAAAATATTGTTTATTTTTGTGTTTTGGACTTTAAATTTATATTTGTTTATTATAAAATATTAATCAAAATGGGAAAAACAGGCAATTGCCAAAATTTTAACAGTGTATGTTTTTGAAAGTAGTGAAGATGAATATGAACGTCTCACAGTGGGATTGTGGAAACAATTATGGAAATAAGTCTGCAACTTTTAAACCTTTAGGCCGATTTTAAAATAATTTTGGTAGAAATGTTAAAACCTGAAAAGCCTTGCTTCTACTATGGCGGCGCAATCGGCTCCCAAAGTAGGGCACCTCAGACTCATAAATCACTTAAAACTATATATGGGCTAATCCTGCGTTGCGGACGTTACGTTCGTACGCATATTTTTGAATACTGTTGGCGCTCTGAGCGTTATATTCTTAAGTAACCTACAGTGGTACGTTGACCTTTGAGAGTACTTTTAAATATTTTCTGAGTTTTATCAGTTACGATATAATTGCACTTAAATTGCCGTTGGGGACGTTACATAATACAGAAGTCGTTGTGGAGATCAATGCAAATGTTCATAAATTTTAGCGAATTTTACAGTATAAACAAAAAAACTCCAAATACATTAAAGAAAGAGGAACGTTTAAGCATATCAAACCCACTTTCGAGGCAAAAAAATAATTGATAGTTTATTCACAATTTTGTCTTACATTTGTTGCGGACGTTACGTTGCGGACGTTACATTTTTGACCACTATCCTACTCATATAAATAAAAAAAATATTTTTGTGTTTATTTTCAGAAAATAAAAATTTTATTTTTCTTTTTAAACTTGTAGCTTATGTTTAGGAGATACTGCGGTGCGTGCCATTTCGATAAAATTTTCATTAAGTGAAGAAAAATGATGATAAGATTTTACGCCTGTAATATTTTTTATATTTTGCCACTTCTCACCTAGATATTGAGTTGTGGTTTTTATATTGTTTTCTGTAACGTATATTAGTTTAACCCCATCGATATTACTTTTGGCCAGTCTGTAAAAACCGTGTGCATCCTTCAATATAGGATTTTGAGCTCTTACTAACTGCCAAACTTTATGTTTCACTATAGCGCCTACTCCGTCTTTTGCAACTTTGCCATGAGAAGTAGCGAAGAAATTCCACTTGAAATGGTTAACACCAAATTCATTCTTAAAATCTGGAATGCTACGTAAAATAAATTTGTTTTTAAACTGACTGCCGCATCCATCGGAAAAAACACGGATTTTAGATACTGAATGATGCTTTTGAATATTTTTAATAAGTATTGATAAAAAGCAATAAACATCGTATTTATTGTGTGTTAGCTGATCACTTATAATGGCAAATGATTTAGTGCAGCCATGTAGCCACGCTACACAAGTGAAAATAGTTACTTGAGCATAGCTGAAATGAGCAGACTGAATTTCATTTTGAGAAATAAGTCTGTAATTTTCGGCAAAGTCAATTTGCAGAATCAGATCATTTGGCTCCAATGCTTTCCGTTTTTCCTCAAAGTATTTTTGTTGAGATCGTTTAACAAAAGTATGTAGTTTAAACGACGGCAGTTGGGATTCCAATTCAAAAATTAAATCTGCCACTGGCGCTTCGGTAAAACTTAATACCATACGATTGTCTATAATTCTCCATTGCTTCCATTTAGTAACCTCATCAAGGACACGATTATAAAGTAAAGGGACAAGCTCATCTTTAATGTCTTTTGTACAGTTATTGCAATCATTTGACATGCAAAATTCATTTTCAACGTTACAGCAACGTTACGTTACAAATAAGCGAAGCTCCCTTTGCCAAATTTCATTTAAATAATGATAAGAGAAATAGAAAAGATTACAATTTTGTAACTGTGTTCTCAAATTATTATTATACCCTTCACCACCATAGGTGGAAATTGTATTATAAGTTTGTGCTGGTCCCACTTCCCGGAATTGATATATTGGCCACAAATATCAATATTTTTTCATGAAATTTAGAACAAATACTGCTTATGTAAACTAAAATCACTGTACAAAATTTCGTTAAAATCGGTCCACATTTGACCATAGCTCCAATACAAACTTTTATTTAAAAACGCACTAAGTGAGACAAAAAATCACTAAAACGCTCGTAAATCTAAAGATAATAAAAATTTTGAGTATATTTTTTGCATACATAATTTTTGTAATAACTGTAATCAATTTGCTAAATTTCGAGATAATCGGTCCACATTTGACCCTAGCTCTCATATAAGTCCAAACGACGGAAACAGGTTTGAGAAAATGTTTGTATGATGGCAAAATTTAGCAAATATATGTATGTCTTTATACAGGAAAAATAACACCTTTGACCTTAGTAGTGAAGGGTATCGTATGGTCGGGCTTGACCGACTATAGCGCTATCTTACTTGTTTTTTTTAATTTTCTTTAACCCTTCAATTCTTATGCGTTTATAATTATTGATGTATGTGGTTTCAATTATAGATTTGTGAAAACAAAACAACTTTTAGCAGAACTTAATTTTAGGACAGATCGATACCGTTGCGGACGTTATAAAATTTGGTATTAAAAAATGAAACATACTTTTGTATATTTTAGATTTTTTTTCTTACTTTAAAGAACAATTTTAGTTTTGTTTGGAATGTTAATGTGGTGTCAAAAAAATTTTTAGTTTCTTCGTTATATATAAAAACCCTTATTTTCCGTTGCGGACGTTACAAAGCGTGGACGTAACTTTACTCAGTTTTATTTACTATGTTTCAATAGAGCATTTAAAGCGCTTCTTTCATTAAGTTGCGGAAAATTAATAAAGAAAAAACTTTTTCGAAAATGCAGCAGCCATGTTTTAGATAAAGCTTGTTTAACAGCAGTCAAAAAACATGCATATTTTGGCCAAATATTAAAGATGTAAGGTTGCTGAACCTTAAGTCCTGATTTTCGTAATATGGACTGCCAGAAAAATATTTTATGATGATATTTAAAAGAGTACAAATATAGTCTATATAATTAACAATAATTTTTGATCAACTTTAAAAATTTTTTGTTGGTTGACATTTTTTCGGATATGCCTATATAATTGTCATTTTCCAACCAATTTGAGGAATCATACTATATAACAAATACAAATCCTATTTTTACAGTTTTATTAAAATATTTAATTTTTGTACCATACTGCACCGATTTTTTTACTAATAAATGATCTTTATATAACCAATAGGCAAAAGGGTATTATAAGTTTGCCATTCAGTTTGTATTTTTTTCATTATTCATCTTCGAAAACATAAAAATAACACCGATCGACTCAGGAGTCGGGGTCTAAATCGACTCAGAGAGTCGAATTTGACATGTCCATCTGTTAAAAGATATCGCCAAAATACTAAACTTAGAATTTTAAAATCTTTTTTTAAAAAATGCAGTTAAAAAAATGTTTCAATTCTCATCGAATTTTGAATTTTGGCTATATCTCTAGTGTTTACAAACCAATTTTGATGAAATTTAATAGCGTGCTGCGTTGAAAAATTTCCTAAAATCTGATATATAATTCGGATTAAATAAGTACGGTTTTTTAAATGTATTGTTTTAAATTTGCCAATTTGAGGACATCGATATATTGTGCTTTCGCGACATCTCAGTTATTGATTTAACGATTTTGATGATTGTGCTGCGCTGAATTCTGTTATCCTTGACTGCCAGTGGAGCATAGGGCCTCAAGCTGCGCTGAATGATTTCTTAAAATTTGATATATAGTTCAAAAAACTTTTTTTTTTAAATACAGTTTTTTACAAAAAAAAAAAGATATTTTAAATTAGGTAATTTGTGAGACATCGAATATGAAGATTTGGCGATATCTCAGATTGTACCTATTTTGATGATATATAATATCGTTTTGCTTAGGAGGAATTTCTAATACCTGATATATGATTCGTGTCGGTATACTATCCGTAAATTGAGGAATTTATACAAAATTAAAAAAATACAATTTAAATGAAAATACAAAAAATTTAATTCGGCATCGAATTTCGAATTTTGTCTATATCTTAGTTGTTAGTAGAACTACATGTTGAAATTTAATAGCATACTAATAACATATAATACCTATACATATAAGTTATATAGGTATGACATCTAGGAACTCATCAAACTTGATTTCATCAAAGTGTTATTTGCTTTTTTAATTAATCTTTATATAATATTTTTGTTCGAAAAACTTCTTTAGATTGATATATAATAACACTATATTCCCAATTAAAATGTATGTTCAATATAATTTTATTTTGTTATTTTTATTTATTTATTTTTTTATGATATAAATCCTAAAAACCGTATGTTTTCAATTAAAACCAAGAAGTTATAATTGTCTGACAATGATTGCATTGTAAGATGGTGGAATTTCATGCAGCTGACAATAAAAACGAAGCTGACAATTTTTTTTAATGTTCTGCCAATTTTAAATAAAGTGTTTACACGATTGTAAGATATCTGACAACTTCATTGTAAGGTGGTTGTGTGGCAATGTGCTGACAATGCTTTAGCTGACAACGTTGTCAGCAAAAAATTGTAAGTTTACACGATTGTAAGAAATTTTCTTACAATTTTTCTTACAATATTGTAAGATCTGACCATCATCTAGACATGGCAAAAGTAAAAAGGCCGCAAAAATTCATTTATAGTTATAAATTGTAAAATTAATAATAAATAAATAAATAAATGAAATTAATAAATTAAATGAAACACAATTGTCCCCAAATTATTTTTTGTTTGTTTTTTAGTTTTGCTTTAAGCGGCAATCAGCTGTTAAATTGGTTAAAAACAACTTCAGCTTGTTTTAATTTTAAAACATGTTTTTGAGTTAAAAGTATACTTTTACTTGTCTATGGTTAACAAAATTGCTACTTTTAACAAAAGTAAACTTTTTATTTCTTAAAGTGCATTTTGTTGTTGACTATGATTATGGGCCATTGACTTCTATTTAATTATTTTGGGTATTAAGTAGTTGTTTGCCTCTCCTTAAAAATATGTATTCTGGTCGGTTCGTAGTCGGTATTGAAAGTATTGAGGCTCGCGATATTATAAATTTTTGCGCTTTGATCTTGTGCTGATATTCTCCAATTTCGTGGGCCAAGCATTGAAAGATTTTCCTACATCGAAATTTTGCTTTTTCTTTAATTTTAGCTTTTTTATAGATATTGTTTTTTCCAGGTGTGGATTACTAGCCCGAAGTCCTACACAAGTAAACAAATAACTTGTTATTCAGAGCATTTCCCAATTTAAAACAGATTGCCAAAAATACTTAGTTTATGGATCCATGACTATTCGCGATGATGGCGGCACCGATAAGTTTTGCGTTTTCTGACTTTAAATTTTGAATACTCTTTGCATCACAATATATACGCAAATATTGTTAGTATGAACAAAAGCAAATGAGTACATATCAAGCATTTCTGTATATCTCAACTTAGTCAGTCATCAGTAACATACATAAATGACCATAAACTCCTTCGATTTTATACTTGACTTTTGGAACGCCATTGGTGGAGGGTATCTAAGATTCGGCATAGCCGAATATACCACTCTTATTTATTTAGAACATAAGCCTTGTACATACAGCTGGCTTGATCCCTGGACTTTAAAAAACTGTTTAACATTTCAAATTCGCTCCGCAAATGTGCGACTTGGAGGTACTTAAGGACTACGACCTACCCGAAAACAGCTTTTTGCAAACATCTCAACCGGGTTATATATCAATGAAAAGATAATTTTTTAGTATTTTTACTGCTTTTTTTGCTAATAAGGGTTCAAATAAGCAAAATGGAATTTTTATTGTTTTGCTTTTTATACCTACCATCAAAGAAAATAGGGGTATATTGAGATTGTCATTCCGTTTGTAATTTCCTTAATATTGGCTCAAAATTGATGCATATTCTGAATCCTAAGACGATTGAGCGATCTCCATATGTCTGTCTGTTGTTGGCTAGACGGACAAAATTTTACAAAAGTATTTTCAAATTCAATGCTAGCAACATTTAAACTTACGGAAACACAAATATACCAAAAGGATAGGAGGTTTGTGTCCCTGTCCGTCAAATGAAAGATAGCGCATTAAAAAAAATCGGTTCTCATTTAGTTAGAGCTCCCATAAAACCCCGACCGGGATTCAAATTAATGCTGATACAATGAAAACAATTGTAATAGCTTTGGCGGCTTAATTTAAAACAGAGAAGTTTTATGCAACTGTTGGTGAGCATATCGAATTTTATAGGAATCGGTCCTTATTTGACCGCTAAAATGCAACAAATGCCAGTTAAAAGCTATTAAACTATAAACTATATAAATACCAGTCAGTGTATAAAATTTTGTGACAATCGGTTATTTGGCTATGATTCGTATATATATAAAATCGCCTTTTTATATCTACAATCAAAAAGATTTGGAGGTACATACTGTAAATCAAAAATGCACCTACGAAATTAGATAGCTATCAATCAATGTTTAGATCATAGAGTACCACATAGAGTGCGTTCATATGTTTTACTAGGCACAAAAAAAAAAATAGAAAAAATAGCAAAAAATGTATAATGCCATTTCTTATATGAAGATGACGTATTTTAAATGTACTTTTGACGTCTCTTAAATGTACTTGACAGTTTCGTCCTCAGTCTAGTTCTGGTTTATGGTTTAGATACGGTAGATGCATTAGGAACACCTAAAAAAATATATGGGCCCACCGTATTACTATCAACATGTTTATCCTAACTACATATTAAGTGCAACGAAAAGTATTTAACAGCTTATTTATGTAAAACTGTACCCGGTTATGAGACTTAACTTTGGGCAAATTAAAAACTAGGGAAACTACTTAGATACTTGTAAATGTTGAACTATAAAGCTACTGCAACCGAATTTAGTCCAAATATTTTACCAGCAATACCGAATAGCGTAACAATTTTATTTCGAATTTGGTCCACATTTTGAATTGCTGCATTCTCGTAGATATATGACATATGTTTCTAAACATAACACAACTTGATGGTGGGTATACATAAGGTAACCATATTTTTTAGCCAAAATACAGAACAAACATATATTTAAAAAAAAAGTAAAATATCAAAAATACTTTTAAAAAGTTTTTGTTTATGGATTTGCAATATTTTTATTTTAAAAATTAACAAAACAAATAACACTGAAAACAGTGTAAAAAGTACAAGGTCGTGACTGTATGGGTAATATTATACTTTTAAATTGTATTCAAGCCCTATATTCAGTTTGACAAGTTAGTGACAGTCTTACTTTTATGGTGCTCCAAAGTTTCGCAATATTAGCATGATGCCTAAAAAAGTTGTCATCAGTTCAAAGAGGTAATCAGCACATACAAATATCGCTCAAATGCGTTTAGCAAAAATGAAGCCAAGAGTATAGAGAATATTTCTTGCTAAAATTTTATGACAAAAATGTATTTTTTCTCAGACATTTTTTAAAAAACTTTTTGGATTTTTCATTTACTATATTTGGGAAATTTGTGGCCACGTTAAAGCTTAACGATTTTTGTTAACACACCAATATAATCTGAACGTGTCTAGATAGTAAAAATAGGTAAGACCAGAGTGTGCAAACAAACTAAACCAAACAATTGAATTTGTTTTAATTCTGGCTTTGCAGTATGCAAAACAGAAACAAAACACAAATAATGATAATATAATTGTCAAAATGATTTGTTTTTCTTTTTTTGTAGACGAATGTTATTTAAACTTACTCTGCTAAATAGAATACAAAGGGAGCAAAACCCGTTTCGCAAACATTTGCTGAATGTTTTGATCCTTTTTTATTTAAAGCTAAAAGGAAAGACTGTTTCGAAAAATATTTATAATTCTGTTACATATCAATGTTTACACAAATGATGTCGTTGCAATAATGTTTGAGATTATATTTCTTTATTCTCCCGAACTGTGTATTTGTTGCTATAAATTGGGTTTTGATTTTGTTTCTTGTATTTTTATTTTTGTCTTTTCTTAAACAAGGCAATCTTTGTTAACGTCCAAATTTCAACTGAATGCTTTTGAAACTCATTTTCACGAGTTTCATTAATTAATATTTGATATTTCGGCTGCCTATCTTAGCATAATCATACACAATTGTGCAAACCAATTGCAAAATTTGTTTCCTTTTGTATTTAAACTATCCAAATATTCAGGTAAAACCTGGAGAAATATTTTTAAATTAAATATATTTTTTTCTGCATAAAATTAGCTGTGAGCCAATGTATTTATGTATGTTGACTTTATTTGCCTAGTGCAAAGTTCAAATTATATTTATTTATCATTTAGACAATAACGACAAAGTACACGATGCTTCTACATGAAAAAAATCAAATTAACCTCATCTATTTCTTATTTATCAAAATCCGCATTGATAAATAAAAAATACTTGTTTTCGTATTTTTCTGCAATTTTTTCGCAGTACGAATCTCAAGTCGTAGCAATCGAACAATTGTCCCGCTAGGAATGTAAAAGTCAAGAGTAATCTCACCAACACAATCATAATTGACACCACTGACTTAAATGTACGATTTTGAAGATGAGCACAAAAAATATTGTTTGTTTTTTGCTCTTTGATTTTCAAACGAATTTGTTTCGTTTAGTTCATGAAACAAAACGACTGAAGTAAAGCTGAATGTGTCTTTACATTCTACGAATGTTTGCAAAATATTTTGTTTGTTTTCACACTCTGGGTAAGACTATCTTGTGCCAATAAATTAAAATTTTTAACTCAAATTTTATAATTAGCAATATCTCAAAAATGGCATTTAGCAAAAAATAACTTTTATATTGTGAAAAATAAATCTCTGGTATTATAAAAATAATGTTTGTTCTACGACTTCTTTGTTTCTGAATTCTGTTAAAAGACGGCGCTATTTTTAGGTTACATACGGAAATCGCATTTTTAATAATTAAAACTTAAAAATAAGGTTTGACAATGTTCTACAACTTTGTTCAGTAGTAATTGGTCTAATTTTTTTCTGAATATACCAACATCGAAAAAGATCCAAATAAAATGTATTTGATACATTTGAAAGAAACATGTCAATACCGCAAAAATAGTTACTGTCAAAAGCTTTCAAAAGAGATGTCTGTGATGGAATTTCGACAAAGAATAAGGAATCTAGAGGCAAAAGTAGTTAACTGTACACCGAATCTGACACTTTTTTACACGATTTCATTCAAATTTCAATGTTAAGTTCACTTGAAGCAATTGGAGTTCTCATGTGATTAAAACATTTTAACTCACTAACTATTCCATTAGACAGCAATTTTTTATGTGCTTTAATTTAAGTTAAAAATTTAAAATTTGTTGGCACAAGGGAGTCTTTATGACCTATTTTTGGTATCTAGACACGTTCAGATAATATTCGTGTGTTCACAAAAGTTGTTAAGCTGCATGGCTACAATTTTTTTAAATATAGTGTAGGAAAAATCAGGATTTGCAAAAAGTTATGATCAATAAGTTAAAAACAAAAAAATATTTCTTTAACTTTCTTAAAAAAATCTATGATAAAATACATTTTTATCATAAGATTTTAGCAAGAAATATTCCCTACACTCTTGGCTACATTTTTGCCGAACATAGTTAAGCGATATTTTTAAGTTCTGATTAGCTATTTGGTAAAAAGTGATGACACCTTTTTTAGGCATCATGCAAATATTGCGAAATGGTCACTAACTTGGACAAACTGAGTATAGGGTTTTACTACAATTTAATAGTAGAATAGGGCCCATATAGTCACGACCTCGCACTTTTCAAAAGATGTTCATTTTTTGTGTATTGTAATTCAAAGAGTAAAAATATATATGTAGGAAAACACACTTGCTAATATATGTATACAAAAAGATCAAAGTTATAGGAACACAGTTTCTAAGATCATTGCATTAATATGCAGATAACTTCTGATATTAATTTGTACTCATATTGTGACGAATTTTAAACTTATCCGTCCCATTGTGCAAAGTTCACTGCTTATAATTCTTCCCCTCGCTTTCTAGATGTTTCTGTTGGTGTTGTTGTTATTCTGTTATTATTCTGCAGAGCAACATGTTTCTCTTATGTACAGTAAAGAGCATAGCAACATGTTTCTCTTTTATCTACATTCTCTCTCTCTCTCTCTCTGTTACTGTTAGCTTCAGATAACCTGTACAACGTATGTGTGAGTGTGTTCTTGTTCATGTGAGAATGTAGTGGAACACACATGAACTTTCGTAAGCCACATTGTTAGTGTAATCAACTACAGCTGCTCTTTGCTTACGTCTGCAGAAATTGCTAGAAACTCTCTTCTCTACTATATAAGGCCGATGGGCGAGTATTGTGGGAATAGTTTGATTTCAAACGCGTATAAGAGAAACAATGTGACTAAGAATATTTGTAAAGCAGTTTTGTGAAGTTTGTTTACAGTTTTTGTGAAAGTGTGTTTAAGTGATTCTAAAGTTAATAAAACGTTTACTTTGAAAAACTATCTAATGTGTTTTAATTAATTTGATTACGGTTGTTTGCAAAAAGAATTCCATCCACGTTTTTAAAGGAAAAACGTAACAATATTAAGACTACTAAGCAAACATTTTAGAACTCATGCAAGTTGAAATTTTAAAATATAAAATAACTTATCTTAGCACTTTTCTGAGCAATAAATTTTGTTTTACCATGTCTTCATATTCTTTTAAGTATTCTTTAAATTCAGTACAACAAAATAACCTATCCGTTGAAGCATTTGAACCAGATAAACATAAACCAAATTCAAAATGTTTGTAAAACTTATGTCTCTTTCTATTAAATGTTTAAAAATTTCTATCAACGTTCTTAAGCAAATTTGTTGTCCTTATTTTATTTCTTTAATTGTTCTGAAGAGGTGTAACTTTTAACAAGAGCTAATTCTTCAAATAAT
This sequence comes from Stomorhina lunata, assembly GCA_933228675.1. Classification (NCBI taxonomy): domain Eukaryota; kingdom Metazoa; phylum Arthropoda; class Insecta; order Diptera; family Rhiniidae; genus Stomorhina; species Stomorhina lunata. Next base: position 73,144,869 of record OW121740.1, on the reverse strand, counting down.
TTGGTGTGATTTATATTAAGCTCGTTTCTTTAGTCCATAACGTAAACACAACTGGATTCAACCTAGGGCTGCCAGACACAAATCTTGAAAAAGCTGGACATAAGAAAAAAAAGAACTTGACAATCCAAAAATTAGCTGGACATTAATAATAAAAACTTGTTTCATTATTTGCTTCGATGAATCTTTAAATTGTTTATAAACCGAATTACTAATACCGTAATTAACCGCACCGCTATCGAGAGAAAATAAAATCATCCGAGATGCTGCAGCTAATACATCTGAAACAATTTTCAACTGAAAACATATGTTATTCGCGTTTGTCGATGGCATTGATAACATGGGACGCCCATTGCGCGATTTGACTGTCGCCTTTTCAAGTATCGAGAAGGAATCTAATAAAATGGGTCTTGTCGTCAATGAATCAAAACAAAACTGCTGGTTTCTACAAGCAGGCAATCCTTATGAATTGGACCACATATAATCGCTGAGAACTATGGCTACGAGGTTGCAAAAGATTTTTTTTTACCTTGGTACCGACGTCAACATAAATGACGACATAAGTTTCGAAATCAAATTTAGAATCATACTTGCCAACAGATGAAATTTTGGAATAAGCAGACAGATAATAAATAAGGCTTTCTCTGTAAGAACTTAAACTACGCTCTATTAAACGCTTATAGTATCCGTGTTATTATATGGGGGCACTTGCACAGGCAGAGGAAGTGATTCTTGGAGTTTTTGAGAGGAAGATACTACGAAAAATCTTTGGACCAGTTTGCATCAACAATGAATATCGACATTGTATGAACAATGAGCTCTATGAGTTATACTTTGCATCGACATAGTAAAACGCATCAAACAGCACCGGCTGCGTTGGCTGGGACTGCGAATGCATGAAAATACTCCAGCAACAAAGTATTCGAAAACGTTCCCGAATGAACTTGTAAAAGAAGACGTACGAAAATTCGATGGAAAGGCCAAGTAAAGGAACATCTATCAAAGCTTGACCTACGAATTGGAGAATATGCGCACATGATTGAAGCGCTTGGAATTCTAAAATATACTCGGCATTTGACCTTAACATATTTTTGATATAGGCCATTTAAGTAAAGTAAGTACAATGGAGAAATTTCATAGAGGGTAATTTTATTACAAAATGAACTTGATCAAGCAATCAATTAATCAACGCATAAATCACTTAAGCAAATGTTGACACTTAGGTCAACATATTAATTTATTACATTTATTACATTATTAATAATATTATTTGTGTCATTGTTGTAATCTACATTTAAGGTATTATTAATTATATTAATTTGCAACTCTTGCAATTATTTAATTTGCGCATTAACACAGAAAAATATAATAACTAGGGCATTAACCAAGAAAATTGTTCAATTGCAGAAATGCAATTATTGTTGAGTCAGTTTGTATTAAATTTCTTTTGTAATTAATTTGTATAAAACCAATTGAACAAATAAATTCTTGTGTCAGTAATAAACCAAATTTAAAAGGTGTAATTATTATTAACATTGAGTTCTTCAGGTTAAAGTACTTGAAGAACATTCGACAAATAAAAATAGTTTTAATACAAGTTCATGTGCTTGTGTTGAATCTATTGTCAATCTCAACATTTGGTGACCCCTTTCTTTTGTGTTTAAAAGTCTCCTACCACCAGCAGTAAGGAACTTGATAGCATAAAAAGAGCAACACGCATCCTTCAAATTTCTGGAGTCTTAATTCAAGGATCAGGACAACTTGAAGTAATCAGAATTTACCCCACAAGTGGTAATATCAAAAAAAGTCGACATAGTCTAAAATACACAGTCAACATGACAACCCTTCAGGATCTTATCGTTCAGCAACAGGCAAGGGCAAGTGGTATTGAAAAAATAATTTCGACCATAAAAAAAGCCCCAATTGAGAGAAGAACTAAAGAATTTTATGAAGGCAAAAAGAACGAACTCATTGCCCAATGGCAGGTATTTGAGAAAGCAGAAAATAGAATTCGTGGCGACCCAACCTTATCAGAACTGGATCCTTATATTGTAACGAATCTATACAAATCAACTGGAGCAAAATACAATGCGTCAATTGAATATATTGAAATGGAAATAATGAAACTGTCGTCCTCAAACACCAAACCAGTGCCAACCGCAAGAAACACATCAGAAGGCATCTCAGGTGGCCAGTATGTCACAGAAGAAGTGAAACACAATCTACTAAAAATGCGAGACGCCACAATATCCAAAATCATGAGCACACTGGACGACATACTAGCAAGCGAATTCCAGTACTCAAGGCAGCAACTAGACGTCATACAAAAGGAAGTCGAGTACAACATGAAAACGATGCAGCAATTGCAAGACAAATTATGCAGCGAAAATATCGAGCACGACATACATGCATTCTTAACCCAACAAACAGAAATCACGAACAAGATAATGCAAATTGAAGGCCTAAAGGCAACTTTAATTCCAGAACCAATCAATCAACCAACATTCCAACAGGATAACCACACACAATATCTTCCAAAGGTAACAATACCAAATTTTAATGGGGATTACATGAATTGGCAACCTTTTTATGATATGTTCAACGAGATGATACACAAGAAGGCAATGCCAGCTATCCAGAAAATGTGGTTTTTAAAGACAAACATATCCGGAGAAGCCGCAAGATTAATACAGAACCTTTCATTAACGGAAACTAACTACGAAACGGCTTGGAAAACACTGCAAGACCGCTTTAATAATCCACGAATATTGACAAATAACATCATAAACAGATTGTTGAATCAGCCAAAAATAGCTGAGAACCCCTCTTCTGCAGCTATAAAGGGGTTGCATGACACAACACGCGAATGCTGTGCAGCACTCAACAATTTGAACATTAATACATCGACGTGGGACCCCATATTGGTCAACATATTATTAAAGAAACTAGACCATGGAACGCACATATTATATGAACAGTCCGTACAGCTACCAAGATCATTACCATCATTAGAAGAACTTTTGGGATTCCTGGAAACCAGATTTCAGTCATTAGAAGCCGTCGGAAGAACACAAACTACTCCAAAAAGAACTTTATCTGCAGCAACCGCTTCTAAAGACAATAACCATTGCAAATTATGCAACAATGGAATTCATCAGTTGTATTATTGCAACCGGTTTTTATCGTGGTCAGTGCCCGAACGATTAAGGTGGATACAGCAACAGAAACTCTGTGTTAACTGTTTCAAGGGTGATCATATGTCACGACAATGCACATCAAGTTCCTGTAGAAAATGTAAAAAAAAACACAACAGTTTAGTACATTTAGACAGTCATCCACGAAATACCAACACACTAAATTCACCATCCCCCAATTCTCCCACTGGTAGCAATACACAACCATCAACGGTAGCATCAGCTAACCACTCTGGGGCGCGGAAGGGATACGTGCTATTAGCCACAGCTCGCGTAAAAATTACAGGCAGTAATGGACGGTCTGGAGTCTTCAAGGCAATTTTAGACTCAGGGTCACAAATCAACATTGTGACTAACCGACTATTAAATCGTCTATCACTTAAGCCATCGCAGACATCCTTATGCATCGAAGGAATTGGCAATCAATCCAGAAATACGAATCAACGTATTAATTTAAATCTTCAATCTACAACAAGCAACTTCAGTACAAGGCTCGAGGCTTTCGTACTTCCTAACATTATTCCAGCCCAACCTTCAACCGAGTTCAACTGCAATTCTTGGCCAATACCAGACAACATCCAATTGGCCGATCCAGAATTCAACACCACTGCAAATATTGACGTTTTATTAGGCGCTGAATACTACCTCGAGTTGTTGACCACCGGTAAAATCCAACTCTCACCAGAATTACCAATTTTAAGAAACACAAGGCTGGGTTGGATTGTAAGTGGAAGAATAAGAGATAATACCAGCCACTCAGCAATATGCGCAGTGCACGGTGTAAGCGAAGCAGACACAGATGAGCTGATACAGAGATTCTGGAGACTAGACGAAATTGATGCTGACAACACCTTCAGTGTACAAGAAAAACTATGCGAACAACAATTCATTCAAACAACCACGAGAAATAATGAGGGTAGATTTGTAGTGCGCCTTTGCCTTTCAGAAAACCCAAGCTGTTTAGGAGATACGAAAAGGTTGGCCTTTTCAAGGTTACTTGCCTTGGAAAGGCGTCTTGCTATGAATCCAGACCTAAAAAGGCAATATATTGACTTCATGAAGGAGTATGAAGAGTTGGGCCACATGACCCGTATAAACAACTCTGAGGTTATGGATCCTCACTATTACATCCCGCATCATTGTGTAATCAAACCTGAAAGTAAAACTACTAAACTACGAGTAGTGTTTGATGCGTCGGCAAAATCATCATCAGGAATATCCCTCAACGACATATTATGCGTTGGCCCACCAACACAAGGAGACCTTTTTGGAATGATATTACGATTCCGAACTCCAACATTTGTGTTTTGTACGGACATTGAAAAAATGTATCGACAAATTCTCATTGATCCCGAAGACCGTAACATGCAACTTATTTATTGGAGAAATAATTCAAATGAAGCAGTAGGAACATACCAACTTAATACTGTGACGTATGGAACTTCTGCTGCCCCTTATTTGGCAACAAAATGTTTGCAACAATTAGCAGATAGAAACATGGAAAAATATCCATTAGGCGCTACAGCATTAAAACACGACTTTTATGTGGACGATGGTATGAGTGGATCCAACAACCTCCTAACAGCAATAGAAATACAACGGCAATTGACAAGTCTGTTACAAGAAGCTGGTTTTAACCTAAGAAAATGGTGCGCAAATCACTCCAAGCTGTTAAGTGGCATCCCCCCCGAAAATGTACAGCTGAACCTAGATTTCGATAACCAATCGACCAAGATCTTGGGATTAACATGGAATCCCAAGGCAGATGTTCTTTGCCTCAGAGCAGACATTCAAGAAACCAATAAAATCACCAAACGCACGGTAACATCAGATCTAGCCCGAATATTTGATCCTTTAGGAATCGCCGGTCCAGTGGTGGTCTCCGCTAAAATGTTTATACAACAACTATGGCAATTACAACTTTCATGGGATGAACCACTACCAGCAACCCTTAATAATCAATGGGCTACATTCCGTCAAAATTTGAAACATCTTAATAATTTAAACATCAACAGGCACGTGTTTGATGGCGAAAGTCCAAGCGATGCACAGATACACACATTCGTAGATGCTTCTGGAAAGGCGTACGGCGCCACAGTATACATACGTTCCAATCTTCGAGATGGGCGACTCATAGTGAGACTTCTATGTGCCAAGTCACGTATTGCTCCTATAAAAAAGGTGACTTTACCAAGGTTGGAGCTATGTGCAGCTCTTCTTGGGGCCCAACTCACTACAAAGGTGAAAAAGGAACTACGAGCTGAAAACACACCTACATATCTATGGTCGGATTCTGAGATAGTGCTTCATTGGATCAATTCAGCACCATCCTCTCTTCGCACATTTGTAGCGAATAGAGTAAGTAAGATCCAAGAACAAACCATAGGCATTCAATGGCGACACGTCAGCTCAAAGCAAAATCCGGCTGATCTCATTTCAAGAGGTGTGAATCCAGAAAAATTATCACAGTGTAGCCTATGGTTTTTTGGCCCAATGTTTTTACACGGCAACGTCAATCAATGGCCAAAGGAGTTTAATAAACATCAGACACCGTCTTCCTCCGAAGAATTAAGGCAAATTTCTGTCAGTGCTTTTTCAACAACTTCAGCTTCATTAGAAGATATCATATATAAAATCGAAAATCGCAACTCGTTCAAGACACTTCTAAGGATTGTAGCATACATACAGCGTTTCATTCGCAATACCAAGATACCGAAGAATGAAAGACCGGCTAACAATACACTAAGCCCTCTAGAACTCAATTCAGCTAAACTTCTTATAGTCAAGGCCATGCAATCCTCAGAATTTAAAAATGAAATGAGTACACTTAAGAGAGGAGATGAACTCGATAAGAAAAGTTCCATATGCGGTTTGTCACCTTTCCTTGATGAAAATGATATACTACGCGTCGGTGGAAGGTTAAATGCTTCAAGAATTTCATACAATGCTAAACACCCGATACTCCTTCCATACAACGATCCAATTTCAAAATTAATAATGCGAATGCTGCACCACGACAATCATCATTGCGGCCCACAAACCTTACTATCCGTCTCTAGACAACAATTTTGGATAATAAAGGGGAAGTCAATGGCCAGACACATCGTTCAATCCTGCGTTCGATGTACAAGAGCAAGACCGAAGCTAATGCAACAAATTATGGGAGAATTGCCAGCCTGTAGAGTGACCCCGACTCGGCCATTTCTAATATCAGGAGTTGACTACTGTGGTCCACTGTGGGTCCACTACAAGTTAAGAGGTAAGAGACCTCACAAAGTGTACATTGCAGTATTCATCTGTTTCTCAACAAAAGCAGTACATTTAGAAGTAGTAAGCGACCTTACTACAGAAGCATTCATTGGAGCTCTCAAGAGATTCATTGCACGTCGAGGACGTTGTCAAACCATATATTCGGACAACGCAACAAACTTCATGGGGGCACAAAATCAGCTTAATGAACTGAAGACCGCTATATTTACCAAACATGCACAAGAAGCAATAACTCGTTCTTGCAGTAATGATGGAATAGAATTCAAATTTATTCCTCCTCGCGCTCCCCACTTCGGGGGGTTATGGGAGGCAGCTGTTAAATCAGCAAAACAATTATTACTACGTAGCGTATCAACGGCTTCTTTGACACATGAGGAATTAGAAACAGTCATCATTGAAATCGAGGCTATTCTAAACTCACGACCACTAACACCTCTGTCTAGTGATCCAAATGATTTAACGGCATTGACTCCCGGCCATTTTTTAATCGGAGAACCACTGACGGCACAAGTAGACTCTGAAGCAACAAATACAACTACTTCCTTGGCAAGGAGATGGAATCTTGTATCTCAGCTTAAGCATGAATTTTGGACTCGATGGTCCGTGGAATATTTGCACCACCTACAAGAAAAACAGAAATGGAAAACGTCATCTGAAAATGCGAAGGAGGGAAGGTTAGTCATAATAAAGGAAGACAATTTACCAGTAATGCAATGGCCGCTGGGAAGAATCCTCAAAACTTATGAGGGTACCGATGGCAAGGTTAGAGTGGCAGATGTAAAGACAGCCTCCGGAATAAAGCGAAGACCCATTCACAGATTAGCGCCACTAATTCAGGAGGAAGAATTGCAAACAAGTAAAGCTTCCAAGCCCACTCACTCATTTAAAAAACCTAGGTCTGTTTCCAGCTCAATATTGCTCACATTGATAACAACGTTACTCCTACTCCCCGCGGTAATGAGCAGGAACGTTAAAATAAAAAATTTTCATAGTAACCCAGGATTGTACTTTGAGGGAATCGGAAGCGTAAAACTGATTACGGCTGAATGGAGACTAATGATCTACTACGACCTATCACCATTTATTTCCGAGTTAAGGGCTTTCCAGTCAGGAACAACTACCTTGCAACAACTATGTTCACCCATTATACACAATTCCACTTGCAACATATTGACGACGAACTTAAATCAATTAAGGGAAGAATTGATTGAAGAGAAGGAGCTATTCTCAAGCAGCAGAGTAAGGAGGGGAGCTCTCAATATTGTAGGGAACGTCGCACGGTCCTTGTTTGGAGTTCTGGATTCCGACTATGCAAACGAAATGTCAAACACCATAAGGCAGGCTAAGGGTGAAACAGATTATCTTTTTCAACTACTTAAAAATCAAACATCCATTATTGACTCAACCATTAATATCATCAAACAAGATGAACGCAACTCTCAAGGACAATTAATGGAAATTGTCAACAAGGTCAATGAACAGGAGAATGCAATAGCCAAGCAATCTGATCAAATCAGTCGAACACAATCAATATCTCTTTTAGCCAACCAATTGACGTTAACCGCAATAAATTTACAAAGAGTTGAAAGGGAAATCATTGATGTCTTAACCGACAGCCACCATGGGAAGGTTAGCCCACTTTTGTTGTCCCCAACACAGCTAAGCCAAGAGCTAAGTATAATAAAGGCGCACCTTCCAACACAACGAACCCTTCCAATTGAAGACGACGGTTTAATACAACTATACAAATTAATGAAGGTCAAGGGAGCAGTGACAAAGGGCGAAGTGATATTCGAAGTCATCCTGCCTTTAGTCAACCATCAGTTCTTAGAACTGTTCAACATAATACCCGTCCCAACTATAAAGAACAACACTCTAATATCAATCAATGGAGAAGAATCAATTCTAGCTATAAACCACCATAGAGACGAATACATTCCATTCACAACTCACGAACTATCAAACTGCATCGAGGCCAAGAGTGACGTTTTTATCTGCAGTAACAAGCAGTTCAAATTAAGAAAAAATGAAGAGAACGATTCCTGCGAATTCAACATATTTAACAATCGACAAACAACCAAGTGTAAGTTCATTCAATTGATAGGCAATTCAACTTGGACACAACTAAAAAATCCAAACAAATGGATCTTCGAAACTACCTCAAAATTAGAAATTTCAGCAGTTTGCGGTGCCAACTCTACCCAATACACATTAAGAGGCACTGGAATACTGGAGCTCGAACCAAGCTGCACACTCAAGGGTACCTTCATCACAATTCAAGGTCATTTTGGGTTATCTAACACCTTACATACGTCATACACACAACTGATGCCTATAGATTACATTAGCGAACCACAGGAGATAACTAAAATATTCAACACCACCAACAACCAGCTCGAGACCCATCTGAACCAATTAAATTCTCTTAGCAGACAACTAAATGAATCAACCGTTATTCGTATACCAAACCTCATCAAGTCCAATAGTCTCCACCATCATACCGTAAGCTATTCCGCACTGGTCATCTCCGTATCACTCCTGATAGCCATCTTAGGCTTCAAACAATATTCAAAACAGCACAAGAACACCAATTATAAATGCAACAACCATATTCCTCAGCCAGCCCCACGCACAGGGGCCTTCATCATTGATATAGTGGACACCTGAATTCGATCAACTTGCGTCATCACCGACCATGAGTTAATGCGGGGGATAATGTTGACACTTAGGTCAACATATTAATTTATTACATTTATTACATTATTAATAATATTATTTGTGTCATTGTTGTAATCTACATTTAAGGTATTATTAATTATATTAATTTGCAACTCTTGCAATTATTTAATTTTCGCATTAACACAGAAAAATATAATAACTAAGGCATTAACCAAGAAAATTGTTCAATTGCAGAAATGCAATTATTGTTGAGTCAGTTTGTATTAAATTTCTTTTGTAATTAATTTGTATAAAACCAATTGAACAAATAAATTCTTGTGTCAGTAATAAACCAAATTTAAAAGGTGTAATTATTATTAACATTGAGTTCTTCAGGTTAAAGTACTTGAAGAACATTCGACAAATAAAAATAGTTTTAATACAAGTTCATGTGCTTGTGTTGAATCTATTGTCAATCTCAACAGCAAAAAAGAAAACAAGTAAGAGTGGTATATTCGGCTTTGCCGAATCTTGGATACCCTTCACCAATGGTGTTCCAAAAGTAAAGTACAAAATCGTAAGAATATATTGTTAATTATATAGTTTCTGATTACAGACTTAGTTGAGCCCCACACAAATGCTTGATATGTATATTAATTTTCTTTTGTTCATACTAAATGTAATTCCTAGCAATATTTAGCTATGTCGGAAAACGAAAAACTTTTCGGTGGCGTCATTATCAAGAATAGTTATGGATATTTAAGCCAGCCAGTAGCTTCGATATATGTGTCTATTTTACGAACACTTAATAAAAGATGCTTCAAAATGTAGATGACCTTAGATTTACAAGAGCACATCGATTTGATGAAGATTAAGTATTCTGGCATGCAACCCAAAAATGCAGTGCCCAGTGAGGGTTGTGTACTTTAATTCGTACGAATTATCCAAATAGTAAAAGTTCTTGATTAGTTATGTAAAACTTTGAAGTTAGCGGACTGATTTAGTCAAAGCTTTAACAATGATTGTCAATGTAAACAAGCCTCAGAATTATAGGGTATAAACTCTAAGTTTTAAATACATACGTGAAATATATAGCTTTTAAATGGAATTATGATGAATACTTCATCAATAATAATGTATTGTTCTTTCGATCTGTCCGATGGATGTGTGGAAAGTTTTGCTCTAGTTCATTGTGCAATTATAATGTGATTTAATTTATCAGTATTAAAGTGATTCACGGTAGGGGTTATATGGGAGATTTCACTAAATGTAAACCGAGCTCGACGATTTTCAATACCGAACTTTTAGAGAGATCAGAAATACTTTTGTCAAATGTTGTGAATCTAGAAAGTATATTTTAGGCGCTATCGCCCTGAATAACGATATTGTACAACGTCTTAATACTAAATGTCATCATCGTATCTATTATAATTTGTAATTTATTAGCTACTAAGAGATTGCCTCAGGCGAAGTTATACGGAAGCAATTGTCAAACGTGAACGGATTTCTCCCAATTCCAATTACAAAATTTAAATTTTCGTTGATATGTGAGATACATACATACATATGTAGGTTTTGAACGGATATCATGTACTCAGTTACATTTTTGTACTTCCTAGGAAGATTACCTATAATTTGATATATAATACATTCTCAAATGTTCAAAAGTCAGACACAAAATTAAGATAAATGCAGTGTGTCTGTCTGCTAAAATCAGATTTGTGGAGCTCCTGGAAGGTATAAATATATGCATTTTACACAAAATTTTAGGATATCGTAAATTTCATCATTGTCGATCAAAACACCTGAAATATCGCTTAAACACTAAATTATATCTACCACAAATTACCGAATGCATCAGAGTTTAGGTAATCCCCTGCGAAGTACGCTATTAAATTTCATCAAAATAAACATCTTAGATATCGACAAAACAGGAGTTCCAAAAACTTGACTACAACAGAAACAAGTAAGAGTGGTATATTCGGCTTTGCCAAATCTTGGATACCCTTCACCAATGGTGTTGCAAAAGTACTTAATGTAATTCCTAGCAAAATTTGGTTATACTAGTATTAAATGCAAAGAAAATTAAGAGTCGGAAAAAGAAAAGCTTTTGGATGGCATCATCGTCTAGAATAGTTATGTACCCAAAGGTTAGGTTGGGCAGGTGGCTGATGTCTAGGGAAGCTTCAATTGGGTTCTAAAGTGGTCCCTTTGTGAAAGATAACCATTACTAGACTACAAGTAGAGAATGCATATTTAAGCCAGCCAGTAGCTTCGAAATAAAATAGACACATATTTTACGAACATTTAATAAAGTTCGATAGACCAGATAAACCATGCAGAAAAGATGCTTCAAAATGTAGATGCCCTTACATTTGCAATAGCACATCGATTTGATGAAGTTTAAGTATTCTGGCATTCAACACAAAAACACAGTGCCCAGTGAGGGTTTAATTCGTACGAATTATCCAACTAGTAAAAGTTCTTGATTAGTTATGTAAAACTCTGAAGTTAGCGGACTGATTTAGGTCAAAGCTTTAACAATGATAAGCCTTAAAATTATAGGGTATACACTCTTAGTTTTAGATACATATGTGAAATATATAGTTTTTGAATGGATGGATATCAGCTTTGTCGGAAAAGTTATTAAAGATTTACTTATTAATCTGAAGTTAGTTAATTAATTAAAATGAACACTTCATCAATAATATTTGGGATGTATTGTTCTTTCGATCTGTCCGATGGATGTTTGGAAAGTTTTGCTCTAGTTCTTTGTGCAATTTTAATGTGATTTAATTTATCAGCATTAAATCGATTCCCGGTCGGGTTTATATGGGAGATTTCACTAAATGTGAATAGAGCTCGCCCATTTTCAATATCGAACTTTTCAAGATATCAGAAAATGTTGTCCCTCTAGAAAGTTTATTTTAGGCGCTATTGTCCTGAATATCAATATTGTACAACGTCTTTGTACTAAATGTCATCATCGTATCTATTATAATTTGTCATTTATTAGCTACTAAGAGATTGCCTTAGGCGAAGTTATAAGGGATCAATTGTCAAACGTGAACGGATTTCTTCCAATTGCAATTAAAAAATTTAAATTTTTGTTGATACTTACATACATATGTAGGTTTTGAACGGATATCATGTAATCAGCTGCATTTTTGTACTTCCTAGGAAGATTACCTATAATTTGATATATAATACATTCTCAAATGTTATCATAATGTTCAAAAGTCAGACACAAAATTAAGATTAATGCAGAGTGTCTGTCTGCTAAAATCAGATTTGTGGAGCTCCTGGATTTTACACAAAATTTTAGGATATTGTCCCACCCTGAATTTTATCATTGTCGATCAAAACACCATCGCTTAAACGCTAAATTATATCTACCACAAATTACAGAATGCATCAGGATTTAGATAATCCCCTGCGAAGGACGCTATTAAACTTCATCAAAATAAAGATCTGAGATATCGACAAAACAGGAGCTCCAAAAACTTGACTACAACAGAAAAAAGGACAGACAGGTAGACGGACGGACAAACAAACAGACGGACGGACGGGCAAACAAACGGACGGACAGACGGACGGAGGTCGCGAAATCGATTCTTGTGCCGATTCTGAGTTGATCGGTACAATTTGAATGGTATTCATAATCAGATTTGTGGAGTATATATATCAGATTTTACACAATCGGTCCATAAACACCTGAGATATCGCTGAAACAATACTTACAAAATGTAAACAAAATTTCTTAGACACGTACTTTGGGCAATTTGCTGTACATCAAATGTAGTGTTATTGCGATATCTTAATTGTTTATGGACCGCTTTGGATAAAATTTAATAACGTGCTTGGCGGGGGAATTTCCTAAAATCTGATATAAAATGTATGTAGGTCCGTGCTAAAGGAGGATGGTTTTTCCTATTTCTGCATTTCATTTTTTCAACAAACATTCTCTAATGCGAACTTTGAGCAATTTGCGATACATCAAATTCAGTGTTTTGGCGATATCTCAGTTGTTTATGGACCGATTTTGATAAAATTGTACAGGGTGCTTTGGGAAACTATTTCCTACAATCTGATGTATAACATATTATCACATGTACACCAGGAGTATATTTTTTCTCTTGTTATTTAAAAGTGTGTTTTAATCAAAAATTTTAAAATTTTCGTCTAATTTTTGGTATTTTTTCGATATTTTCGGTGTTTATAAACCGATTTTAATGAAATTTAATAGAGTTCATTGCGGGAGAATTTCCTAAAATCTGATATATAATTTATGTAAGTCCACTCCAGGGGCTTCAGAAACTTGATTTCAACAGACAGACAGACGGACAGACAGACAGACGGACATCGCTTAATCGATTCTCCTCCCGATTCTGAGTCGATCAGTATAATTTTTATGGGGTCTACGATCACTAACAAAAAAATAACAAACGGAATCACAAACTTATAATACCCTTTCACCTATTGGTGAAGGGTATAAAAAATACAAACTTCACCTTTCAGCTCGACAAATTTAATTTTAGCTTGACATTGGACAGGCACTAAAAAAGCTGGACAATCCAGCCTGACTGGCAACCCTAATTCAACCTCATCACATTTATAAAATTGGGCTGCTTTAGATTCATCAAAATTCACATAATTTGCAGTCAATAAGCGTTGAATACGACTATTTTGGATAATATTTTTGGTATTTTGCCATGGTTGTAGGAAATTAAATAGTAAAAAAATATAGTACAAATAAAAAACATTAAACAAAATACGGAACATTTTTACATTTTTCCTTAAATAATAATTTATATAGAACAGACCTCTCAAATACAGTACTGTGCTCTATAACAGAGTACGTATGGTCACCGTAGGTATACAAGATTTGGCATAGCCGAATATAACAGTCTTACTTGTTTTATACTAACTAAAGTTTTTAAGAGAAATTAGATTGACTTAAAGAAATAATTATTCAATTAACTTTTTTATTTCATAACACATTTCAGATTATGTTTAATTACCTGATAAGAAGATAGTTCTTTTACAAAGGTATTTTCACTCCGTCTCATATTATCAAATAGAACGTCTTGCTGAACATCTCGGTTTTTATCAACAAATCCCTCTGCGGTATATATAACACAACCTGCATAATGTTTAATTCCAAATTCAGTTTCCCAATGTCTGCGATCAACTCCCTTGATATAATACGGATTGAATTCAAATTCAACATGCATGTTGTTGAGGTATGCAGTATCTGATCCTTTAGGCATATGACACTGTTCAGTTAATAATTTAAAAATACATCTGGGCGGTTTTTCAATTAGTTCTAGGCACATGGAATTGTCGGTAAATTCAATATGTGAATACGCTATCTCCTCTTGTTTGTACTATAAATAAATAGAAACAGAAAAATACAATTAATTAAACATTTGTATCCTGTGTTGCCAAATAAAAACATATTTCTGACAAACGAGAATTACTTCTTAATTTTATTTAAATTAAAATCAACCAACAGGTGATATGGTAACATAAGTTTGTGCATCCGTATGTAATTTTTTTTTATTAAAGATCGTACCCCCATATATAATAATAAATAATAATTTTTAAGTTTCTTAATTTTTTTAGCAATATCTGAAGTGTTTACGGAACCTTAGTGCTTTTGGAATCTCAAAAATATATGATTTTAATAAGGAATCTAGAGGCTTAACTACTTTTGAATTTTGCGTGTACCGAATCAGGTAATTTTGGTTAATTTTTTTTTAAATTTTAAGTTAAAATTTAGTAACTATCAAAAAATTAGAAGTAAATATAATAGCGCATGTTCAGAAATCGTAACTAAAGTCTACAAATTGTTTTGTCACTTTTTCCAGCAACTTTTGATAAAAAGGTGTTAAGTAAATATTTTACGTTAAGAGGTTGTGGGTTCGAATCCGGGCTCAGGTTCATATCATAAATTTTTATTTTTAATAATTTTTATGATTTTTAAATTAGATTTATAATTTTTAGGAATACTGAAAAAACTATGTGACACTTAGCAGTGTGGAATGCTGCATTTTCTGTCCCGTTACGGACTTCATCAGCACACTGTGTCACCAACTGTTGCCTATTTAACTGAATTCTTAAGCGAAATGGAAAACGAGAATTATGTTAACACTCATTTCTATTTCACCTATGACCATATGATCGATTCAGTTAGACGAACTTATCCACCATAGTTTTTTCCTTTATGTTTCGTATTCCTATCCTTTATTAATCTACATTTACTTCGTACTTTAACCAACTGTCAGCTGGTAATAAAGACAAAGAGTTTTGTTTTGACAAGTTTTTGTTTATTCTTTTATTCAACTTGAAAGAGTTAGTGAAAACATGTAAATCGCGGTGCCCATGCAATTTAATTGAAAGAAATTAATTTTTAGTTGAACCACGAATTCAATGTTAAGGGTTGTGGGTTCGAATCCGAGCTCAGGTTCATATCATAAATTTTTACTTTAAATAATTTTTATGATTTTTAAATTAGATTTATAATTTTTAGGAATACTGAAGAAACTATGTGACACTTA
This sequence comes from Stomorhina lunata, assembly GCA_933228675.1. Taxonomy (NCBI): domain Eukaryota; kingdom Metazoa; phylum Arthropoda; class Insecta; order Diptera; family Rhiniidae; genus Stomorhina; species Stomorhina lunata. The sequence continues at coordinate 73,129,190 of OW121740.1, read as the reverse complement.
GCAGTGTGGAATGCTGCATTTTCTGTCCCGCTACGGACTTCATCAGCACACTGTGTCACCAACTGTTAGATGCCAGTAGTTAAGATCATCAATTTAACTGAATTCTTAAGCGAAATGAAAAACGAGAATTATGTTAACACTCATTTCTATTTCACCTATGACCATATGATCGATTCAGTTAGACGAACTTATTCACCATAGTTTTTTCCTTTATGTTTTGTATTCCTATCCTTTATTAATCTACATTTACATAACGGATATCTTAACTTAATATCGGAAAAAATGTATTTTGTTGGTCGTTGGAAAATATGGTCACCACAACTATAATAAATTTACTTGGATATTCAGTCAGCAGGCCGGACGAACATCGTTAAATTCACTTAGAATGTGATTCTGAGTTGATTGGTGTACTTAAAGATGGATGTAAGACTAATATTTTATTGCGTTAGAAATGCAGCACAAACCCAATATACCCCTTCCACCCATGCTGACGAAGGATAAAATTATTTCTACACTTAAATCGCTCAGATTAAAATATTTGTAAATTAAAATTTATGTCCGATCTTCTTTACCCACTTCAAACGCTAGATCGTTTACATTATTTTGATTATAATCATCACACTAAAAACCATCGTCTTCAATAATTTTTTTACCTTTATTTATTTTAAAAAATCTTTAAACGATTTTCAAAAATCTTGTTTGAAAAAAATTCTCCAAATATTTTTACTGTTCACAGAAAATTTTGAAATAATCAAAAAAATTAGTTTGAATTAAAATTATTCAAAAAATTTTATTGTGAATAAAATTATTCAAGCTAAATTTTCTTAAATAAAAAAATTTTAGGTGTTTTGAAGAAATTTTAATTTTATTTACAAGCAATAAAATGAAATAAAGAAATATTTTATTTCTTTTAAAGGAATACAAATTTAAATTATTTCAATTTTTACAAAAAAAAATATTGATTTCAAAATTTGTATTTGAAACGTAATGGTTTTAAATAATAACTTTCGCGGACGCTGACGTGTATATCCGTCATAACAAAAGTGGGACATGACGTTCATACACGTCATAAAAATATTTATTCCTAAAATGTTAATTATTGAAGTTTTTCAGCAACAGATCAGCATCTGTGCTTGATACATTGCTCTTGCATACAATGAATGTATATAAATAAAGTTGCAACCAAGAAATCATATCAAATGTTTATCTGTTGATAAGCTACAAAAAATAACCGCTCATAGCTTCCAGGAAACGCATGACGCTCATAGACGTCAATTGTACATGCAAATTACTTCAGTTGTGGAAATCGTGTGTTTGTGGACAGTCGCAAAAATACTGGACAAAATTTATTTAGTGCTTTGTATTAAATAGAAGGTAATTTTAAGTTTTTCAATTAAATTTCGATAGCAATAAACTTCTATCGTTGTTAAGTTGCAGCTTTATAATAAATGTATTTTAAAACATAGGTTCTCTGTCTAAAATTTAAAGTTTTTTTACATGGCATATGAAAAAGAAAGGGCAAAATTAGAGAAGTTGTTTGCTGAAGAAGATTCTAGCGAGAGCTTCTCCGAAATAGACTCAGATACTTCAGAGCCATTTGTCGATGATGGAGAATATTCTGGGCGAGATGCAAACTATGTTCTAGACCTTCTAAGCTCAGAAACGTCATCAGTATCCTCAATAGATGACTCAACTTTAAATAATGTCACCTGTGGTAATGAAGCAGATTTTAACGAAACCGAAGTAAACGCAGAAGCTGATGAGGATGAGTGGTTATCAGATACGGATAGTATTCCCGATTTTTGTTTTGATTCTAGTCAATCTGGAATAAAATTATTCTTACCAGAAAGCCCATCACCGTACGATATGTTTTCACAACTTTGGACATCTGAAATTACCAGAACTTTTGTAGAATGCACTAACCAATACGGAAAAAACTTGTTTCAAAACGTACGAGGAACCAGGAAATGCCGTAATAAAGTATTGAAAACACTAACGAGAAGGAAATAGAAAAATTTTTTGGTTTATGCCTTCTTCAAGGCCAAATAAAGTTTCCTACAATTCGTAAATTGTTTACAAAGGATACGTTGTACTATCACCCAGTTTTCCCATCTACTATGTCTGGAAGAAGATACGAACAAATTTTGCGTTGCATAAACTACGAACGATATCATATTTTATATATTTTCTTAAATTAGCTGTTAATTTAAAAGTTTGCTTTGACGTGTACAAATGTCACATGTACATTTTAAAGATGTTTAATATTTTGAAATTCCTAGACGTATATATCCGTCTGACGGCAATCAACGTCATGGCACCCAACGCAATCGATGAGGTATACAGAGCGTCGCGACGGCTAAAAACGTTAAAAATTGTATGTCCTTTTTATCCTTTAGGTCGATAACATTTTTAATTTGGAACGGTTTGGTGTTTTTAGAATTTTTCTGTCTTTAAAAATAACAGAGATATAGAAAAATGCCCACGGGAAACCCTTCCTGAAAAGGGGTGTCCGCGAAAGAGTTAACATAATAAATCCCCAAAAAGATCACATGCAAATTGAGTCGTTCAGTGGATAAAGGGAATGAGTCCAAAAATTTGAAACGGAGAAAAACAACGAAACAGTTGGCGTTGACTTTAGAGCTAGTTCTTACAACAAAACTCAAAACTAAAATTGCAAATATATAACGTTAATATGTAAGTGTATGTGTTCACAAAGCCTGTTAATATGATACAAATATGTTTTTATTGCTAAGAGTCTCAGTGGAAAAAGGGAATGAGTCCAAAAATTTCTTTGTTGTTAAAATCGATTGCGTTTGACTTTCGTTTGTTTTGACTTTCAGCACTCGTTCGGAAATGAAAAGAAAAAATATCCGTCTAAATATTGGCTTACCTCGCGTGGTGTTTTAATCGAATTACTATATTTTTACTATATTTTTGAAAAATGCTGCATCGGGAAGAATACCCACAAATTTTATGCGTCGTGAAATGGGTACTTCAGAGAAAGAAATTTTGTCTGCACGTCTAATAGATCGTTCTGTGCGTCCCTTGTTTGCCAATGACTACAGAACTGAAACACAACTGGTACGCAATATGTTGGGAATGAATGCCGTGTACTCACCAGATGTTTTGGCCATAAATGCAGCCTCCTTGGCTTTGGGTTTAAGTGATATACCCTGGAATGGTCCAATTGGCGCTGTAAGGTGTGTATAAAGAAAAATTACATAATTTCCCTTTAATGGTTCTTATGAAATATTCCGCATGACCTAGACAAATTAAAATATAATAAATTTGTTCTTTTCCTTTCCCAGATTGGGCCTATGTGAAGGTGAAATTATTGTTAATCCCACAAGGCGTGATCTACAATCCTCGCAACTAGACATTGTGGTAACAGCCACCAAGCAAAATCTTGTTGTTATGCTGGAAGACAGGTTAATGAGCAAATAAAGAATGCTGTAAATAGCATAGGTGAAATGCGTTTGCGTGAAATATTCCAAGACGAAAGACACTACAAACTGTCGAGAGATCAGGCTGTAAATGAAGTGCGCTCAAATGTTATAGACAAAGTTTGGCCTAGTCATCCGGATACAGAACCTGCTCTAATAGCAGAAGAGTTTAATCGTTTGTGTAAAGCACAATTTAGGGAATTGATCTTTGAGACTCAACAAAGATGCGATGGCTAAAAAATTCCTAAGGTTCCTAACTTTAAACAGCTGTTAATTAAACATCGATGAACAAAAGTGCATGAATCTTTCCGCAAAACACTCATCTGGAATCTAGTTTGGGTATAAAAAAGGAATTTTAGCAAGAAAATAAGAATAATGGGAATTATGAGGAAATATGTGTAATGTTGCCTGTAGGCAACAACGGGCACGAAAGGGTTAAAGGACACAAAAAATTGGCAAATAGCGAAAAGATAAAGGAAGGCAAGAAATAGAGATAAATAAGAGTGATTAAAACAAAGTTAACAAATTATTAATGCAATATAAATGCAAGGGAAATGAGTCCACATTCCCTTTTTCAACTGAAAATAAAAATTTTGTGTTCCGCGCAAAAAAATATTTTGTCTTTAAAAGGGGTCTTCAGTTAAAATTTGAAAACAATATTTTTGTCATACATTGTTAGTCCTAAAAGGAAGTGTATCCACTCTAAATCTCAAAAATGCTAAAAATTGACTCATTCCCTTTATCCACTGAACGACTCAATTGTTATTTTATTTTAAACAATCTTAAATAATTCTAACTTAATTATATTCCTTGTAAGTAAACTAAATAACAAAATAATTAAATTTTGTTCAATATTTTATAAATAATCGAAATGTACAGCATACACATATATATACACATAATTCCCCGACAACATTCCAATTGGAACAAGGGATACTTCTCTCAGAAAATGAGCTGCATCCGATTCTATTTTTAGACTCATTGAAAGAGACCTACGTTTTAACGCCGGCTCCGAACGGCAAATGCATTAGTTACAGAAGTTTTACATAGCCTAATACTCAATAACCAGTGGCTAGCTGAGTTTAAGGTGAACCGCCGCATTTTTTTAAAACTAATTTTTTTTCAAGTGGGTCTGGTCGGGGATTGAACTTAAGACCTCTGGTATGCTAGGCGGATGGCTAACCTGCTATACCACAGCGGTTCACAAAGATTAAGTTTATTTATTAAAAATATTAATCCTAAAAATATATGGGGACAATATTGTCCCAAATTTTTTTTGTCACTTTTAAGGATTAAATACTTTTTATAATAAAAAAATTAATCTGATCCAGTTGATGGATGTGACTGCTGTCCAGAAAATAAGATGGAATGGCAACGACGTCGCCAAGACACCAAAAGGCTGTATTACAGCTGTCATGAGAGTAGACACGAATTTGGTTGCGGTTTTATGGTTAACAAAAGATTGCGGAAACTTGTTTCCAGGTTCACCCCAGTGAACGAACGATTAGCTATAAAGCTAAGTACTTCCATTTGAGTTTGATTTGTGCCCACGCCCCAATAGAGGATAAAAATTATGATGTAAAGGAAGCCTTTTATGAACAACTTGAGGAAGTTTACGATAGCCTTATCACGACGTTAAAATAATACTGGGTGATTTTAAAGCAAAGTTAGGACATGAAAGTTGTTTTGAGTCTACTGTTGGTAAATTTAGCATGCACAGCGTAACCACTGACAATGGTATGAGATTAATCTCCTTTGCGGCTGTTTGCAATATGGTCGTGAGCAGCACCAGATTTCAACACCTTAACATACACAAAGTTACATGGGTGTCTCCTGATCAACTAACGAAAAATCAAATAGACCATATTTTAGTCGATACTCATCAAGAGTGTGGGATGTGCGTTCCATGCTTGGAGCTAACATAGACTCCGATGACTACCTTGTTGTAGCCAAGGTGAGAACACGTCACGTCTAAGTGTGTCGAGAAGCGTACAGGCAGAAGCGCAAAGGAAGTATGACGTGAAAAAAACTAAAATCTCAGCAAATTGCCACTGATTACACCAAACGGACAACTCAATTGCTAAGAGAGAATAACTCTGGCTCAAACGATATTTGCACGCTATGGCAACATATTGCCAACTCCATGAAGTCTGCTGCAAAATCGGTAATAGGGCACCAAATCCCTCATGCTAAAAACTCTTGGTACGACGAAGAGTGCCGAAACGCCAGATCTAACCTTTGGCAATAATACTTGGGTGTGATTGTTTCGAGAATCTGTACAAGTCTTAGAATGTTAGGGTATACGAAATTAGTGAGATATAAAGCTTTCGAATGGACATCAGACTTATACTAGAAAAACTAATAGTTACTAACGTAAAATATCTATATCGGAAAAGTAGTTATAAATTTAGAGTAAATGGACTTATTAAGATGAATACGTAAACGATAACATTTGAGAAGAATTATTCTAGCCTTAGTATCCAAACTATTTTTCATACATGCATTTTTAATTGGCATATATTAGAACTATATTAGAAAGTCAGTGGTTAACCAAGTCCATCTCCCAAGTAAGTAGACCGATTTTGATGGGTTCTTCCTCAATAATATTTGAAAGTTATCTTTTATCGAACCATTTCAGAGTAGACTCGTAACTACGAACATATTTCTTTAACAACTATTAGGTTTAGATGTATGTGCAAAATAAGTTTAAAAAAAAATTATAGGCTGTCAATTTTTGAAAATTATTTTCTGTGTAAATCCTAGAAAGATAGTCCCCATCGACATACAACAATTCATATATAATGGTAGCTACGTTAATACCCGTTAATAAAGTGAGCCAATATGTGCCGCGAGTTCCCCCATAAGAACTATATAAACATGGGTCTAGGACGTCGGGCCAAGACACCAAAAGGTGACCTATATTACAGCTGTCATGAGATAAGGCACGAATTTGGTTGGGGATTCATAGTCAGCAAAAAAATGCGAAACCTAGTCTCCAGATTCACCTCAGTTAATGAAAGATAAGCAACAATACGTGTAAAAGCAAAATACTTCTATCTGAGTTTAATTTGTGCTCACGCTCCCACAGAGGATAAAGATGAAGATTTAAAAGAAGTATTTTATGAGCAACTCGAGGAAATATATGATAGCTGCCCTAATCATGACGTAAAAATAATACTGGGCGATTTTAACGCAAAGATTGGACAGGAAAGTTGCTTTGAGCCCACTATCGGTAAATTCAGCCTCCAAAACGTAACATCTGTATAAGGTTGGTCTCTTTTTTGCTGCTGCTAACTAGCACCAGATTACAACACCGTAGAATACACAAAGCTACGTGGGTGTCTCCCGATCAAATGACAAAAAATCAAATAGACCATATTGTAGTTGACGGAAGGCACTCATCAAGCGTATTGGATGTGCGTACAATTCGGGGAGCCAATATGGACTCCGATCACCATCTCGTTGCAGCCAAGATGAGAACATGCCTGAGTGTGTCGCTAAACATGCAGACAGAATCGCAAAGGAAATTTAACACCACCAAGCTACAACCCCATCAAATTGCCACAGATTACCCGCGACGAATAGTTCAATATTTCTACTCCCAACGACATCAGTGCTCTATGGCAACATATTGCCAACTCTATAAAAACTGATGAAAAACTGTATTGGGGTTCCAAAACTCTTTTCCAAAAATTCTTGGTATAACGAGAAGTGCCGCGATGCCACTGCTGCGAAAAATGCAGCCTACAGGGCAACCCTGCAGTCAGTAGTTACTCGTCGTACCTTAGAAAGATATAGAGAAAGAAAGAGGGAAGAGAAACGCCTATTCCGAAGAAAAAAGAGAGAAATTGCAAGACGTGTGTTCGAGGAGATTGAGTAATATAAAAGTCGTAATGAAGTGCGTAAATTTTATCAAAAAGTTAAACACTAAACGGATGGTTTTAGCAATTGTATTTTCTCCTGCTAAACTGTGGAAGAAGCACCTTTTTAAATTGTTAGTATCAAATGAAAGCGATCCAGATGAGACGCCTGAACAAATTAATGATGACCACCAAACCAAAATGAGATTAGAATCGCTATAAATCGATTAAAAATAACAAAGCTGCGGGTGCCGATGGTCTTTCTGCAGAGCTTTTCAAGGCCGGAGGAGGTGAGTTGATAAAGCTTATGAATCAACTTATAGAAGCAATATGGTCAAAAGAATACATGCCAGACGATTGGAATCTTATTGTCCTTTGCCCTGTGCACAAAAAGGAGATAAAACTGTGTGTGCATATTATAGATTGCATATAAGATTCTATCGACCATACTATGCGAAAGGCTTTAGCCCAAAATTAACGAAATAATTGGAACGTACCAATGTGGCTTTAGACCAGGTGAAACAACCACTGACCAGATCTTTTCTTTACGAGATCCTGCAAATGACCAAAGTGATACAAATTGATACGTATCATTCTTTGTTGACTACAAAGCAGCTTTTGAGATACAGAAGAAGGTTTTTGAAGCAATGTCTGAGTTCGGCATCCCCACGAAGCTAATAAAGTTATGCTGGATGACACTAACTAATACAATATCATCTGAACCTATCAGAGTCTTTCATAACTAAACGGGGTTTCAGGCAAGGTGATAGTCTATCATGTGATCTCTTCAATATTGTTCTAGAGAAAATCTTGCGAGATGCAGTAGTTAATACAACTGCTACAATCCATAATAGAACCCATATGCTACTCGCGTATGCCGATGACATTGATATTGTGAGACGCACTTTACGAGAGGTAACTGCCGCCTTTTCCAATATCGAGAAGGAATCAAATAAAATGGGTCTAGCTGTAAATGAATTAAAAACAAAACTGATGGTTTCTTCAGGCAGACAGACTACTAGAATTGGATCACATGTGCCCGTAAAAAACTTTAGCTTTGAAGTTGTAAAAGAATTTGTATACCTTGGTACCGCTGAACATCAACAACGATATAAGCTTTGAAATTAAACGTAGAATAATACTTGCCAATCGATGCTATTTCGGCCTTAGCAAATAACTAAGAAATAAAGTCCTTTCCGTAAGAACTAAAATTACGCTCTATAAAACGCTAACGCTACCCGTGTTACTATATGAAGAATCATGCAGATGAAGCTATCCTTTGAGAGGAAAATTCTACGAAAAATATTTGGACCAGTCTACGTCAACAATGAGTATCGGCATCGAATGAACCATGAGCTGTATGAGTTATACGCTGACATAGACATAGTAAAACGCAGTATGAGCGGCTGCGCTGGCTAGGACATGTTGGATGAAAATGCTCCGGCAAGAAAAGAGTTTGATGATGATCCTGAGGGAACTCGTAGAAGAGGGCGCCCAAAACTTCGATGGAAAGACCAAGTAGAAGAAAATCTTTCAAAACTTGGCATAAGAGATTGGAGAATATGAGCACAGGATAGAAGCCAATGGAATTCTAAAATATGATCCGCCTTTGACCTTAACAGGTTATTACTATAGGCCATTTAAGTAAATAAGTATGATATAATGGTTTCACAATGTTCTAATATCAGACCACAAATTCATGTCATATGCAGTTTGTGGAGCACCTGAAGGAAATACTGACATGAAATTATGTGTCATGTCTTAGAATTAAAATAAACACAGAAGATATCACTAAAACATCAAACTCACTGTTCCGCAAATTGCTGAAAACTATATTTTTTAAAAAATATATTTTTAGTTTTATATCGCATTTTAGGATATTTTTATCGATTGTAGGGTTCCAGGTGTTTGTGGACCGATTTTTATCAAATTCAATAGCGTGCTGAGTAGGAAGATTTCCTAAAATCTGATATAGAATTATACAGGCACACCATACATAAATATATTTTCCTTCAAAAGTCAGATTTAAGATATACGAGTATAAAGTATATCCATCTGTTGAAATCAGATTTGTGAAGCTCCTCGGAAATACATCGACATAAATTATATATCAGGTTTTATGACGTACTCCCTCAATAGTGTGTACACTAAAATCGGTCCATAAACAACTGAGAAATTGCAAAAAGTCAAAAAAGTTTTCTCAAAAATTTTTGAATTTGGCAATTTGCAATACATCGATTTTTGTATTTTAACCATATCTTAGGTGTTTCTTGACCAATATTAATTAAATTTAATAGCGTGCTTCGCGGAAGAATTTCCTAAAGTCTAAAATTATGTGCGCCCATTGTCAATGAAAATTGTTTTTCTTATTTTTCGATTGTATTTTTTAAACAAATGAGCAGGTGTTTATGGGTCGATTTTGATGAAATTTAACATAACTTATGAAGGATATGGTTTTTCTTTTCTTTTTGAAATGTACTTTTCAATGAAAAATTTTGTATATCGCACATAAATTTTGGTATTTTGGCGATATCTCAGGCGATTTTGATGAAATTTAATAGCGTGCTGCGTAGGAAAATTTCATAAAATCTGATATACAATTTATGACAGACAGACGGACATCGCTTAATCGATTCTAATGCCGATTCTGAGTCGATCGGTATACATTTTGTGGGGTCTGCGAAAGTAATGAAAAAATTAAAAACTAAATAACAAACTTTTAATAACCTTTCACCTATTGGTGAAGGGTATACAAATTCTTACACCACCAAAAACCTCTTATATGAAAGAAAACAAAAATGGCAATATATAGAAATGATGACGAAATTTGGCAAAAATATTCTTTTTTATTAAAAAAGTCTCAAAACTAAACATGTAGATGGCTACTTGAATATTAGCAAATGTTTAACATTGGTTTGTTAAGCTAAAAATGGTTTTGGGATAAAGAGTGCTCTAAATAAAATTTGTAGTTGGATTTTCTTAAATAAAAATCAAACCTTTTAATATAAAAACTCTACAAAATACGCAAATATAATGACATATTATACAAAATCATTTAGCATTAAAATGTTTACTTAGTACTCGGGTTTTGCAAAATTATCGACTTTTTTCGGAAACCCTCCCAACATTTGTTAAGTTTTTTTTGGTATAAGACGGTAAACATTTTAGGTTCTTTGAACACAAAATGATTAGAAGCCACTATTGTCTCGTTACTTTTCACGCATTTAAGGCTATAGTATAAACACACTTTAAGATGTTGAAGAAAACCAATAATCGCAATATAATCGCGTATTATTTTTGTTTCGCCGTAGGCTTCAGGATATTTGTTCGTGAATTTGGGCAACATACCCTTAAGTTTCACATTGCTATCATACATCAATGTGGCTTATTTAGAATAGAATATAGAATTTTTCTTTATTTATAAAAGTTTCTTAAAGACTATTAACAATTTATGTATGATATCTAAATACATTTATAAACAAGAAAAATTTTAAAAATATAAAATGATTAACGACATGTTTTAAAAACGTCTGTCGAACGATCACAAATAAACATCGACATATAATTCTATTATTATTAATTTCTATAATTCTATTATTATTAATTTTCTATAATTTAAAGCACATTTTAAATACTTTACTAAGTTGAGAAAATCTTCTTCATTCTGGCCATTCACTATGTTTATCATGTCTTCTTCCGCTAGGTAATATTTAAAAAAATATTATGTCTGACTTCTTTCCAGACCGGACACCTGCCTGAAATGTTTCAGGTTCCTGGAGGTTGCACAGTGTGCAAATCATGTCTGAATTTGTTGCACCGAATTTGTTATAGTTAAGCGCTATTAAACCACTTAATGAGATTTCATCTGCTGTTAAGTCTTCAATGAGGTATAGGCTTGCTCTTTCGTGATCCAGATTCTTCTAAATTCTTGTAATACTTCTTCTTTTGCACTCTACTCGTTCATTAAAAATATTGGTTTTTAGTTTGTTGAGTAATTCCAAACTTAAGTTGCTCCATTGTTCTTCCGTGGGATTTGATTCTGGCCATTGTGTTTCGATGTTAGCTAATTTACCCAAAAGAGTTTACGACACAGTAGAATTTGTGATAATCTGTATGGTAATCTATTTTGTGGATACTCATACACTGTCCTCTGCTGCCTTTTCTAGCATGAGAATGTAATTTGGTGTGAAGTTAGGTAGATATTTTTCATAAAATATCTCTGCAATATGTTGATCTCTTCAAAATGTTTGAAATTGCTCTGCGCACAGCAAGATAATCCTTCCATTTAATTCTTAGATTTATATCTCGTTTCCCAATCAAGTTTTGCCATGTTGAGTTTATTGCATTTTTGCCTGATTGTTTCGTTTTTCTATATGCTTGTTGAAATTTAGTTTTGGTGTGAATTTAACTCCCAGGTATGTAAACTCTGAAGATATTTTTATCTCTTCTCCCCTAAAAAGCCATTTTTCTTTTTGGCTTAGACGCCCACCATTTCTAAACACCAGGATTTCGGATTTGTTTAAGTTAACTTCTAGGTTCCACATGTTACAGTAGTTTTCAAGATTTTTAATCATATTGTATTGTTGTATTATCAGCCATCGTTGATGTACAAGGTAAAAAGTAAGGGGGACATTAGATATCCTTGTTTTACACCCGATTTTGTTTTAAAGTAGACCGAGAAATCTTCACCATTCCACACAGCGAATTGTGTATTAGTGTAAACATTTTCTATGAACTGGACAAATTTATAGGACACTCCCATTTTATAAAGGTTATACATTAGTGATTTTCTGGATATACTGTCAAATGCTGTTTTAAAGTCGACGAAGAACGCATAAACTTTTTTTCTGCTAATTGTATGCTTACAATAACTAATAAATTATAGATATTATCCACCGTGGAGTAATTTTTACGAAACCCTGCTTGGTATTCATTTAGTACTTGGTTGTGTTCTACCCATCTATACAACTTTCAGTCAAAACTCCCATCAGTATTTTAACCGCACAGTTCATAAATGATATGGCTCTATAATTTTCTGGTTGACTTGGGTATCCATTTTTATAAATAGGAAAAACAATAGTTTTTGTAAAGGCACTATCTACCCGACAATCATCGAACGCTTTATTAAAAACTGTTAACATTCTTGTGTGAAATTCTTCCGTGGCATTTATAAAAAAATTCGTAAGGGACTCTGTCTTCACCTGGAGCTTTATTTATCTTCACCTTATTCAACATTATTTTGATTTCGTTCATAGTTATTACACTATCTAGTAAACTGTCTACTTTAAATATTGGCGCGTAATATATAGTAACTTCTGTTTGTTCGGCATTCAGATGCAATCTTTCGAAATACAGTTTGAAGGATGACGCTGAAACATTGTTGCCAATTTGATATTATCTGTTACGTATTTTGTTCACCAATTTCCACCATGTCTTGCTTTCTTTAACACTATTGATTCTATTCGAAAGTTGCCGATAGTACTCCTCTTTACATTCACTACAAATAGTTGTATATTTTTTCTGCGCCTCAATGTACATTTCTTTATCGATTAGGCTTTTTGTTTTCCTATATTTTTTGAGTAACTCAAAGCTTTTTTGTCTTGCCTGATTGTATCTGGTATTATACCATTTGTTTTTAGGTTCGAACGGAGTTTTGTGTAATTCTGTTGAGTCTGTGGCTTTTTTAATTATTTCACATCGATCTTTTAAATTATTTTCTGCATTTGTTAGAGTTTCTAGACCATTACTTAACTGTGCTTGGTATTGGTCCTTTTCCCAAGCTTTCCATCGTAATTTTGGTAACAATTTAAGATTCTTTGTTTGTTCACTGGTGCTTTTTATATTTAGTTTCAATGTGATGGGAATATGATCTGACCATATTTTGTCTTCAATTGAAAATTTATCAACATAATATAACAGTTCCTGCGATGTGGCACAAATATCATTGACAGAATCACCAATAGCACTGACATATGTTAATTCACCATCTTCATCTCCTCTCGTTCTACCATTTAGAATTAATAAGTTATTTTCTGTACAGAACTCTACAAACTTTCGGCCTTTTCTGTTTTGTCTTTGGATTTTCTCATGTCACAGCCTGCTCTAAAATTGTACTTGTATATATCGATCACTTCCTGGTTAATTTCGCCAATCCTGACATTTAAATCACCAATTATGATAGGGTTTGTAATGTTTTTATTTTCAAAGAGTTCATTTACATTTTTAAAATCAGCATCCCAGCTAGCAGGTCGGTATAAAGGTATAATTGTAAAAGACGTAACTTCTAGATAAAATTTTAATAATATAATATTTGAATTAATAGCCTTTTCCCAAGTAATTCCTAACTCTGAGAGCTTTTTATTTATGCCACATATACAACCGCCTATTGCTCGCCCACATCTATGATTTCTCTTTGCAGCTTCATAATATAAATCGAACTCTGAAAAATATTTTCGAACCCTCTCCGTTTTTTCTTCTTCAACGTGAGTTTCAAATAATACAAAAATATCTGAATTTTTTATATAGTTAAAAAAGGACGGGTACAAGTATTTATTTTCTATGCCGTTTATGTTGTACGATAATATTCTGAGATCTCTACTGATTTCTCTCTTTTTTTGTTCATCCTGGTTATTTTTTTGTGTACAGATATTTGAGGTCGCTTGACAGACGTGTTTTAGTTTTTTTTTTGGTTATATTCCAGCATAAGATAATCTATATTCAGGTCGTTTATTTGCTCACCAAAGATTTTTACCAATTCGGTTTTACCTTCACTATTACCTGAGACTAATTTGTTTTCCTGATTCATCCATTGATTTAACCGATTCTAACTCTACTATTACAGCCATTGCGCTCAAAAATTTTGCGAACACCCATTACATTAAATTTTATTTTAAGTTGTTCTTTGAACATACGACCCACCTCATCTATTGGGATTTTCACTGCCTTCAATCCTTTGATAACAATATGTTGGGTTTTAACTGATTCTCGAGCCAGATAACGTCTTTCTTGGTGTTTTCCGTTTCTTTCTTTGCTTTGATGGCTAAACATTTTTCACAAACAGTTCAAGAACATGTTCATGTATCTAAAATTTTGATATGGCGCTTTCGATGCGTTTCTTAGTTTCTGAATTATAAGAAGAAAATAATTAAAAATGACTAATTTTTACTTCTTTTTATACCCTTCACTAATAGGTATTATAAGTTTGCATTCAGTTTGTAATTTTTTCATTATTCGTCTTAGACCCCATAAAAAATATACCGATCGACTCAGAGGAGTCGATTAAGAGTCGTCTGTCTGCCTGTCTGTTGAAATCAAGTTTGTGGAGCTCCTGGTGGGTGTACCCAGACGAATTATACGCAGCACGCTATTTAATTTCATTAAAATCGGTCCATAAACACCCGAGATATCGCTAAAATACTAAACTTCGATGACGAATTTTAAAAAATACATTTTTTTAAGCTCTCATCGAATTTTGAATTTTGGCTATATCTCTGGTGCTTATAGACCGATTTTGATAAAATTTAATACCATGTTGCGTTGGAATATTTTCTAAAATCTGATATATAATTCATTTTTTTTTTTCAAAATACTGTTTAGAAAAAAATTCAATTTGCGTACATCGATATCTTCTGCTTTGGCGATATCTCGGTTATTGATCTACCGATTTTAATGATATTCGATAGTTGATGATGATACGTTGAATGATTTCCTAAAATTTTATAAACAATTCACAATACTTAAAAAAACAACGTTTTTTGACAAATTTTTTTTTTTTGAAAATACAGTTTTTTTTAATTTTTGTTTTTTAATTCTCATCGAATTTTTAATTTTGGCGATATCCATGGTGTTTATAGACCGATTTGATGAAATTTAATAGCACGCTGCTATTAAAAATGCCAATTTGCGTACATCGATATCAATTTATTATTTTTTACAATAAAAGTGTAAGACGTGTTTCTCAAGTGCTCTATTTTAATTAATCATTATAACAAAAAGATAAACGAATAAAATATTTTGATCCTAGTTATCTGTTAAATAAACAGTGGTTCATACAGTGATCGCGAAACTATAATTCTACAACTAATCGTAAAGAGAAAACTTGAAATTAAAATATTCATATAATTGATATTATTTTTATACCCTTCACCAATAGGTGAAAGGGTATTGTAAGTTTGTGATTCCGCTTGTAATTTTTTTATTAGTGATCGTTGACCCCATAAACATTATACCGATCGACGGAGAATCGATTAAGCGATGTCTGTCTGTCTGTCCGTCCGTCTGTCTATTGAAATCAAGTTTCTGAAGCCCCTGGAGGATGGACTTACATAAATTATATATCAGATTTTAGGAAATTCTCCCATATAGCAATGAACGCTATTAAATTTCATTAAAATTGGAAAATATCGAAAAAATACCAAAAATTAGACGAAAATTTAAAAATTTTTGATTAAAACACACTTTTAAATAACAAGAGAAAAAAGATACTCCTGGTGTACATGTGATAATATGTTATACATCAGATTGTAGGATATCGCCAAAACACTGAATTTTATGTATCGCAAATTGCCCAAAGTTCGCATTAGAGAATGTTTGTTGAAAAAATGAAATGCAGAAATAGGAAAAACCATCCTCCTTTAGCACGGACCTACATAAATTTTATAACAGATTTTAGGAAATTCCCCCGCCAAGCACGTTATTAAATTTTATCAAAAGCGGTCCATAAACAATTGAGATATCGCAATAACACTACATTTGATGTACAGATAATTGCCCAAAGTACGTGTCTAAGAAATTTTGTTTACATTTTGTAAGTATTGTTTCAGCGATATCTCAGGTGTTTATGGACCGATTGTGATGAAATTTGACATCGTTCTTTGTGTGAGGATTTTCTAAAATCTATACTCCACAAATCTGATTACGAATACCATTCAAATTGTACCGATCAACTCAGAATCGGCAGGAGAATCGATTTCGCGACCTCCGTCCGTCCGTCCGTCTGTTTATTTGTCCGTCCGTCTTTTTTTTTGTCCGCCCGTCTACCTGTCTGTAATTTTTTCTGTTGTAGTCAAGTTTTTGGAGCTCCTGTTTTGTCGATATCTCAGGTGTTTATTTTGATGATATTTAATAGCGTCCTTCGCAGGGGATTACCTAAATCCTGATGCATTCGGTAATTTGTGGTAGACATAATTTAGCGTTTAAGCGATGGTGTTTTGATCGACAATGATAAAATTCAGGGTGGGACAATATCCTAAAATTTTGTGTAACATCCTGGAGCTCCACAAATCTGATTTTAGCAGACAGACACTCCGCATTAATCTTAATTTTGTGTCTGACTTTTGAACATTATGATAACATTTGAGAATGTATTATATATCAAATTATAGGTAATCTTCCTAGGAAGTACAAAAATGCAGCTAACTACATGATATCCGTTCAAAATCTACATATGTATGTAAGTATCTCACATATCAACGAAAATTTGAATTTTTTAATTGCAATTGGGAGAAATCCGTTCACGTTTGACAATTGATCCCGTATAACTTCGCCTAAGATACGATAATGACATTTAGTATAAAGACGTTGTACAATATTGATATTCAGGGCGATAGCGCCTAAAATAAACTTTCTAGAGGGACAACATTTGATAAAAGTATTTCTGATCTCTTGAAAAGTTCGATATTGAAAATGGGAGAGCTCTATTCACATTTAGTGAAATCTTCCATATAACCCCGACCGGGAATCGATTTAATGCTGATAAATTAAATCACATTAAAATTGCACAAGGGACTAGAGCAAAACTTTCCAAACATCCATCAGACAGATCGAAGGAACAATACATCCCAAATATTATTGATGAAGTGTTCATTTTAATTAATTAACTAACTTCAGATTAATAAGTAAATCTTTAATAACTTTTCCGAAAAAGCTGATATCCATCCATTCAAAAGCTATATATTTCACGTATGTATCTAAAACTAAGAGTATATACCCTATAATACCCCATAATTTTAAGGCTTATCATTGTTAAAGCTTTGACCTAAATCAGTCCGCTAACTTCAGAGTTTTACATAACTAATCAAGAACTTTTACTAGTTGGATAATTCGTACGAATTAAAGTGCACAACCCTCACTGGGCACTGTGTTTTTGTGTTGCATGCCAAAATACTTAAACTTCATCAAATCGATGTGCTATTGCAAATGTAAGGGCATCTATATTTTGAGGCATCTTTTCTGCATGGTTTATCTGGTCTATCGAACTTTATTAAATGTTCGTAAAATATGTGTCTATTTTATTTCGAAGCTACTGACTGGCTTAAATATGCATTCTCTACTTGTAGTCTAGTAATCATTATCTTTCACAAAGGGACCACTTTAGAACCCAAGTGAAGTTTCCCTAGACATCAGCCACGTGCCCAACCTAACCTTTGGGTGCATAACTATTCTAGATGATGATGCCATCCAAAAGCTTTTCTTTTTCCGACTCTTAATTTTAAAGACTCTTTGCATATAATACTAGTATAACCAAATTTTGCTAGGAATTACATTAAGTACTCTTGCAACACCATTGGTGAAGGGTGTCCAAGATTCGGCAAAGCCGAATATACCACTCTTACTTGTTTTTTCTAAACTTAAAAGAAAACTAACAAAACAAATAAAGAAAAACTTTTAAAAGACAGCTGCTTTGGTATATGATACAGGTTCTACAATAAATATAAATACAACCTTGTAATCTAAGCTAAGCATTTTTCACGTATTAAAGCTTTCGTCAGATTAGTGGTAATTGTACCCACTAATTACCAAAAACTGCATTACAAATAATAAGTGTTGCATACCTTAGGGTTTTAATAGTAATACAGCTAATATAAGAAGAATATACAGTAAACTGCAATAATATATCAACGGTCTCTATAATATTATATATAAAAAAATAGTTGTCATTAAACACGCTATATGGATAACAACTGCGAATTTGAAGGCTCTCTTACCCAAGATAGAACTTCTCAATCATTTGGCACTCCTGCACCTAAGCGTGGGCGTGCCGATTTGCATAAAACAATATATGAAAACGCCTGCAAAACACCTCGCTTACCCAACATTGATTATTTTAATCTGTTTGACTCTCGCTTTGAGAAACAAACTGAAGCCTTAACTGCACTAATGAAGACACTCATATCCGAAAGTGAAAATCGAATTTTAAGTAAAATAGAATCAATTGAAAATAATTTGAACGACTTGCGAAAAGATTTAATCGAAGTGGCATCAAGAGTATCAAAACTTGAAACAGTTTCGAATGAAATATCAGTACTAAAACCAGACATTAAAGAACTAAAGTTGCAAAATCTTCGCCAGAAAAACTCTCTTGTAGCGTGCGACTTACGTGTAAATGGTATACCTTTCTTTGATAATGAAAATCTGCATAGTATTTTTGATGACATCTGTAGCGCGTTGAATATCAAAACACCGCCAATAAATGCTATGTATCGTCTACAAAACAGAAACAACAAAAATAAAAATTTCTATCCCGACGCAGTTATCATCGTGAAATTAATGTCACCGTACGATAAAAATTTTATCCTTTAATCGATTGCTGGCTTTAGGCATTCTAATCGCTGCCCTCTAATGCTCCAGCATATTGGTCTTAATTCGGATAATTCGGAGCGTTATAAATCTCATAATCCTATCTATATTAACGAAAATCTTACATCAAATAATTATAAAATTTTTACGTCAGCACTTCGTCTTAAAAAGAGCAATCACCTACAGTCGGTATTCACAATGCGTGGTTTAGTATACGTTAAAAATGTCAGCACTGAACAGCCGATTCGTATTGATTACATAGAACAGTTGAACGAGTTTTTTCTTTCTCGTTCTGAATAATCACATATCATATTTTTCTATTCTTATATTTTTAAGGTCTAATACTTATTCATACTTTTTAAAATTTATTTTATTTGATTTATTAATTCTCTTTAATTGTTTAATTTATCACTTTTGCTGTGAAATAATTTTTAGCACTTTGCCTCCTATAATCAAAATTCAGCTGATTTTAATCTTTAACATTGTTGTTCCCTGCTTTATTAAACTGTTTAATAACTTCACTGATCATGAAGGATAAAACAGGTTCCAATGAAGGATCAATGTACAGGTTACGGATTCTGTCTAAATTAAAAAAGGTATAAATATATATTTTTTTTTTAATTTAGGACCAGCACTCAGGGGATGACCCCTACTTATGCGATGCATTGTGTTGGAACTAGGAAAATAGGTTATGGGAAGGAGGATAGATGGAGTAGTGTTTGTGGACATTTGATTTGAATTTACTTATATTGCAACTAGCAGGAAAAATTTCTGCGGGAAGCGAATTCCACATACGAACTGTACGACTAAAGAACGAATTTTCTCTGTAGTGTGTTGTTCGGTCTACCGGCCAATCGACCACAAAGGAATGTGCTCTAGCAGAATGACGTGTGTAGCTTAAAAAAGTTCGAGTTTCGGGAACGAGTTCCCTGATTTCGTTAGAGCACATTCCAAAGTAGTAACGATAGAACAGTGAGACACAACCCACATTGCGACGGTGCTCCAGTGAATCAATAGAGTTGGATACCCTACTGTCACCGATGAGCACTTTCGCCCTCTCTTGCACTCGGTCGAGAAGCTCCAAAATAGACTTTGAAGCACCGGCCCATACATGAGAGTTGTATTCCATTTTCGGTCGGATGTAGGTGGTGTAAATAGTAAGGAGATCAGAAGAAGTGAAGTATCTTTTACACCGTTTTAGAAAACCGAGGCACTTGAATGCTTCTTTCGACACTTGAAAGATATGCTTTGTCCAACGAACATCACATTGTATTCGCATGCCTAGAACATCAAGAGCATTAATACAGATGAAGTAACATGGTTTGCTGTGCGTTTATGCGAAAGCATACAACATTCATTCATGTTTTGTCTCATAGAGTAACTATCATCTGCAAAAGAGTAGATAGGATTGGAAGTTTGACGAAGAAGGTCATTTATAAAGATAAAGGGTACCTTGCGGTACCCCTGAATTAATCTTGAACTCGTTTGAGGAGAACCCATCTATAACAACTCGTATAGTGCGATCTCTGAGGAAGCTCGATATAAACCGAGAGAAGTTATTACCGACACCAAAGGCAATAAGCTTTGATACATAGAAGTGCTCCGTGCCACACTCTATCAAACGCCTTGGAAATATCTAGAGCCACAACTTTACTTTCGCCAAAACGGTGTATTGATTGACACCATTTTTCCGATAGGAAGGCCAGCAGGTCTCCCGTAGAGCGTCCCCTATGGAACCCATACTGGCGGTCGCTTAGTAGGTTGTTAGACTCTAGATATTTAACAAGATGGTGGTTTACCATACTCTCCAAAACTTTGGAGAGTGCAGAACAAATTGCAATTGGGCGGTAATTTTCAGGGTTGTTAGCCTCACCCTTTTTAGGGATTGGCGTAACATTAGCAACCTTCCAGCACCGAGGAAATCGAAGAGCACTGCTTCAAGACCAGTGTTGGAATGCCATCTGGCCCTGGAGACTTATTTATATTGAGATCCGCTAAAACCCGTTTTACAGCACGAGCGCGAAAGAATATATTTGGCATAGTTACATAGTTACAGATGAACATTTTCATTCCCAGCTTAATAACATTAGACACCATTTCAGCCGAGGCACTGACATTATTGTCAAGAAAACAAAGTTTCCAGATAAAATGCCTAAAAAATTCGTTAAGCTCAGCCCAACGACCTTTTTCGTATAAATAAGTTAAACGTTTCGTGGCTGTTTGTGAAACATTCCGAAGTCCGGAGAACGAAAAAGAGGCGGAAATTGTACAATGATCCGAATTTCCAAGAGGCGCAAGAACCTTTACTTCATACTTGTCAGGGTGTGAAGTAAGGAAAAGGTCAAGGGTATTTTGTTGGTGTCCCTCAACACATGAGATATGCGTTGGTTCATTCACCAGTTGCGCCAGGTGATTGTGCGCAGCGAATAGCTCAACATATTGGCCTTCAGGAGTTGTGTGGCTAGAATGGCGAAGCCAGGACGAGTTGTGAACATTGAAATCACCAGCAATAACAATTTCACTGTTCGGGCAACTCTCAAGGATCTTCGTAATTGAATCGGAGAGGGCATCGAAGCCAGATAACGTTGTGTCCCTATCCGCGTTTGGGCTTCTGTAAAGAAACCCGAAGTGCAAAAGATTCTGATTCTGAACTTAACCCAGAGACAGTTAAATTCGCTATCATGCGTGCCTAACGATTGCTGGCTCTGGTGCGCAACTTCATCGCGAATGTACATTGCAATGCCCCGATGGAAATTAAAAAGCGATAGAAAGTGATACCCAGGTATATAAAAATCCTGTGGATCAGCATCCTCAGATACCTGGGTTTCACATAAGACGAAAATATCCGGCCGATGGAGACAAATCTTCACGGTTACAAGACTTTCAGAGCTAATCGTAGGACACGAGAAATGTTCAAGGAGTAAAACAAGAATTCTTTATTTTTTTAATTTTTATTTAGTATATCTTCTCCGTTTCGATATGGTCTTAAGACTAACTTATTCAATTTTTTTTAAAAACTATTTTATAATAAATTTTTGTTTATATGATTGTTGCAACTTTTTTTATTATTGATTAATAAAATCGATGACTTCGAGTGTTTATATGAAAACATGAAGTCATCAATGTTTATTAAAGGTTTAGAATTTCAACCAAATTTTATTTCGCTGCAACATGGAAAAACAAAATTTGGATGAAAGAAAAAATGTCATTGGCTTTAAGTGTTTATGAAAAAACGGAAAGAGGAATCAAATTTCAGAATTTAATAAAATTTATTCAACTCAATTAATTGCATAAACGGTTTCTTAAAAGTGTCTTTGACTTTGTTTTTCTTTTAGGTTTGTTTTGTGTACTTAGCAATAATTGAATTTATATCTACGAGGGTTGGTGAAGTTACATACGTAACTCCTCCCCCGTTAGATGAAGGATTCTCCTGAATTCTTCCATTTGACCTCTTATTTTTGTTATACAAAATTACTATTAATACAATTGCTATTACCACAATTGTTGTTGGTGGTATGGTATAAACAATGATCTTGTTGTTGAATTTTATTTCTTCAATTTCTTTTATATTTTGAATTGTTTTTATTTTTACTTCTTCTATAGTAAGTGTATTATTAAATTTAATATTTTGAAATTTTGGAACAATTATTTTATCTAGATACATTTTATTATTATTAGAAAATCTTTGATTTGCTATTGTTAAAGTGCAATTATTATACTGTATTAAGTAATTTCCATTCAAAATATTGTTTGTGTTATTGTAGTTTCTAGCAATTGTACTATTCTTTGCATTTTTTACAATAATTGTTTGATCGTTTATATTTATGATTTCTGTATTTTCGTTTGTTATCATCTTACATGTTTTTTCTGTTGTACAATGTTTTGATCTTTTACACTCAGTTAAATAATTGTTTTGTTTGTAAATATATGTTTTATTATTATAACTAAAAATGTTTTCAATTTCTGCCTCTATTTCTCTATTTAAGTATGGCATGGGTATAATGGTTGTTACTTGTATATAATAAAACAGTTTTGGAACTTTAATTATAAATATTAATTCATTATTTTTTTCAAAAAAAAACAGCAGTTCTTAAGAATTTTATTTTTCTTATATCTATATTGTAATCTTCTATCTCTTGCTTTGTAGGGATGCTGGGATCTGTTATTCCGTTTTGTGCTGTTGTTATATAATTTTGTATATGTTCAATGTGGTTTCTAATTGTTGTTAAAATAAGTAGATTTTCGAAATATATATTTTTTGCTAATATGTCTCTAACAGATCTATGCAATCCCTCCATATAATATATTAGATTTTTCTGGTTCTGTGATACAGTGTTTCTTATTAGTTGAATTGTATTGTTGAAGTGGTCGTTAATTTTTATCTGTTGAGTTATGTATGTTAGCGTCGACTGTATTAAAATGTTGAATTATATCTTCTTGGTCAGTATTATCCATAGTACCAAAAAGGTATTTCCAAGCATGTCCTACCAAATTCAAAAGTCCACGTTTTTGCCTATTGCTAGGTGTTATTGTTTTTATCTTGCTCAAGAGTGTATCTATCCCATTACATATAAATATTTGTTCATTGTTTTTCAAATTGTTTTAGTCTGTATCCATGTATGGATGCTGAATGATTTTGATTGTAA
Source organism: Stomorhina lunata (assembly GCA_933228675.1). Taxonomy (NCBI): domain Eukaryota; kingdom Metazoa; phylum Arthropoda; class Insecta; order Diptera; family Rhiniidae; genus Stomorhina; species Stomorhina lunata. The sequence continues at coordinate 73,105,664 of OW121740.1, read as the reverse complement.
CCGTTTCTGTTTGGTAGTATGTTAGTTTGGTTGTATCTATAAGTATGTGGTATTGTTTCATCTTTATTGTGCCTATTTGTGTTTGTTGTTTTATAATAGTTATTCGCATTTTTCCTGTGTTTTAAGTGAATGGCCCTAGGATCATCTAGTGCTTTATCTGTGAGTATTTCGTTGCAATATCATTTAGTGTGGTATTATGGTTGAGGTGTACTCTCATTGGAATGTCTATTTTTTTTACAAGTATATTAACCAAATCTATGTCAACTCTATCTGGCCTAAATATGTCCGGTTTGTTTTCGTCGAATAGATATATCTGACTTAATTCATACTTAGCTTTATCAAAATAATTGAATAATTCTCTAAGATTGCTTACTTTAATATTTCTGCATCTGTTGAAAATATCGCTGTAAGTTGCCCTACAATACTCCATTAGCTTGGTCTTAACCTGATCCCAATTTGCACTGGCACCTAGTTCCCTGATGTAACTTCCAATAGCACCGTTGATTTTCTCGTTAATCACAATCGCCATTGCCAAGTTTTTAAGCTGAAGATTATCTGCTGGACATAATGCGAATACTGCTTCAATAGAGTTTATAAAAGCGTTGACATCATGATTGTCGTCCAGAACTTTCAATTGTCTGAACTGAGAAAGAATATCTTTAATTTTTAATGGGAATTCTTGTTGGATTGTCTGCTGTTGGTGTTGCTGAAGTATATCTATCTGGGCCCTTAGTTGTCGAATTAATTCCTCTTGGGCTCCTATCACCTCCACCACTTGATTCTCGTCTATGTTTCTGTTAGCATCAAATCTGCTCATGTTTTTTTTTGTTTTTATTTACACACAGCAAATTTTAATTTATTATTTTAATTTGATTATATATACCAATGAATTTTAAGGCTTGTTTTCGTGGTTTGCACAGCACTGTATTTTAGTTAATATTTGATATTTTTCACAAAGTCGAATAGTTTTCAAGCACTTTATGTTAATAAATAAACTCTTTTTCCAGATTAAGAGTCACTTGATTTTTTTTATGCTTTAACCTTTTTTTTATATTTAAAATCTTCAATTATTCGAAGGTTCTTTAAGTAAAATTTCTTTAGAAATTTTACTTCGCGACTGCGCCAGAAATGTTCAAGGAGTAAAACAAGAATTCTTTATTTTTTTAATTTTTATTTAGTATATCTTCTCCGTTTCGATATGGTCTTAAGACTAACTTATTCAAATTTTTTTAAAAACTATTTTATAATAAATTTTTGTTTATATGATTGTTGCAACTTTTTTTATTATTGATTAATAAAATCGATGACTTGAAGTGTTTATATGAAAACATCAAGTCATCAATGTTTATTAAAGGTTTAGAATTTCAACCAAATTTTATTTCGCTACAACATGGAAAAACAAAATTTGGATGAAAGAAAAAATGTCATTGGCTTTAAGTGTTTATGAAAAAACGGAAAGAGGAATCAAATTTCAGAATTTAATAAAATTTATTCAACTCAATTAATTGCATAAACGGTTTTTTAAAAGTGTCTTTGACTTTGTTTTTCTTTTGGGTTTGTTTTGTGTACTTAGCAATAATTGAATTCATATCTATCTGGTGAAGTTACATACGTAACTCACGTGGCGGTGGTGTTGCAATTTTTATAAAAAATAATATTAAAAGCAATTTTATAACCTCTACTGATACAAGCACTTATAAAGCTGAATATCTGTTTGTGGAAATTGTTTCCCCAGGTCAAAAACTGCTTATTGGTTGCGTATATAGGCCCAATCGTTATGTACCCACTGACACTTTTTTGAACAACCTTGAAGAACTCTCCCACTTGTTCTCGGATTGTGTTATTCCCGGAGATTTCAATTCGGACTTACTCACAGAAACTACACTTTTAGATAATCTCTTCTCAATTGGAATTCATTCTGTTAATCATTTACTTCCAACCAATTATACCACAACGTCAAACACTCTTCTAGATTTAATCCTAGCTTGTGATACCTCTAAGTCCGAGCTTATGATCAACTTTCAGCTCCTTGTTTTTCAAAACACGATTTAATTTATATCTCATACGATTTTACTTCAAAGCAAATTGATGAGACTTTTTCATATCGTGATTTCCGTCACATCAATTTTGCAATGCTTGATGAATACTTCTGAGCTATCAATTGGAATTCTTTATTTTATATGACATCACCAAACGAGCAAACTTCTTTTCTTGAGAATAACATTTTCAATTTATATGAAATGTTTGTTCCACTTAAAACTTAAACTATTAAAGAAGGTACGAGGCACTGGTTTACTCCAGCCATTAGAAATTTAATTAAGAAAAGAAATGTAGCACATTATCGCTGGAAACGCTTTAAAACTGCAACTCTTTACGACGAATTTCGAAAATTTAGAAGTGATGTATATCGTGAAATAAAAAAAGCTAAGATACATTTCTATGCTGAATGATTTAAAACTGCCGTTGACAGTAAAAAATCGTGGCAAACTATACGTGACATCGGGATTGGTAACAAAAATAGGAACGCTGAGAACAATTTATCTGCCGATGAACATATCATCTTCACCTCTATACCTTCATCAAATGATGACTCGTTTACAAATAATTATATAAGTACATTAGTAAATAACTAGTTAAACAATGAATTTTGCTTTCGCTGTGTTAACAATTATGAAGTTTTGGCCTGTCTAAGGTCCGTAAACTCGAATGCAATCGGTTATGATAATGTCAACCCTCGTTTTGTTAAATTACTGTTACCAAAATTACTTCCTTTTCTAACATATATCTATAATTCTATATTTACCACCAACATCTTTCCTATTAACTGGAAACATGCCAAAATTATTCCGGTTCCTAAAACCAACACAGAATTTCGACAAATTGCTATTCTGCCACTCTGCATCAATCTGGTTTTCGAGCTAAGCATAGTTGTGTCACAGCCCTATTAAGTCTGAATGGGGATATCCGACAGGACATTGATATGGGAAAGGTTAATATTTTAGTACTTCTTGACCACTCCAAAGCCTTCGACACTATTGATCATCATATTTTATATATTAAACTTCAAAAACTTTTTGGTTTTTTCAGGAACTTCAAATGATCTCCTTAAATCATATCTCAGTAATCGCTACCAATCAGTATTTGTCAACAGTTATTATTCATCTGCTACCCCTGTGTGTAAAGGTGTCCCCCAAGGATCAGTATTAGGACCTCTCTTGTTTTCGATGTATGTAAACGATCTTCCGCATGTGTTGACATACACAAAAATACATTTGTATGCAGATGATGTGCAAATTTACATTGGCAGTTCAATTCAACATATTAAAGCAAACATACTTAAAATAAACAAGGACCTAGATAAGGTTTATAAATGGGCAACGGCAAACAGACTTTTACTAAATCCTAACAAATCTAAATGTTTAATTATACATCGAAAGACTCGTTTTAATATAGACACTGATATTATGCTCAACAATCAGAAAATCGAATGTGTGCTTTCAGCTAAAAATTTAGGTGTTACTTTTAACAGCAATTTGGATTGGTCTAATCACATTAGGAAAACTGAATCTGACATCTACTTGATGCTACGGGGACTATGGCCTAACCAATATTTTACGCCTATTACAATTAGGGTGCTAATTGCCAAGTCATATCTAATGCCACGGCTTTTATATGGTTGCGAGTTGTTTTCTAATTCTGACTCCAAAAGCAAAGGATGTATAACAATATTGTAAGATATGTATTTGGTCTACGAAAATACGATAGAATATCGAATTTTTCAAGTAAACTATTTAACATGACTCTTAAAAACCTTATGGATATGAAGGTTTTGCAAATGATACATAAAATAATATACACTCAGCAGCCTCTATATCTGTACAATCGGCTATCGTTTGCGCGATCTAATGTATAACAATATTGTAAGATATGTATTTGGTCTACGAAAATACGATAGAATATCGAATTTTTCAAGTAAACTATTTAGCATGACTCTTAAAAACCTTATGGATATGAAGGTTTTGCAAATTATACATAAAATAATATACACTCAGCAGCCTCTATATCTGTGCAATCGGCTATCGTTTGCGCGATCTAATAGAGGCAACAAAATAATTCCATTCCTTCACCGCAGCTTGGTATCGGAATATCAATTTTTTATTCATTTTGTGCGCCTTTGGAACCGACTTCCTAATAACATACAGACAAACAGCAATGTTAAAACGTTTAAAAATCAGCTACTTAACTATTTCACCAGCTTAAACTTTAATTAATTATTTCCTTTGATGAACTTTATTTTTTATACCCTTCACCAATAGGTGAAAGGGTACTATAAGTTTGTGATTCCGTTTGTAATTTTTTTATTAGTGATCGTAGACCCCATAAAAATTATACCGATCGACTCAGAATCGGGAGGAGATTCGACTAAGCGATGTCCGTCTGTCTGTCTGTCCGTCCGTCTGTCTGTCTGTTGAAATCAAGTTTCTGAAGCCCCTGGAGGATGGACTTACATAAATTATATATCAGATTTTAGGAAATTCTCCCGCAAATTAGGAAATTCTCAACGCTATTAAATTTCATTAAAATCGGTTTATAAACACCGAAAATATCGAAAAAATACCAAAAATTAGACGAAAATTTTAAAATTTTAAAACACACATTTAAATAACAAGACAAAAAAGATACTCCTGGTGTACATGTGATAATATGTTATATATCAGATTGTAGGAAATATTTTCCCAAAGCACTCTGTAAAATGTTATCAAAATCGGTCCATAAACAACTGAGATATCGCCAAAACACTGAATTTGATGTATCGCAAATTGCCCAAAGTAACATTAGAGAATGTTTGTTGAAAAAATTAAATGCAGAAATAGGAAAAACTATCCTCCTTTAGTACGGACCTACATAAATTTTATATCAGATTTTAGGAAATTTCCCCGCCAAGCACGTTATTAAATTTTATCAAAAGCGGTCCATAAACAATTGAGATATCGCCATAACACTACATTTGATGTACAGCAAATTGCCCAAAGTGCGTGTCTAAGAAATTTTGTTTACATTTTGTAAGTATTATTTCAGCGATATCTCAGGTGTTTATGGACCGATTGTGATGAAATTTGACATCGTTCTTTGTGTGAGGATTTTCTAAAATCTATACTCCACAAATCTGATTACGAATACCATTCAAATTGTACCGATCAACTCAGAATCGGCAGGAGAATCGATTTCGCGACCTCCGTCCGTCCGTCTGTTTGTCTGTCTGTCCGTCCGGCTGTTTGTTTGTCCGTCCGTCCGTCCGTCTGTTTTTTTGTCCGTCCGTCTACCTGTCTGTAATTTTTTCTGTTGTAGTCAAGTTTTTGGAGCTCCTGTTTTGTCGATATCTCAGGTGTTTATTTTGATGAAATTTAATAGCGTCCTTCGCAGTGGATTACCTAAATCCTGATGCATTCGGTAGTTTGTGGTAGATATAATTTAGCGTTTAAGCGATGGTGTTTTGATCGACAATGATAAAATTCAGGGTGGGACAATATCCTAAAATTTTGTATAAAATCCAGGAGCTCCACAAATCTGATTTTAGCAGACAGACACTCTGCATTAATCTTAATTTTGTGTCTGACTTTTGAACATTATGATAACATTTGAGAATGTATTATATATCAAATTATAGGTAATCTTCCTAGGAAGTACAAAAATGCAACTATGTATGTAAGTATCTCACATATCAACGAAAATTTAAATTTTTTAATTGCAATTGGGAGAAATCCGTTCACGTTTGACAATTGATCCCGTATAACTTCGCCTAAGATACGATGATGACATTTAGTATAAAGACGCTGTACGATATTGATATTCAGGGCGATAGCGCCTAAAATAAACTTTCTAGAGGGACAACATTTGACAAAAGTATTTCTGATCTCTTGAAAAGTTCGATATTGAAAATGGGCGAGCTCTATTCACATTTAGTGAAATCTCCCATATAACCCCGACCGGGAATCGATTTAATGCTGATAAATTAAATCACATTAAAAATGCACAAGGAACTAGAGCAAAACTTTCCAAACATCCATCGGACAGATCGAAAGAACAATACATCCCAAATATTATTGATGAAGTGTTCATTTTAATTAATTAACTAACTTCAGATTAATAACTAAATCTTTAATAACTTTTCCGACAAAGCTGATATCCATTCATTCAAAAGCTATGTATTTCACGTATGTATCTAAAACTAAGAGTGTATACCCTATAATTTTAAGGCTTATCATTGTTAAAGCTTTGACCTAAATCAGTCCGCTAACTTCAGAGTTTTACATAACTAATCAAGAACTTTTACTAGTCGGATAATTCGTACGAATTAAAGTGCACAACCCTCACTGGGCACAGCGTTTTTGGGTTGCATGTCATAATACTTAAACTTCATCAAATCGATGTGCTATTGCAAATGTAAGGGCATCTACATTTTGAAGCATCTTTTCTGCATGGTTTATCTGGTCTATCGAACTTTATTAAATGTTCGTAAAATATATGTATATTTTATTTCGAAGCTACTGGCTGGCTTAAATATGCATTCTCTACTTGTAGTCTAGTAATCATTATCTTTCACAAAGGGACAACTTTAGAACCCAAGTGAAGCTTCCCTAGACATCAGCCACCTGCCCAACCTAACCTTTGGGTGCATAACTATTCTAGATGATGACGCCACCGAAAAGCTTTTCTTTTTCCGACTCTTAATTTTAAAGACTCTTTGCATATAATACTAGTATAACCAAATTTTGCTAGGAGTTACATTAAGTACTTTTGCAACACCATTGGTGAAGGGTATCCAAGATTCGGCAAAGCCGAATATACCACTCTTACATTTAAACTTTTCTTATAATGTTTTTGTTTTACATTTTATTAAGTTTTTTCCTTCTCCTGTAAAGTACTGAAAATTTAAGATACGACCTTTCCACATTAAGTCATCGATATTGATTGTGAATATCTGGTCCATACTTATTAGAAAAGTGAATGGCAAATCATGTACATCTTTAAAATAAATATACCGATTCCGATAATTTCTTTATCAATAATATTTGGAAGGCATTGTTTATCGATATTTTTAGTTTAAGAAACATGCATAAGTAAGATATTGCGTAAGGATTTTGAAATGATATTAGGCAATGTATGAAAATTATTTTCTGTGTAAATCGTGGAAAGCTAATCTACTTTTTAATATGAAAACTTATACATATTTCATGTTTATGAGACCTTCAATACATTTAAAGTTGGGCACAAAAGTTCTATATTAATCAAAATTTTGTATCTTGATTTTGGTGTAGTCAAGACATCGAGTAATTAATAAGTATAAAAATATTTTAAAATACATAAATATCTTCTTATAGGAAAAGTAAATGGTTAATCCTAAAAGTCTGCGAATAAAATGGACAGAATTAGGTAAGTCTTGCTACAATAATATCTCAAAGGTATTGTTCTATAAATATGTGCAATTATAGGTTAGATTAGGTTTGTATATATATGTAAAATAAATAGGTTTTTAACGGATACCATGTCTTCATGTGGTCCGACTTTTCAGAATTGTAATAAGTTGTATTTTGAATAATTCCTTGAAAGCTTACTTACAATTTAATAATTATTCACAATTTATTCATGGCATATAATAACTAATTATAATTAGTTATTACATGTCATGAATAAATGTCTGGCAACTCTATGGCTGCGTAGAGTAAATAATTCTTCAGCTGCTGATTTTTTTTATTATAAAATTAAAATAAATTTGCAAAAATTTTAATTTTGCTTTTTTTGAAGTCAGATAGCGCAATATTCTTTCAAATTATTAAAGTTCTACTAAAAATCGGTGCTTTTCATTAAATTTTCATCATAAATTATATCACCAAGATTATTGTCATTGTTTTTGGGTTGCTGCCCAAAAAAACTTAGTGATTTGATCAATGGTGATGTTCACACGAGGGTATTTCTTAATGACCATTTCGCACCTATGGCTGCCAAAATGAATTATATGAAAGAATTTATAATGCAGACAGACCTAGAGTGACAATTTTTTATGAAGATGGAACCTCTATTTCTAAAGATTTCTTTGAATGTGAAAAACTGTTTGCGAATATTGGAGCTTAATCTCATAAGCTGAATTTTTTGTACTTTGATTCTCATAACTTCTCAGTATTATTCTTACTTAGTAAGCTATTTAACATTTATTTTATTTTTTAATTTAATTTAAATATATCTTGCTTTTTTCTTTTTATTTTAATTATATTTTTTATCATGTCATTTAACTTAAATTTAGGCCCCGTATCACATGATAACGTGAATTTGCGCAGTAGCTTTTTGAATTTTTATAATGATTTGAAAGTGTCCTACTTTCAACTGTCAAAGCTTTAGTATTTCCTCCAGATCATCAAAATTGGATGAAATTCGCCATATTCTTGAGGGATGAGTACTTGATATTGTGGGAGTCAGTGAGACTTGGCTGAAGCCTCACATATCATCTAATGCGGTTTCAGTTCCGTGTTACTCTTTCTATAGGAGTGATAGACCTGCATGTGAAGATACTTCATTATATCAAAATGGTGGTCGTGGAGGAGGTGTTGGTCTGTATCTCTCGAATAAATTGCAAGGCTCACTTGTTTACAAATCATCGAATTTTGGGACTTTTGAATCTTTATACCATTAACCAATAGGTGAAAGGGTGTTATAAGTTTGTCATTCAGTTTGTAATTTTTTCATTATTCGTCTTGGACCCCATAAAAATTATACCGATCGACTCAGAATCGCCGGGAGAGTCGATTTAGCACGCCATTTAATTTCATTAAAATCGGTCCATAAACAGCCGAGATATCGCTAAAATACTAAACTTAGATGACGAATTTTAATTTTTTTTTAAAATACAGTTTAAAAAAAAATTGTTTAATTCTTGAAAAATACAGTTTTTTAAAAAAATATTTTTTTTTAATTCTCATCGATTTTTAAATTTTGCCGATATCTCTGGTGTTTATAGACCGATTTTGATAAAATTTAATAGCATGTTGCGTTGGAGTATTTTCTAAAATCTGATATATAATTCAAAAATTTAAAAAAAAAAATACTGTTTTTTAAAATAAAAAAATTTAATTTGTCAATTTGCGTACATCGATAACTTTTGCTTTGGCGATATCTCAGTTATTAATCTACCGATTTTAATGAAATTCAATAGTGTGCAGCGTTGAATGATTTCCCAAAATTTGATATACAGTTCAATAAACTTTTTTTTTTTAAACACAATTTTTTGACGAATTTATTTTTTTTTTTTGAATCGAATTTGAATTTTGAGGATATCTCTGGTGTTTATAGAACGATTTTGATAAAATTTAATAGGATGATGCGTTGGAGTATTTGCTAAAATCTGATATATAATTCAAATTTTTTTTAAATACCGTTTTTATTTTTTTTTTAATTTGTCAATTTGCATACATCGATATCTTTTGCTTTGGTGATATCTCGGTTATTGATGTACGATTTTGATGAAATTCAATAGTATGCTCGGTTGAATGATTTCCAAAAATTTTGATATACAGTTCAAAAAACTTAAAAAAACAGTTTTTTTGACGAAATTAAAATTTTTTTATGAAAAATACAGTTTTTTAAACAAATTTTTTTTTAAATTCTCATCGAATTTTGAATTTTGGCGATATCTCTGGTGTTTATGGACCGATTTCGATAAAATTTAATAGCATGCTGCAATGGAGTATTTTCTAAAATCTGATATAATTCGAAATTTAAAAAAAAAAAAAATATTGTTTATTTAAAAATTTTTTTCTTAAATATGCCAATTTGCGTACATCGATACATTTTTCTGAAATTCAATAGTGTGTTGCGTTGAATGATTTCCTAAAATTTTATATACAGTTCAAAACATTTTTTCAAAAAAAATATAGTTTTTTAAAAAAACAAAGTTATTTTGAAAAATACAGTAATTAAAAAAAATCTTAATTCCCATCGAATTTTGAATTTTGGCGATATCTCTGGTATTTAAAGAAAATAAAAAAAATTGTAATTTATCATCGAATTTCGAGTTTTGGCTATATCTCAGTTGTAAGTAGAACTATATTTTACAATTTAATAGCATACTTCGTAGAACACTATTAACATATATTACCTTTACATATAAGTTATGTCGGTATGTCATCTAGAAGCTCATCAAACTTGATTTCAGCATACCGAAATATGTCTTAAATAAATGACTTTTGAACATTATGATGGCCTTTATTCATATCTTACGTAAGTGTTGTTGCCAAAAGTCTAATCTAAATATTCCGCTAAATATTCTCATTTAAGCAAAATAGAGGACCGATTACTCTAATTTTAAAGATATATGCATTTAAATACGACCTCTCTCAAGGTGCGAAATGTTACAATGTTGTGTAATTTCTGAAATTGTTTGTATTTCAATCTACCTCCAAAATGTAGACCCAATATAAAACAAGGTTATTCACTAATTAAAGTATTATTCATATATCGCCTAAAAGTTAAATGTATGAGGACACACATTTAAAAGCCGTGTTAATTATCGAGATTTGAAACATTTTCAGATTAGAAAATCAGTAAACACCTAAATCACCTAAATAAGTCTTCAGAAACATACACACTTGTAATTGACCAAAAACTTTTTCCACTCTGTACTTTAATTTTGTAACGCCATTGGTGAAGGGTATTTAAGGTTCGGCATAGCCGAACATAGCACTCTTACTTGTTTTATTAGTGATCGTAAAAATTATACCGATCGACTCATAATCGGGAGGAGAATCGACTAAGCGATGTCCGTCCGTCCGTCCGTCTGTCTGTCTGTTGAAATCAAGTTTCTGAAGCCCCTGGAGGATGGACCTACATAAATTATATACCAGATTTTAGGAAATTCTCCCGCAATGAACGCTATTAAATTTATAAACACCGAAAATATCGAAAAAATACCAAAAATTAGACGAAAATTTTAAAATTTTTGATTGAAACACACTTTTAAATAACAAGAGAAACAAGATACTCCTGGTGTACATGTGATAATATATTATATGTCAGATTGTAGGAAATGGTTCCCCAAAGTCGGTCCATAAACAACTGAGATACCGCCAAAATACTAAATTTGATGTATCGCAAATTGCGCAAAGTACGCGTTAGAGAATAATTGTTGAAAAAAAAAAAATGCAGAAATAGGAAGAACCATCCTCGTTGAGTACGGACATACATAAATTTTATATCAGATTTTAGGAAATTCCCCCGCCAAGCACATTATTAAATTTTATCGAAAACGATCCATAAACAACTGAGATATCGCGAAAACACTACTTGTGATGTACAGCAAATTCTTTGGGCAATTTGCGTGTCTAAGAAATTTTGTTTACATTTAATTAATAGCGTTCTCCGCAGCGGATTACCTAAATTATGATGCACTCGGTAATTTGTGGTAGATATAATTTAGTGTTTAAGCGATATTTTAGGTGTTTTGATCGACAACGATGAAATTCAGGGTGGGACGATATCCTAAAATTTTGTGTAAAATGCATATGGGTATACCTTCCAGGAGCTCCACAAATCTGATTTCAGCAGACAGACACACTGCATTTATCTTAATTTTGTGTCTGACTTTTGAACATTATGATAACATTTGAGTATGTATTATATATCAAATTATAGGTAATCTTCCTAGGAAGTACAAAAATGCAGCTAAGTACATGATATCCGTTTAAAACTTACATATGTATGTATGTATCTCACATATCAACGAAAATAAAATTTTTTAATTGCAATTGGAAGAAATCCGTTGCCTAAGGCAATCTCTTAGTAGCTAATAAATAACAAATTATAATTTTCTAATTAATTATAATTATCTATATTATAATAGATACGATGATGACATTTAGTATAAAGACGTTGTAAAATATCGTTATTCAGGGCGATAGTGCCTAAAATAAACTTTCTAGAGGGACAACATTTGACAAAAGTATTTCTGATCTTTTGAAAAGTTCGGCATTGAAAATGGGCGAGCTCGGTTCACATTTACTGTTATCTCCCACATAACCCCGACCGGAAATCACTTTAATGCTGACAAATTAAATCACATTATAATTGCACAAAGAACTAGAGCAAAACTTTCCACACATCCATCGGACAGATCGAAGGAATAATCCCAAATATTATTGTTGAAGTATTCATCTTAATTAGTTAACTAACTTCAGATTAATAAGTAAATCTTCAATAAATTTTCCGCCAAAGCTGATATCCATTCATTTGAAAGCTATATATTTCACGTATGTATCTAAAACTAAGAGTGTATACCTTATAATTCTAAGGCTTGTATACATTGACAATCATTGTTAAAGCTTTGACCTAAATCAGTTCAGAGTTTTACATAACTAATCATGAACTTTTAATAGTTGGATAAGAGTGGTATATTTGGCTTTGCCGAATCTTGGATACCCTTCACCAATGGTGTTCCAAAAGTAAAGTACAAAATCGTAAGAATATATTGATAATTATATAGTTTCTGATTACTGACTTAGTTGAGCCCCACACAAATGCTTCATATGTATATTAATTTTCTTTTGTTCATACTAAATGTAATTCCTAGCAATATATGGTTATACTAGTATTATATCCAAAGAATCTTTAAAATTAAGAGTCGGAGAACGAAAAGCTTTTCGGTGGCGTCATCATCTAGAATAGTTATGGACCCAAAGGTTAGGTTGGGCAGGTGGCTGATGTCGAAGGCAGCGTCACTTCGATTCTAAAGTGATATGTGTCTATTTTACGAACATATAATAAAGTTCGATAGACCAGATAAACCATGCAGAAAATATGCTTCAAAATGTAGATGCCCTTAGATTTGCAAGAGCACATCGATTTGATGAAGATTAAGTATTCTGGCATGCAACTCAAAAACACAGTGCCCAATGAGGGTTGTGTACTTTAATTCATACGAATTGTCCAACTATTAAAAGTTCATGATTAGTTATATAAAACTCTGAACTGATTTAGGTCAAAGCTTTAACAATGATTGTCAATGTATACAAGCCTTAGAATTATAAGGTATACACTCTTAGTTTTAGATACATACGTGAAATATATAGCTTTTAAATGAATGGATATCAGCTTTGGCGGAAAATTTATTAGAGATTTACTTATTAATCTGAAGTTAGTTAACTAATTAAGATGAATACTTCAACAATAATATTTGGGATCTATTGTTCTTTCGATCTGTCCGATGGATGTGTGGAAAGTTTTGCTCTAGTTCTTTGTGCAATTATAATATGATTTAATTTATCAGCATTAAAGTAATTACCAGTCGGGGTTATATGGGAGACAACAGTAAATGTTAACCGAGCTCGCCTATTTTCAATGCCGAACTTTTCAAGAGATCAGAAATACTTTTGTCAAATGTTGTCCCTCTAGAAAGTTTATTTTAGGCGCTATCGCCCTGAATAACGATATTGTACAACATCTTTATACTAAATGTCATCATCGTATCTATTATAATAGATATATAATTATAATTAATTGGCTAATTAGATAATTATAATTTGTCATTTATTAGCTACTAAGAGATTGCCTTAGGCGAAGTTATACGGGAGCAATAGTCAAACGTGAACGGATTTCTACCAATTGCAATTAAACAATTTAAATTTTCGTTGATATGTGAGATACCTACATACATATGTAGGTTTTGAACGGATATCATGTACTTAGCTGCATTTTTGTACTTCCTAGGAAGATTACCTATAATTTGATATATAATACATACTCAAATGTTATCATAAAGTTCAAAAGTCAGACATAAAATTATGATAAATGCAGTGTGTCTGTCTGCTAAAATCAGATTTGTGGAGCTCCTGGAAGGTATACCCATATGCATTTTACACAAAATTTAAGGATATCGTCCCTGCCTGAGCTCCAAAAACTCCAAAAACTTGACTACAACAGAAAAAAGAACAGACAGGTAGACGGACGGACGGACAAACTGACGGACGGACTTCTCGAAATCGATTCTCCTGCCGATTCTGAGACGATCGGTACAACTTGAATGGTATTCATAATCAGATTTGTGGAGTTTATATCAGATTTTAGGAAATCCTCCCACAAAGAACGCCGTCAAATTTCATCACAATCGGTCCATAAACACCTGAGATATCGCTGAAACAATACTTACAAAATGTCAACAAAATTTCTTAGATACGTACTTTGGGCAATTTGCTGTACATCACAAGTAGTGTTTTGGCGATATCTCAGTTCTTTATGGATCGCTTTTGATAAAATTTTATAATGTGCTTGGCGGGGGAATTTCCTTAAATCTGATGTAAAATTTACGTATGTCCGTGCTCCAGGAGGATGGTTTTTCCTATTTCTGCATTTCATTTTTTCAACAAACATTCTCTAACGCATACTTTGGGCAATTTGCGATACATCACATTTAGTGTTTTGGTTGTATCTCAGTTGTTTATAGACCGATTTTGCTAAAATTTTACATAATGTTTTGGGGAACCATTTCCTACAATATATTATCACATATATAATATATTATCACATGTACACCAGGAGTATCTTGTTTCTCTTATTATTTAAAAGTGTGTTTCAATCAAAAATTTTAAAATATTCGTCTAATTTTTGGTATTTTTTCGATATTTTCAGTGTTTATAAACCGATTTTAATGAAATTTAATAGCGTTGCGGGAGAATTTCCTAAAATCTGGAATATAATTTATGTAGGTCCATCCTCCAGGGGCTTCAGAAACTTGATTTCAACAGACAGACAGACGGACATCGCTTAATCGATTCTCCTCCCGATTCTGAGTCGATCGGTATAATTTTTATGGGGTCTACGATCACTAATAAAAATATTACAAACGGAAACACAAACTTATAATACCCTTTCACCTATTGGTGAAGGGTATAAAAATAGTGATGCCTATTATTAATATTATTTTAAATTAAATTCGCTTGTACTTAGCTTAATTGATTCGCTGTAAATATGCAATTATTTTTACTAAACTTTACACCAAATTTAAATTATTTTCAAGAGAGCTTAAAAAAACACGACTATTCACAACAAGAGAGAACTTGTTAATTTTTGGAATTAAAAAAATTCAAAAAATTTTTTGATCACACACTAAATATTTTTTGGGGTTTTATTATTTAAGAGAGCTTAGTGAATGTAAAATCCGTTCACGTTAATAAATTAACGCGATACGGGCAGAAGTTATGACGGTTAAAACATAAATTTCTAAAAAAAAAAATAAAAACTTATTTCTTTTTATTAGTTTTATGTTACTTTTGACACAACTTATATATTTTCAGGTGTTCTGCCGTTTCATGGTATTATAGTAATTTATATATGCCTAACACGAAGAAATAATGCAATTAAAAAAACAATATTTTTTTTATTTTTTTAACCGCGATTTTCGCGAAATTTGACAAAATGTGAGTCTTAGTGAAATTATGGTGCCTTGGCTTATGGACAAATTTAATTTAAAAGAATTTTTTTATTTAAATGTAAGTTTCAAAACGGGTTTTTTTTTAAATATAAAATTCTTATTTGGTCCGCCAAATCGTCAATCCTTATAATATTTTGGTGCACTTCAGATCTAAGGTAAAGCTTAATTAAAGAATTTTTAGACCATTCGTGATCGATTTTTCGATCCATTTTTGACAAACTTTTGATGCAAATCAGTTATAAATGACATCGCTTTTATACTTTATGCGATTTTGTCTCAGTTTGCTATCTAAAACCATTAAAATCAATATGCACTTTTTTGCACGATTTTCAAAATCTTAGTAAAATTTTAGCAAACAATGATTTTTTGGTGCGCAGGGACCGTTACATTTATGACATATATAATAAACATTAAAATATAATTGTTATTTAACGATTTTTATTTTTTTTTTTGGCAGAAATAATTTTTATTTGTCAAATTCTGACAAATATGTTTTTTTATACCCTTCACCAATAGGTGAAAGGGTATTATAAGTTTGTGATTCCGTTTGTAATTTTTTTATTAGTGATCGTAGACCCCATAAAAATTATACCGATCGACTCAGAATCGGGAGGAGATTCGATTAAGCGATGTCCGTCTGTCTGTCTGTCTGTATTGTTTCAGCGATATCTCAGGTGTTTATGGACCGATTGTGATGAAATTTGACATCGTTCTTTATGGGAGGATTTTCTAAAATCTGATGTATATACTCCACAAATCTGATTATGAATACCATTCAAATTGTACCGATCAACTCAGAATCGGCACAAGAATCGATTTCGCGACCTCCGTCCGTCTGTTTGTTTGCCCGTCCGTCTACCTGTCTGTCTTTTTTCTGTTGTAGTCAAGCTCTTGGAGCTCCGGTTTTGTCGATATCAGGTGTTTATTTTGATGAAATTTAATAGCGTCCTAAATTCTGATGCATTTGCGTTTATGCGATATTTCAGGTGTTTTGATCGACAATGATTAAATTCAGGTGGGACAATATCCTAAAATTTTGTGTAAAATCCAGGAGCTCCACAAATCTGATTTTAGTTGACAGACACACTGCATTTATCTCGATTTTGTGTCTGACTTTTGAACATTATGATAACGTTTGAGAATGTATTATATATCAAATTATAGGTAATCTTCCTAAGAAGTCCAAAAATGCAGCTAAGTACATGAAATCCGTTCAAAACCTACATATGTATGTATGTATCTCACATATCAACGATAATTTAAGTTTTTTAATTGCAATTGGGAGAAATCCGTTCACGTTTGACAATTGCTCCAGTATAACTTCGCCTAAGGCAATCTCTTAGTAGCTAATAAATTACAAATTATAATAGATACGATAATGACATTTAGTTTAAAGACATTGTACAATATTGTTATTCAAGGCGATAACGCCTAAAATAAACTTTCTAGAGGGACAACATTTGACAAAAGTATTTCTGATTTCCTGAAAAGTTCGGTATTGAAAATGTTCACATTTAGTGAAATCTCTCATATAACCCCGACCGGGAATCACTTTAATGCTGATAAATTAAATCACACTATGATTGCACAAAGAACTAGAGCAAAACTTTCCAAACATCCATCGGACAGATCGAAACAACAATACATCCCAAATATTATTGATGAAGTGTTCATTTTAATTAATTAACTAACTACAGATAAGCAAGTAAATCTTTAATAACTTTTCCGACAAAGCTGAAATTCATCCATTCAAAAGCTATATATTTCACGCATGTATCTAAAACTAAGAGTGTATACCCTATAATTTTAAGGCTTATATACATTGACAATCATTGTTAAAGCTTTTACCTAAATCAGTCCGCTAACTTCAGAGTTTTACATAACTAATCAAGAACTTCTACTAGTTGGATAATTCGTACCAATTAAAGTGCAGAACCCTCACTGGGCACTGTGTTTTTGGGTTGCATGCCAAAATACTTAATCTTCATAATATCGATGTGCTTTTGCAAATCTAAGGGCATCTACATTTTGAAGCATCTTTTCTGCATGGTTTATCTGGTCTATCGAACTTTATTAAATGTTCGTAAAATATGTGTCTATTTTATTTCTAAGCTAGACATCAGCCACCTGCCCAACCTAACCTTTGGGTCCATAACTATTCTAAATGATGACGCCACCGAAAAGCTTTTCGTTTTCCGACTCTTAATTTTAAAGACTCTTTGCATATAATACTAGTATAACCAAATATTGCTAGGAATTACATTGAGTACGAACAACAGAAAATTAATATACATATCAAGCATTTGTGTGGAGCTCAACTTAGTCAGTAATCAGGAACTATATAATTATCAATATATTCTTACGATTTTGTACTTTACTTTTAGAACACCATTGGTGAAGGGTATCCAAGATTCGGCAAAGCCGAATATACCACTCTTACTTGTTTCTGTTGTAGTCAAGTTTTTAGAGCTCCTGTTTTGTCGATATCTCAGATGTTTATTTTGATGACGTTTAATAGCGTCCTTCGCAGGGGATTATCTAAATCCTGATGCATTCTGTTATTTGTGGTAGATATAATTTAGCGTTTAAGCGATGGTGTTTTGATCGACAATGTTGAAATTCAGGGTGGGACAATTCAGCTCCACAAATCTGGTTTTAGCAGACAGACACACTGCACTTATCTTAATTTTGTGTCTGACTTTTGAACATTATGATAACATTTGAGAATGTATTATATATCAAATTATAGGTAATCTTCCTAGGAAGTACAAAACTGCAGCTAATTACATGATATCCGTTCAAAACCTACATATGTATGTAAGTATCTCACATATCAACAAAAATTTAAATTTTTTAATTGCAATTGGGAGAAATCCGTTCACGTTTGACAATTGATCCCGTATAACTTCGCCTAAGGCAATCTCTTAGTAGCTTATAAATGACAAATTATAATAGATACGATGATGACATTTAGTATAAAGACGTTGTACAATATTGATATTCAGGACAATAGCGCCTACAATAAACTTTCTAGAGGGACAACATTTGACAAAAGTATTTCTGATCTCTTGAAAAGTTCGATATTGAAAATGGGCGAGCTCTGTTCACATTTAGTGAAATCTCCCATATAAACCCGACCGGGAATCGATTTAATGCTGATAAATTAAATCACATTAAAATTGCACAAAGAACTAGAGCAAAACTTTCCAAACATCCATCGGACAGATCGAAAGAACTATACATCCCAAATATTATTGATGAAGTGTTCATTTTAATTAATTAACTAACTTCAAATTAATAAGTAAACTTTTCCGACAAAGCTGATAACCATCCATTCAAAAGCTATATATTTCACGTATGTATCTAAAACTAAGAGTGTATACCCTATAATTTTAAGGCTTGTATACATTGACAATCATTGTTAATACTTTGACCTAAATCAGTCCGCTAACTTCAGAGTTTTACATAACTAATCAAGAACTTTTACTAGTTGGATAATTCGTATGAATTAAAGTGCACAACCCTCACTGGGCACTGTGTTTTTGGGTTGCATGCCAGAATACTTAAACTTCATCAAATCGATGTGCTATTGCAAATGTAAGGGCATCTACAATTTGAAGCATCTTTTCTGCATGGTTTATCTGGTCTATCGAACTTTATTAAATGTTCGTAAAATATGTGTCTGGGATGTAAATGGGATGCAGTTGTTGCCTGGGTTTCCAGCTTACAGGTAATAACTGTATTCAATTCCTACTCAGACCTCCTAGTGGTACATCCTGGAAACCTGAGCAAAATTGTTGAAGATGCGGTAAACAATCCGACTGGGATTCTAGGTCAGGGCTAACGTGAGGGGGAGTTATCTTAGAGCCATTCCGACGTATTTGGTCTAAGGGTCTAAGATAATTGTACTTGGTAAACTACGAAATTGTAGCGTCTGTTCAACATGTTAGTTGCGGCTACAAGCGGGCGTCTGTCTCGGACCGAGCGGCTCGCTTTACAAACGTGGCTCTTGTCTTTGGACTCATCATCCATCGACTAAGTACTTACGATGTTTTAAGCATGGAAAGAAACAACATTATAGGATATACTACTCCAAGGGGTAATCAAGCGAGAAATCCCCCTGCTACGGCAGCTGGCACAAGGATTTTGGAGGTGCCTAATCTATGCAAGAACATCTTGATGAATGAAACCAATTCTATCCAAAGAAATCGAACTATAAAAACTAATATAGGCATGAAAGAAAGTTTAAAGTTTGCGACATGGAACGTACACACGTTATACGAAACTGGGAAACTAGAACAACTAAGGCGTGAAATGTTGGGTTATAAAATTGATTTGCTGGCGGTGCAAGAAGCTAGATGGACAGGACAAGGGGAAGTTCGGAACGAAAATACTGTGTTTCTTTACTCCGGTCGCCCGGATGGTGATGAGCATAGTAGGGGTGTTGGCTTTCTGATGACTAAAAGAATAGCTAAAGCCATGATAGCATGGTACCCTATCAATGAGAGGCTAATGGCAATAAAACTTAAGACCAAAGCTCGTAATATGATAATTATCAATGTCTACGCCCCTACTGAAATCCAATCTGAAAACGATAAAGACGAATTTTACGATATATTAATCAGTTAGATGAACAGTAATGTACATAATTGTGACATTACTATGATACTGGGCGACTTTAACGCCAAAGTTGGCTCAAACAACACCGGTTTGGAACACTACATTGGTAAGCACGGTGTCGGAGTAAGAAATGACAACGGAGAAAGATAAATCGAACTATGCTGTGAGAGGAAACTGGTTGTAGGTGGCACAATTTTTCCTCATAAGCTCCACCATAAAATAACTTGGATATCGCCGAACGGTGTCACTAAGAACCAAATTGATCACATTTTGATCAACTCTAAGTGGCGATCATCTTTACTTGATGTACGCTCGAAGCGCGGAGCAGATATAAACAGCGACCACCATCTAGTTATATCTAAAGTTCGTTTGAAGGTAGCGGCTCTAAGATCAGAAACGTTACATTTTAAAGACCATAAAAGGAAAGTATGGCTCACCCAAGCAACATGGGACCTGGTTCAACAACGTAAAACCATAAAAAATGCGAGTCTAAATGTCAGCTGCAAATAAAGGCGACATGAGGACCTTATACAATATATCAAGGGCGTTGTGTGGCAAGCCTACCTACACCAATAGTCCCATTCTGAGTAGTAGCGGTACACTTCTCTCAAACCCGGATGAACAATTAATACGATGGATGGAACACTTCCAGTCAACATTAAACAATCCCATTGGATTAGAACCGCTGACGGAAGTGCAAAATGAAACCAACCATGACTGTTTATTCAGTGGAATTTCAGACAGCCCACCTACATTACAAGAAGTGAAGAATGCCATTAAAAGCCTTAAGCGTAACAAGGCCCCGGGCAATGACAATATATCAGCGGAGATGCTTTTATGTGACGTTGAAGGATCGGCGAGACTGTGGCACCCATTTGTGCGTAAAATATGGGAAGAAGAAGCTCTACCAACCTCCTGGAATGAAGGTATACTAGTCAAAATACCAAAAAAGGGTGACTCCAAATACTGCAATAACTACAGGGGAATAACACTTCTTCCAATACCGAGCAAAATACTAAGTCGAGTAATTTTGAATAGAATGTCTGACGCAGTTTCTGAAACACTCCGCGAAAATCAGTTTGGGTTCCGAGAGAATAGATCTTGTGTTGATCTAATCAACACAGTAAGAATAGTATTGGAGCAATGTAATGAATTCCGCACCCCCATTTATCTAGCGTTTATCGACTTTATGAAGGCTTTCGACAGTGTCAACAGGTGCTATCTATGGAGAATTTTAGAAAACCGTAACATGCCAACGAAAATTCTGAACTTAATTCGGGCAATGTACGTGGACTTTAAATGCCGGGTTCTACATAAAGGTAAATTGTCTAATCCGTTCGAAGTTACTACTGGAGTAAGACAAGGATGTATATTATCACCTATACTTTTTATCCTTGTCATCGACAATATAATGCGCACGGCACTGAATGGTAGACGTGGTATCCAATGGACACCATTTAAGCAACTCGAGGACTTGGAATACGCCGATGACGTATGTCTTCTAAGCCAAAGACCAGCTCACCTTCAAGAAAACACTAGCGCTATTACTGTTGAATCTCGGGCAGCTGGGCTGGAAATCAATATCTCCAAGACAAAGATTATGCCTGGAGGCTATGGCGCAAACCCGTCGCCACACATCAATGTGGATACCGAGGGTATTGGTTGTGTAGGTATCTTTAATTATCTTGGTAGTTGGGTATCTACAAAAGGTGGCGCCGATGAGGATATTGAATCGCGTATTAATAAGGCAAAATCTGCATTCGGCATTCTCCGAACTATATGGAAATCTCGGCAAATATCAACAACAACTAAGTTACGAATATATAACTCGAATGTCAAGTCCATCTTGTATTACGGCTGCGAAACTTGGAAACGCACAAATGCCATCGATAAGCGCCTGCAAACCTTTGCAAACAAATGCTTGCGGCAAATCCGTAAGAGAATAAGAAATGAAGATCTACTAAACGCTACAAACCAACGGAAATGGCGATGGATAGGCCACACACTTCGAAGGCCAAATACCAACATTGCTCGACAAGCGCTTCGTTGGAATCCACAAGGAAGCGGCCGTCGTGTTGGTGCACCTGCTAGAACGTGGAGAAGGTCAATTGATGCGGAGTTACAAGCAGCAAACTATTCATGGAATGATGTATGCCTAACATCTCGCAATAGAGTTCGATATAAAAGGATGGTTGAGGCCCTATGCTCCACTGGGAGTTAAGGATAACAGAAGAAGAAGAAGAAAATATGTGTCTATTTTATTTCGAAGCTACTGGCTTTTTATTCGAAGCTACTGGCTCTTTCACAAAGGGACCACTTTAGAACCCAAGTGAAGCTTCCCTAGACATCAGTCACCTGCCCAACCTAACCTTTGGGTGCATAACTACTCTAGATGATGACGCCACCGAAAAGGTTTTCGTTTTCCGACTCTTAATTTTAAAGACTCTTTGCATATAATACTAGTATAACCAAATATTGCTACGAATTACATTAAGTACTTTTGCAACACCATTGGTGAAGGGTATCCAAGATTCGGCAAAGCCGAATATACCACTCTTACTTGTTTCTATTGTAGTCAAGTTTTTGGAGCTCCTGTTTTGTCGATATCTCAGATGTTTATTTTGATGAAGTTTAATAGCGTTCTTCGCAGGGGATTATCTAAATCCTGATGCATTCTGTAATTTGTGGTAGATATAATTTAGCGTTTAAGCGATGGTGTTTTGATCGACAATGTTGAAATTCAGGGTGGGACAATTCAGGAGCTCCACAAATCTGGTTTTATCAGACAGACACACAGCATTTATCTTAATTTTGTGTCTGACTTTTGAGCATTATGATAACATTTGAGAATGTATTATATATCAAATTATAGGTAATCTTCCTAGGAAGTACAAAAATGCAGCTGATTACATGATATCCGTTCAAAACCTACATATGTATGTAAGTATCTCACATATCAACAAAAATTTAAATTTTTTAATTGCAATTGGGAGAAATCCGTTCACGTTTGACAATTGATCCCGTATAACTTCGCCTAAGGCAATCTCTTAGTAGCTAATAAATGACAAATTATAATAGATACGATGATGACATTTAGTATAAAGACGTTGTACAATATTGATATTCAGGACAATAGCGCCTAAAATAAACTTTCTAGAGGGACAACATTACCACTCTTACTTGTTTCTGTTGTAGTCAAGTTTTTGGAGCTCCTGTTTTGTCGATATCTCAGATGTTTATTTTGATGAAGTTTAATAGCGTCCTTCGCAGGGGATTATCTAAATCCTGATGCATTCTGAAATTTGTGGTAGATATAATTTAGCGTTTAAGCGATGGTGTTTTGATCGACAATGTTGAAATTCAGGGTGCGACAATTCAGGAGCTCCACAAATCTGGTTTTAGCAGACAGACACACTGCATTTATCTTAATTTTGTGTCTGACTTTTGAACATTATGATAACATTTGAGAATGTATTATATATCAAATTATAGGTAATCTTCCTAGGAAGTACAAAAATGCAGCTAATTACATGATATCCGTTCAAAACCTACATATGTATGTAAGTATCTCACATATCAACAAAAATTTACATTTTTTAATTGCAATTGGGAGAAATCCGTTCACGTTTGACAATTGATCCCGTATAACTTTGCCTAAGGCAATCTCTTAGTAGCTAATAAATGACAAATTATAATAGATACGATGATGACATTTAGTATAAAGACGTTGTACAATATTGATATTCAGGACAATAGCGCCTAAAATAAACTTTCTAGAGGGACAACATTACCACTCTTACATGTTTCTGTTGTAGTCAAGTTTTTGGAGCTCCTGTTTTGTCGATATCTCAGATGTTTATTTTGATGAAGTTTAATAGCGTCCTTCGCAGGGGATTATCTAAATCCTGATGCATTCTGAAATTTGTGGTAGATATAATTTAGCGTTTAAGCGATGGTGTTTTGATCGACAATGTTGAAATTCAGGGTGGGACAATTCAGCTCCACAAATCTGGTTTTAGCAGACAGACACACTGCATTTATCTTAATTTTGTGTCTGACTTTTGAACATTATGATAACATTTGAGAATGTATTATATATCAAATTATAGGTAATCTTCTTAGGAAGTACAAAAATGCAGCTAATTACATGATATCCGTTCAGAACCTACATATGTATGTAAGTATCTCACATATCAACAAAAATTTAAATTTTTTAATTGCAATTGGGAGAAAACCGTTCACGTTTGACAATTGATCCCGTATAACTTCGCCTAAGGCAATCTCTTAGTAGCTAATAAATGACAAATTATAATAGATACGATGATGACATTTAGTATAAAGACGTTGTACAATATTGATATTCAGGACAATAGCGCCTAAAATAAACTTTCTAGAGGGACAACATTTGACAAAAGTATTTCTGATCTCTTGAAAAGTTCGATATTGAAAATGGGCGAGCTCTATTCACATTAAGTGAAATCTCCCATATAAACCCGACCGGGAATCGATTTAATGCTGATAAATTAAATCACATTAAAATTGCACAAAGAACTAGAGCAAAACTTTCCAAACATCCATCGGACAGATCGAAAGAACTATACATCCCAAATATTATTGATGAAGTGTTCATTTTAATTAATTAACTAACTTCAAATTAATAAGTAAACTTTTCCGACAAAGCTGATAACCATCCATTCAAAAGCTATATATTTCACGTATGTATCTAAAACTAAGAGTGTATACCCTATAATTTTAAGGCTTGTATACATTGACAATCATTGTTAAAGCTTTGACCTAAATCAGTCCGCTAACTTCAGAGTTTTACATAACTAATCAAGAACTTTTACTAGTTGGATAATTCGTACGAATTAAAGTGCACAACCCTCACAGGCCACAGCGTTTTTGGGTTGCATGTCAGAATACTTAAACTTTATTAAATCGATGTGCTATTGCAAATCTAAGGGCATCTACATTTTGAAGCATCTTTTCTGCATGGTTTATCTGGTCTATCGAACTTTATTAAATGTTCGTAAAATATGTGTCTATTTTATTTCGAAGCTACTGGCTGGCTTAAATATGCATTCTCTACTTGTAGTCTAGTAATCATTATCTTTCACAAAGGGACCACTTTAGTGAAGCTTCCCTAGACATCAGCCACCTGCCCAACCTAACCTTTGGGTGCATAACTATTCTAGATGATGACGCCACCGAAAAGGTTTTCGTTTTCCGACTCTTAATTTTAAAGACTCTTTGCATATAATACTAGTATAACCAAATATTGCTACGAATTACATTAAGTACTTTTGGAACACCATTGGTGAAGGGTATCCAAGATTCGGCAAAGCCGAATATACCACTCTTACTTGTTTTTCTATCTCTTTTTTTCTTATATTTATATTTTTTCGCTATATCCTTTATAAGTCCTTTTATATTTTGTTTGTTTTTAAATTAAATTTTAAATTTTGTTTGTTAAAAATATATTTTATTATATCTATTGTCATTTATATGTAGTAAAAGTCAATTTCTTGTTAATACAAATGTAATTCCTACGCTATAATTATAAGATTTATTTCTTGTTGTGTAGGATAGTCAAAACTTTAAATAAATAAATAAAATATCTTTTGATTTGGCGATATCTCAGCTATTGATCTACCGATTTTGATGAAATTCAATAGTGTGTTGCGTTGAATGATTTTCTAAAATTTGATATACAGTTCAAACAACTTAAAAAAAAACATAGTTTTTTAAAAAAACATAGTTATTTTGAAAAATATAATTATTAAAAAAAATACATTTAATTCTCATCGAATTTTGGAGATATTTCTGGTGTTTATAGACCGAGTTTGATGAAATTTAATAGCATGCTGCGTTGGAGTATTTTCTAAAATCTGGTATATAATTCGAAAATTAAAAAAAAATATTGTTCTTTTTTAATTTTTTTTTTAAAATTTGCCAATTTGCATACATCGATATTTTTTGCCTTGGCGATATCTCAGTTATTAATCTACCGACTTTGATGAAACTCAGTGGTGTGTTGCGTTGAATGATTTCCCAAAATTTGATATACAGTTCAAAAAAGTTTTTTAGTTTGAATACACAGTTTTTTTTATTGTTAATTCGGTAATTTTCGGGACATCGAATTTAGAGTTTTGTCAAATATATCAGGTTGTAATGTACCTATTTTTATCATATATAATATCGTTTTGCTTTGGAGGATTTTCTAAGATCTGATATATAATTCATGTCGGTATGATGCCCGCAAATTGTGGAATTTTAAACAAAAATACGGTTTTTATATAGACTAAAATAATGCAATTTAAAAGAAAATAAAAAAATTGTAATTTATCATCGAGATTTGGCTACATTTCACTTGTAAGTAGAACTATATGTAGCAATTTAATAGTGTACTTCATAGAACACTATTAACGTCTAATACCTATACATATAAGTTATGTCGGTATACCATCTAGAAGCTAATCAAACTTGATTTTAGCATACCGAAATATGCCTTAAATAAGTGACTTTTGAAGATTATGATGGCCTTTATTCATATCTTATGTAAGTGTTGTTGCCAAAAGTCTAATCTAAATAGGTCCGCTTAGTATTCTCATTAAAGCAACCTTTTAATCGGTCCACTAATTTTAAAGATATATGCATTTAAATCAATGTTGGGCAAAGTCTCTCTAATTCTCTCTTACTTCGTATTTTGCCTACCCCTAAGGGTTAGCAAAATTAAAAATCAGAGAGACTTTGCCCAACATTGATGTAAATACGACCTCACTGAAGGTACGAAATGTTACAATGTTGTGTAATTTCTAAAATTGTTTGTATTTCAATCTACCTCCAAAATGTTTTAGACCAAATATAAAACAAGGTTATTCACTAATTAAAGTATTATTTATATATCGCCTAAAAATTAAATGTATGAGGACAAACATACGCTTAAAAGGTGTGTTAATGATCGAGATTTGAAACTTTTTCAGATTAGAAAATCAATATACATACATATATTATTATTTTTGTAGGATTCACCTAAATCAGTCTTCAGAAACATATATACTTGTAATTGACCAAAAACTCTTTCCACTCTGTACTTTACTTTTGTAACACCATTGGTGAAGGGTATTTAAGGTTCGGCATAGCCGAACATGGCACTCTTACTTGTTTATTTTTTTAGTTTTTCTCGTTTTGTCGAAAAATCAAACATTAATTCGGAAGCGCCATATGAAAATTTTAGATATTGATAATAGCTATCGGTACGTAAAATTTGGTCGCAAAATCTTTATCGGCTTTTGTGCCATTTTAAATGCAAATTTTAGATTTTTCTTACTACTGTATTATCTTTTATATATATTTTGTTTCTAAGTGTACTGATGCACAGTGGTTTCAAGGAGTTTTTTTTTTGGTATTAAGTCAGCAATATCTAAACCACTAGACGGATTTTGAAGAAACTTTAAACAACAGTAGAAGAGGAGTTAGGCTTTTAGAACAACGTTTAAGGACATATCTATCGGTAGCAAAGTGGGCTCTACAGAAAACACCTTGGGTATGTAAAACCCGATCCGAAAGATTTTTACATTTTTAAAATCATCTTAAAAAAATAAGAAAAAACATACTTATGTGGCATCACTGATACCAGCTACCGAGTATTGTGTACTCAATGTTTTCAACATTACTAATATGTACAAAAAATATAATTACTGTTAATCTCGCATTCCATTCTTTCTTGAACTCTTTAAGTTAGTAGTACATTAAAAAATTTTGAATTCTTAATAAAGTTAAGTTTATTTGTTAAAAAACATCGAAAACCTTTTTATTCTTGGCCCTAAATTGGTGACCTCGAGTGTAAATTAAGGACGAATAAAATTTTGCATTCTATTTTCCAAATTCTACTTGTGAAATTGCAGATCGTGACGAACAAATTTGCAAGTGAAGCCTGCCTCCATATTGTTTGTAACCTTAAAATACTTTGCGGCGTTAGAAAATGTCTACCGAAGAAACGGCACAAAATGATAGTGGGATTTCTGCTGGGATTTCTGTTGTCTACGCCCGGTTGCCGGTGCCTCAAATGTCAAGCGGCAACGTAGAAGCATGGTTCACGACCATGGAATTTTGGTTTACGGCATCCGGCATATCGACAGACAAACAGAAAACCGCCACTGTACTAGCAGCTTTGGACCCTAACGTCATATCGCAGCTGTCCGAAATGATCGCAAGTTTACCACAAACCAATAGATACGACAGTGAACAGCGTCGCCTTAATCGCCTCTTGTCTGAGCTCCCACTAGGTGACAAAAAACCGTCCGAGCTTTATTATGAGATGAAGCGGAAAGGATGAAAGGACTCTGGACAAAGCGTTTGCCCGAAATGATGCAACCCGTCGTTGCAGCCTCGTCGGGTAACCCTGCCGAGTTCACGAGAATAGCGGACTCCGTTATCGACGCTGTCACCAAATCAAGTTCACCGGGTCCAAACACGTCCAACAAGTGAAATCGACGCACTTCGAGCAGCCATTGACGATTTAGGCAAGAAATTCGAAAGGTTTTCAACACCATCACACACACGACCACACTCACGCAATCGTTCGAGAACCCGACTAGCCTATAACGCTAACGCAACTGGTTTCGAATGTTGGTACCATCAAAAGTACGGCCAAAGAGCTCAAAAGTGTCGCAGCCCGTGTAAACACAAACTGCGACGCGTAAACACGGTAGTTCGTGAATAGTCTTCATCTTCTTCCAACTGACTCGACAAGCCGGTGGGGGACAGTGGCGAAATCTCCTCCACCAAGTTCAAAATTTTCCGCCTAGAAATTAAAGATAAAAACACAGACAAACATTTCCTTGTATACAGTGGTGCCGACGTATCTGTTTTGCCTTTGTCTGCAAGGTCGCTTGACGTTCGCCCCACTGCTGTTTTATTGTACGCTGCCAATGGTTCTTCTATTAAGGTAATTGGAGAAAAGCAAACCAAACTCGACCTCGGTCTCCGACGTCACATCCCCGATCATCGGATCCGATTTTATTAAGCATTACGACTTGCTTATCGATCTGCGTCGCAATCGTCTTATCGACAATACTATGGGTCTTGTGACACCACTTACACCGTCACCACGAAGCACGGCAGCGGTCATTAAAACCTTTAACGTGAACGATCCGTTTGCAGACATGATACAGCAGTTTCCTGGCATCACAAAACTTAAACCATATGGCACCAAAACAAAATCCACTATTGTGCACAGAATAGAGACTTCAGGCCAACCTGTTTTTTGTCGCCCTCGACGCTTCTCGCCGGAGAAGTTGGCTGCAGCGAAGGCTGAATTTGAATATTTGATGAAAGCGGGTATTTGTCAACCATCAAGAAGTAATTGGTCTAGCCCACTTCACCTGGTTAAAAAGAGTGATAGTTCATGGAGACCCTGCGGTGACTACCGTACCCCTTACCATATTTGACGGATTTCACAACAAATTTGCAAGATAAGACCATTTTTTCTAAAATTGACTTGCAAAAAGCCTTCCACCAGCTGCCAATTCACCTCAATGACGTTCCAAAGACAGCTATCAGTACTCCATTTGGCCTTTACGAATTTAAATGTATGACGTTTGGGCTATGCAACGCCGCCCAAACGTTCCAAAGACTCATCGACGACGTATTACGAGGACTCAATTTTGTTTTCCCTTACATAGACGACATCTGCGTTGCATCGTCTACGCCAGAGCAACATCGCCGTGATCTCACCGAAGTTTTTACTCGACTTCGCGAAAATAACCTCGCCATAAACCTGAAAAAGTGCGAGTTCGGGAAAAGTGAGATAAAGTTTCTCGGACATCTGGTTAATGCTGAAGGTATTCGGCTCTTGCCGGAGAAGGTGGCTGTTATCCAGGAGTTCCCAAAACCAAAAGTGGCTCAAGAATTAAAAAGGTTTATTGCGATGGTAAATTTTTATAGAAAATTCTTGCCACATGCAGTCTCATACCAAATGCATTTGCAGCAGCTTATCGTTGGAAATAAGAAAAATGATCGTACGCCCGTAGAGTGGAACCCGTCCGCAGAAGCCGCTTTCGAACGCTGCAAAAACGAATTGGCCAATGTTACTCTCCTAGCGCACCCGGTGGCGGAAGCCGAGTTAGCAATTTTACAGACGCCTCAGATACAGCTGTGGGGGCTGCCCTGCACCAGAAAGTAAATGGTAATCTTCAACCTTTAGCGTTTTATTCGAAAAAATTAACAAATACTCAACAAAAGTACTCGACGTATGATCGTGAGCTAACAGCTATATATCAAGCGCTTGTCCATTTCCGTTATATGGTTGAAGGAAGAAGATGCCACATTGTTACCGACCATCGTCCGATCATTTTTGCGTTCCAGCAGAAGCTCGAGAAAGCCTCACCTCGAAGAATCCGGCAGCTAGATTTTATCAGCCAATTCACGACCGATATTCGCCATATGCCCGGCTTAGCAAACGTTACAGCTGATGCTTTTTCACGCCTCGATTCCATCAATACTATCGTGGATTATTCCCAAATAGCGATAGCCCAAAAGAGCGACGGAGAACTTCAACAAATATTAAAACATTCAGAAACGCCGTCGACTACGCTCAAATTGAAATATTTTTAAGTTTTAGGCTGTGAAGAACAATTAGTATGCGACACAATTACGTCACGAATCCGACCTTACATCCCGAGAAATTTTCGCCAGCAGATCCTCGCAACAATGCACAATCTGTCTCATCCAGGCGTCCGAGCTACTTTGAAAATGTTAACGAGCAGATTTTGTTGGCCTGGCATTCGAAAGGACTGTGCCGTCTTCGTTCAAAATTGCCTACAGTGTCAGAGATCTAAAATTCAACAGCACACTAGATCGACCCCTGTCAAGTATGAACCGCCAAATAAACGCTTCAATCATATAAATATAGGCATCGTAGGTCCCTTTCCTTTATGCGAAGGACAACGATATTGCCTGACCATCATCGACCGATTTACGCGTTGGCCTGAAGCAGTTCCCATCTCTGACATGTCAGCCGAATCAGTAGTAAAAGCCCTATTATCGCAATGGATTTCAAGATTTGGAGTGCTGGCGCGAATTACATCTGATCGTGGTCGGCAATTCGAGTCTTTAGTTTTTGCAGAATTAAAAAACGTAATTGGTGCAACACATCTCCGTACTACACCATACCATCCGCAATCGAATGGCATCATTGAGAGATGGCACCGATCGCTAAAAACAGCAATTTTGTGTCATAACCCGGCAAAATGGGTGCAACATCTGCCTTCAATTTTATTAGGACTTAGAGTCGCCTATAAACCAGACCTTAAAGCCTCGCCGGCAGAGTTAGTTTATAGTACAACATTAGCAATTCCAGGAGAGTTTTTTCAGCAAAGTAGAATTCCTGTCTCTACAACCGATTTCGTCGCCGAGTTTCGATCGTCAATGCAAAAACTTAAGCCAACCGACACAGCTCACCACACGACACTCGAGCGTTCATCTCGAAAGATCTGCAGCACTCGTCTCACGTTTTCGTACGCAATGACTCCATACGACCATCACTAACACATCCATACGATGGTATATGCAGTTCTAAAGCGATCGGACAAATATTTTACTATTCTCATCCGTGGCCGTAAAAGCAACATCAGCATAGACCGATTAAAACCCGCATTTATTTTACATAATGATCTTTATGATTATTCATCAACACAAGAACTACCTCCCGCATCATCTGAAAGCATTACACAACCACAAATTTTGTATCATGATAATAAAAGCATCTCCAACCCAGAAGCAACAAATAGCTGCTCCTTCGAAAACTTCTGTATACAACACAATATCTTTGCGCTTCTAAGCTTAATTTGCATGCAAATTAAAAAAAAAAACGTTAAAAAATAGATTGAAGCATTCAAGTTTTTCTTCATATTTCGTCTTTATATGCATTCGTTTAAACATTTGGACAAAAGTCGTTGCTCTACGAAATAGACACCACACCTTCCTCTAAATTTTAATTTTGTCACCTCTAGTACTATTTAATGGCTGCCAAAATTTGAAGCACCTTTTCGCCACTTTTTAATTTTTTTTCGAATATTTTTGTATATCTTGTTAATGTGCTCCATATAGGTATCAGAGAAGAGACTGAATACATTCACAAATGTTGACAGCAACGTATGCATATTGCCTTTGCATTGCCTACAAAGGCAATAACTTTTTATGCAGATGCCTTCATTCATTCACACATTTTCGTTGATTGTCTTTTTACACACTATTTTATTATTGCACTGCACGTTAATCAACGAAATAGTTTGATGTCACACTATAAGTTAGAAAAAATTCGTAGGACTCTCTCATTTTTCGTTCTATTCGCAAAGTATTCGTAAAACATGTCTGCGTTGTTATCAGTGCTGCCATATGTTTTTCTACGCTTTCATGCTGAATCATATAGACAAATTTTCGATAAAAATATTTTTCTAAGAAATATTTTGTTAAAAAAAATTTTCGATAAAATGTTTTTCTATAGAAACATTTTCAATAAAATATTTTTCTATAGAACAATTTTCAATAAAAATATTTTTCAATAGACAAATTTTCGATAAAAATAGTTTTCTATAGTAAAAATTTTCAATAAAAATATTTTTCTATAGAAAATTTTTGGATAAAAATATATATTTCTATTGATAAAAATATTTTTCTATATAAAGATTTTTGAAAAAAATATTTTTCTATAGAAAATATTTTTGTATAGAAAATATTTTTGTATTGAAAGATTTTTTTAATAAAAAAATTTATACAAAAATTTTTTGATAAAAAAAATGTATTATATAATTTTTTTTTATAATTATGTTAAAACGAACTACATACTAAAACCGATTTTTAAATCTAAGGTGCCCTATTTTGAGGTCCGATTGTGCCGCCCCAGTAAAACATATGTTTTGGAAGTTCAAAACTTGATATCTCCAACACTAACGCGCAACAGTTAATTTCTTTTTCTGCCATCCCATTGTTTGACGACTTTTTACTATAAATTTAACGATTTTGCATCCATTTCATCTGGCAACTTGTTTCTTTCTTTTTGTCTTTGCCCACCTATACAACTATAGTTTTGTCTTGTGCACAACATGTCTTGTAACTCAACTGAAATCGTTCATAATATTTCGTAAACACTCACGCATTCGCTATTATAAAATGAATGTTTGAATGTTTTCCTAGTGTATTTGATTGCAGTTATAAACACAAGCAATGCATGCAATATATTTCATTATACTCTTATTTTGTGAATATGCATTGTTTCGTCTCAATTAAATATTGTAAATTGACGACAAGTTTTCATTTTTGTGCGAATACATTCAAAGCAAGAAAACCGACATTCAATCTCTTCTCTGTAGTGCGATTCACTAACTTTTAAAACTTTCAAAAGGTTCTACCATTAACAACACATTTTGATGTTTGCACTAACCACTATGTTATTCACTAACTCAGTTTAAGCCACGGTAAAGTTATGTGGCAACTTTGTCAAAATAAGAGAAAAACACAAAGAAGAATAGAAAAAAATAAGCCAAAAACTATTTTTGTTGTAAATTTTAAGAACAACTTGAGTAAAATATTAAAAATAATTATTATTTTAAATACATTTTTATTTATTTTGATGATATATGAATACTACTCAATGAATACATACTACTATCAAAAGAAGCCGGTAGTCTGCTGAGCAGCCAAGTCATATAGTTGAATTATATTTGTTGTTATATTCTTATATTATAATTTCTTTAATTATAATTTTCGATTTATATAAAGAAACAATTTTTTAATACACTTTTCTAAATCACTTTTCTTAACCACTTTTCTTTAACATTAAACAGCATCAAAACTGTTGGCGTTAATAAACAACAATTTATTTGTTTATTAATAACAGCTGACTTTAAACGTCAACAGAAATCGTTAAAGTGTTAGTGAATAGCAGTGTGGTTAATTTAGTTGTTTAATAATTTTGAAGAAACAATTGTGGTTAAAAAAGCGTAGTGAATCGCACTACTGATAGGTATAACATACGACAGGTGTAAATGACGAAAACTTGAGCGTAAATTTTTCAAAATACCGGTTTTTCGTGGAGCACACTATTGAAAAAGGGGAAATAAAAATGGGACATTTTTAAAATTTCCCATAAAAATGGGAAATTTTTAAAATTTCCCATAAAACAGTAAAATTTTGAAAATTTCCCATTTTTATGGGAAATTTTCAATATATCCTATTTTTATGGGAAATTTTCAAAATTTCCTTTTTTTATGGGAAATTTTCAAAATTTCCTATTTTTATTAGAAATATTTTAAAATTTCCCATTTTTATAGAAAATTTTAAAAATTTCCCATTTATATAGGAAATTTTCAAAATTTCACATTTTTATAAAAAATTTTCAAAATTTACCCTTTTTACAAAAAATTTTTTAAATTTCCCATTTTTGTGAGAAATTTTCATTTTTATTAAAAAATTTTTTCATGTGATAAATATTATTGACAAAAAAATTTAAATCAGAATATAACAATTATTTCTGTTAAATTAAATAAACATCAAATCTTGACAAATATTTTTGCAAAAAAAAATATTTGGAAGATCTTGACAAATATTCTTGACAAATAAAATAAAAATCAATTTTTGACAAATATTTTTGCCAAAAAAAATTTTTGTCAGATCTTGACAAATATTTTTGAAAAAACAAGTAAGAGTGGTATATTCGGCTTTGCCGAATCTTGGATACCCTTCACCAATGGTGTTCTAAAAGTAAAGTACAAAATCGTAAGAATATATTGATAATTATATAGTTCCTGATTACTGACTAAGTTGAGCTCCACACAAATGCTTGATATGTATATTAATTTTCTGTTGTTCGTACTCAATGTAATTCCTAGCAATATTTGGTTATACTAGTATTATATGCAAAGAGTCTTTAAAATTAAGAGTCGGAAAACGAAAAGCTTTTCGGTGGCGTCATCATTTAGAATAGTTATGGACCCAAAGGTTAGGTTGGGCAGGTGGCTGATGTCTAGCTTAGAAATAAAATAGACACATATTTTACGAACATTTAATAAAGTTCGATAGACCAGATAAACCATGCAGAAAAGATGCTTCAAAATGTAGATGCCCTTAGATTTGCAAAAGCACATCGATATTATGAAGATTAAGTATTTTGGCATGCAACCCAAAAACACAGTGCCCAGTGAGGGTTCTGCACTTTAATTGGTACGAATTATCCAACTAGTAGAAGTTCTTGATTAGTTATGTAAAACTCTGAAGTTAGCGGACTGATTTAGGTAAAAGCTTTAACAATGATTGTCAATGTATATAAGCCTTAAAATTATAGGGTATACACTCTTAGTTTTAGATACATACGTGAAATATATAGCTTTTGAATGGATGAATATCAGCTTTGTCGGAAAAGTTATTAAAGATTTACTTGCTTATCTGTAGTTAGTTAATTAATTAAAATGAACACTTCATCAATAATATTTGGGATGTATTGTTGTTTCGATCTGTCCGATGGATGTTTGGAAAGTTTTGCTCTAGTTCTTTGTGCAATCATAGTGTGATTTAATTTATCAGCATTAAAGTGATTCCCGGTCGGGGTTATATGAGAGATTTCACTAAATGTGAACATTTTCAATACCGAACTTTTCAGGAAATCAGAAATACTTTTGTCAAATGTTGTCCCTCTAGAAAGTTTATTTTAGGCGCTATCGCCTTGAATAACAATATTGCACAATGTCTTTAAACTAAATGTCATTATCGTATCTATTATAATTTGTAATTTATTAGCTACTAAGAGATTGCCTTAGGCGAAGTTATACTGGAGCAATTGTCAAACGTGAACGGATTTCTCCCAATTGCAATTAAAAAACTTAAATTATCGTTGATATGTGAGATACATACATACATATGTAGGTTTTGAACGGATTTCATGTACTTAGCTGCATTTTTGGACTTCTTAGGAAGATTACCTATAATTTGATATATAATACATTCTCAAACGTTATCATAATGTTCAAAAGTCAGACACAAAATCGAGATAAATGCAGTGTGTCTGTCAACTAAAATCAGATTTGTGGAGCTCCTGGATTTTACACTAAATTTTAGGATATTGTCCCACCTGAATTTAATCATTGTCGATCAAAACACCTGAAATATCGCATAAACGCAAATGCATCAGAATTTAGGACGCTATTAAATTTCATCAAAATAAACACCTGATATCGACAAAACCGGAGTTCCAAGAACTTGACTACAACAGAAAAAAGGACAGACAGGTAGACGGACGGGCAAACAAACAGACGGACGGAGGTCGCGAAATCGATTCTTGTGCCGATTCTGAGTTGATCGGTACAATTTGAATGGTATTCATAATCAGATTTGTGGAGTATATATATCAGATTTTAGAAAATCCTCCCATAAAGAACGATGTCAAATTTCATCACAATCGGTCCATAAACACCTGAGATATCGCTGAAACAATACTTACAAAATGTAAACAAAATTTCTTAGACACTTACTTTGGGCAATTTGCTGTACATCAAATGTAGTGTTATGGCGATATCTCAATTGTTTACAGAGTGCTTTGGGAAAATATTTCCTACAATCTGATATATAACATATAATCACATGTACACCAGGAGTATCTTTTTTCTCTTGTTATTTAAAAGTGTGTTTCAATCAAAAATTTTAAAATTTTCGTCTAATTTTTGGTATTTTTTCGATATTTTCGGTGTTTATAAACCGATTTTAATGAAATTTAATAGCGTTCATTGCGAGAGAATTTCCTAAAATCTGATATATAATTTATGTAAGTCCATCATCCAGGGGCTTCAGAAACTTGATTTCAACAGACAGACAGACAGACGGACGGACGGACAGACAGACAGACGGACATCGCTTAATCGAATCTCCTCCCGATTCTGAGTCGATCGGTATAATTTTTATGGGGTCTACGATCACTAATAAAAAAATTACAAACGGAATCACAAACTTATAATACCCTTTCACCTATTGGTGAAGGGTATAAAAAAACATATTTGTCAGAATTTGACAAATAAAAATTATTTCTGCCAAAAAAAAAAAAAATAAAAATCGTTAAATAACAATTATATTTTAATGTTTATTATATATGTCATAAATGTAACGGTCCCTGCGCACCAAAAAATCATTGTTTGCTAAAATTTTACTAAGATTTTGAAAATCGTGCAAAAAAGTGCATATTGATTTTAATGGTTTTAGATAGCAAACTGAGACAAAATCGCATAAAGTATAAAAGCGATGTCATTTATAACTGATTTGCATCAAAAGTTTGTCAAAAATGGATCGAAAAATCGATCACGAATGGTCTAAAAATTCTTTAATTAAGCTTTACCTTAGATCTGAAGTGCACCAAAATATTATAAGGATTGACGATTTGGCGGACCAAATAAGAATTTTATATTTAAAAAAAAAACCCGTTTTGAAACTTACATTTAAATAAAAAAATTCTTTTAAATTAAATTTGTCCATAAGCCAAGGCACCATAATTTCACTAAGACTCACATTTTGTCAAATTTCGCGAAAATCGCGGTTAAAAAAATAAAAAAAATATTGTTTTTTTAATTGCATTATTTCTTCGTGTTAGGCATATATAAATTACTATAATACCATG
The DNA here is from genome assembly GCA_933228675.1 of Stomorhina lunata. NCBI lineage: Eukaryota > Metazoa > Arthropoda > Insecta > Diptera > Rhiniidae > Stomorhina > Stomorhina lunata. The sequence goes on along the minus strand of OW121740.1, from coordinate 73,067,913 downwards.
AAACGGCAGAACACCTGAAAATATATAAGTTGTGTCAAAAGTAACATAAAACTAATAAAAAGAAATAAGTTTTTATTTTTTTTTAGAAATTTATGTTTTAACCGTCATAACTTCTGCCCGTATCGCGTTAATTTATTAACGTGAACGGATTTTATATTCACTAAGCTCTCTTAAATAATAAAACCCCAAAAAATATTTAGTGTGTGATCAAAAAATTTTTTGAATTTTTTTAATTCCAAAAATTAACAAGTTCTCTCTTGTTGTGAATAGTCGTGTTTTTTTAAGCTCTCTTGAAAATAATTTAAATTTGGTGTAAAGTTTAGTAAAAATAATTGCATATTTACAGCGAATCAATTAAGCTAAGTACAAGCGAATTTAATTTAAAATAATATTAATAATAGGCATCACTATTTTTATACCCTTCACCAATAGGTGAAAGGGTATTATAAGTTTGTGTTTCCGTTTGTAATTTTTTTTATTAGTGATCGTAGACCCCATAAAAATTATACCGATCGACTCAGAATCGGGAGGAGAATCGATTAAACGATGTCCGTCTGTCTGTCTGTTGAAATCAAGTTTCTGAAGCCCCTGGAGGATGGACCTACATAAATTATATTCCAGATTTTAGGAAATTCTCCCGCAACGCTATTAAATTTCATTAAAATCGGTTTATAAACACTGAAAATATCGAAAAAATACCAAAAATTAGACGAATATTTTAAAATTTTTGATTGAAACACACTTTTAAATAATAAGAGAAACAAGATACTCCTGGTGTACATGTGATAATATATTATATATGTGATAATATATTGTAGGAAATGGTTCCCCAAAACATTATGTAAAATTTTAGCAAAATCGGTCTATAAACAACTGAGATACAACCAAAACACTAAATGTGATGTATCGCAAATTGCCCAAAGTATGCGTAAGAGAATGTTTGTTGAAAAAATGAAATGCAGAAATAGGAAAAACCATCCTCCTGGAGCACGGACATACGTAAATTTTACATCAGATTTAAGGAAATTCCCCCGCCAAGCACATTATAAAATTTTATCAAAAGCGATCCATAAACAACTGAGATATCGCCAAAACACTACTTGTGATGTACAGCAAATTGCCCAAAGTACGTATCTAAGAAATTTTGTTGACATTTTGTAAGTATTGTTTCAGCGATATCTCAGGTGTTTATGGACCGATTGTGATGAAATTTGACGGCGTTCTTTGTGGGAGGATTTCCTAAAATCTGATATAAACTCCACAAATCTGATTATGAATACCATTCAAGTTGTACCGATCGTCTCAGAATCGGCAGGAGAATCGATTTCGAGAAGTCCGTCCGTCAGTTTGTCCGTCCGTCCGTCTACCTGTCTGTTCTTTTTTCTGTTGTAGTCAAGTTTTTGGAGTTTTTGGAGCTCAGGCAGGGACGATATCCTTAAATTTTGTGTAAAATGCATATGGGTATACCTTCCAGGAGCTCCACAAATCTGATTTTAGCAGACAGACACACTGCATTTATCATAATTTTATGTCTGACTTTTGAACTTTATGATAACATTTGAGTATGTATTATATATCAAATTATAGGTAATCTTCCTAGGAAGTACAAAAATGCAGCTAAGTACATGATATCCGTTCAAAACCTACATATGTATGTATGTATCTCACATATCAACGAAAATTTAAATTGTTTAATTGCAATTGGTAGGCGATAGCGCCTAAAATAAACTTTCTAGAGGGACAACATTTGACAAAAGTATTTCTGATCTCTTGAAAAGTTCGGCATTGAAAATAGGCGAGCTCGGTTAACATTTACTGTTATCTCCCATATAACCCCGACTGGTAATTACTTTAATGCTGATAAATTAAATCATGTTATAATTGCACAAAGAACTAGAGCAAAACTTTCCACACATCCATCGGACAGATCGAAAGAACAATAGATCCCAAATATTATTGTTGAAGTATTCATCTTAATTAGTTAACTAACTTCAGATTAATAAGTAAATCTTCAATAAATTTTCCGCCAAAGCTGATATCCATTCATTTAAAAGCTATATATTTCACGTATGTATCTAAAACTAAGAGTGTATACCTTATAATTCTAAGGCTTGTATACATTGACAATCATTGTTAAAGCTTTGACCTAAATCAGTTTAGAGTTTTATATAACTAATCATGAACTTTTAATAGTTGGACAATTCGTATGAATTAAAGTACACAACCCTCATTGGGCACTGTGTTTTTGAGTTGCATGCCAGAATACTTAATCTTCATCAAATCGATGTGCTCTTGCAAATCTAAGGGCATCTACATTTTGAAGCATATTTTCTGCATGGTTTATCTGGTCTATCGAACTTTATTATATGTTCGTAAAATAGACACATATCACTTTAGAATCGAAGTGACGCTGCCTTCGACATCAGCCACCTGCCCAACCTAACCTTTGGGTCCATAACTATTCTAGATGATGACGCCACCGAAAAGCTTTTCGTTCTCCGACTCTTAATTTTAAAGATTCTTTGGATATAATACTAGTATAACCATATATTGCTAGGAATTACATTTAGTATGAACAAAAGAAAATTAATATACATATGAAGCATTTGTGTGGGGCTCAACTAAGTCAGTAATCAGAAACTATATAATTATCAATATATTCTTACGATTTTGTACTTTACTTTTGGAACACCATTGGTGAAGGGTATCCAAGATTCGGCAAAGCCAAATATACCACTCTTATCCAACTATTAAAAGTTCATGATTAGTTATGTAAAACTCTGAACTGATTTAGGTCAAAGCTTTAACAATGATTGTCAATGTATACAAGCCTTAGAATTATAAGGTATACACTCTTAGTTTTAGATACATACGTGAAATATATAGCTTTCAAATGAATGGATATCAGCTTTGGCGGAAAATTTATTGAAGATTTACTTATTAATCTGAAGTTAGTTAACTAATTAAGATGAATACTTCAACAATAATATTTGGGATCTATTGTTCTTTCGATCTGTCCGATGGATGTGTGGAAAGTTTTGCTCTAGTTCTTTGTGCAATTATAACATGATTTAATTTATCAGCATTAAAGTAATTACCAGTCGGGGTTATATGGGAGATAACAGTAAATGTTAACCGAGCTCGCCTATTTTCAATGCCGAACTTTTCAAAAGATCAGAAATACTTTTGTCAAATGTTGTCCCTCTAGAAAGTTTATTTTAGGCGCTATCGCCCTGAATAACGATATTTTACAACGTCTTTATACTAAATGTCATCATCGTATCTATTATAATATAGATAATTATAATTAATTAGAAAATTATAATTTGTTATTTATTAGCTACTAAGAGATTGCCTTAGGCAACGGATTTCTTCCAATTGCAATTAAAAAATTTTATTTTCGTTGATATGTGAGATACATACATTAAACGGATATCATGTACTTAGCTGCATTTTTGTACTTCCTAGGAAGATTACCTATAATTTGATATATAATACATACTCAAATGTTATCATAATGTTCAAAAGTCAGACACAAAATTAAGATAAATGCAGTGTGTCTGTCTGCTGAAATCAGATTTGTGGAGCTCCTGGAAGGTATACCCATATGCATTTTACACAAAATTTTAGGATATCGTCCCACCCTGAATTTCATCGTTGTCGATCAAAACACCTAAAATATCGCTTAAACACTAAATTATATCTACCACAAATTACCGAGTGCATCATAATTTAGGTAATCCGCTGCGGAGAACGCTATTAATTAAATGTAAACAAAATTTCTTAGACACGCAAATTGCCCAAAGAATTTGCTGTACATCACAAGTAGTGTTTTCGCGATATCTCAGTTGTTTATGGATCGTTTTCGATAAAATTTAATAATGTGCTTGGCTTGATATAAAATTTATGTATGTCCGTACTCAACGAGGATGGTTCTTCCTATTTCTGCAATTTTTTTTTTTCAACAATTATTCTCTAACGCGTACTTTGCGCAATTTGCGATACATCAAATTTAGTATTTTGGCGGTATCTCAGTTGTTTATGGACCGACTTTGGGGAACCATTTCCTACAATCTGACATATAATATATTATCACATGTACACCAGGAGTATCTTGTTTCTCTTGTTATTTAAAAGTGTGTTTCAATCAAAAATTTTAAAATTTTCGTCTAATTTTTGGTATTTTTTCGATATTTTCGGTGTTTATAAACCGATTTTAATGAAATTTAATAGCGTTCATTGCGGGAGAATTTCCTAAAATCTGGTATATAATTTATGTAGGTCCATCCTCCAGGGGCTTCAGAAACTTGATTTCAACAGACAGACAGACGGACGGACGGACATCGCTTAGTCGATTCTCCTCCCGATTATGAGTCGATCGGTATAATTTTTACGATCACTAATAAAACAAGTAAGAGTGCTATGTTCGGCTATGCCGAACCTTAAATACCCTTCACCAATGGCGTTACAAAATTAAAGTACAGAGTGGAAAAAGTTTTTGGTCAATTACAAGTGTGTATGTTTCTGAAGACTTATTTAGGTGATTTAGGTGTTTACTGATTTTCTAATCTGAAAATGTTTCAAATCTCGATAATTAACACGGCTTTTAAATGTGTGTCCTCATACATTTAACTTTTAGGCGATATATGAATAATACTTTAATTAGTGAATAACCTTGTTTTATATTGGGTCTACATTTTGGAGGTAGATTGAAATACAAACAATTTCAGAAATTACACAACATTGTAACATTTCGCACCTTGAGAGAGGTCGTATTTAAATGCATATATCTTTAAAATTAGAGTAATCGGTCCTCTATTTTGCTTAAATGAGAATATTTAGCGGAATATTTAGATTAGACTTTTGGCAACAACACTTACGTAAGATATGAATAAAGGCCATCATAATGTTCAAAAGTCATTTATTTAAGACATATTTCGGTATGCTGAAATCAAGTTTGATGAGCTTCTAGATGACATACCGACATAACTTATATGTAAAGGTAATATATGTTAATAGTGTTCTACGAAGTATGCAATTAAATTGTAAAATATAGTTCTACTTACAACTGAGATATAGCCAAAACTCGAAATTCGATGATAAATTACAATTTTTTTTATTTTCTTTAAATACCAGAGATATCGCCAAAATTCAAAATTCGATGGGAATTAAGATTTTTTTTAATTACTGTATTTTTCAAAATAACTTTGTTTTTTTAAAAAACTATATTTTTTTTGAAAAAATGTTTTGAACTGTATATAAAATTTTAGGAAATCATTCAACGCAACACACTATTGAATTTCAGCAAAATGTATCGATGTACGCAAATTGGCATATTTAAGAAAAAAATTTTTAAATAAACAATATTTTTTTTTTTAAATTTCGAATTATATCAGATTTTAGAAAATACTCCATTGCAGCATGCTATTAAATTTTATCGAAATCGGTCCATAAACACCAGAGATATCGCCAAAATTCAAAATTCGATGAGAATTAAAAAAAAATTTGTTTAAAAAACTGTATTTTTCATAAAAAAATTTTAATTTCGTCAAAAAAACTGTTATTTTAAGTTTTTTGAACTGTATATCAAAATTTTTGGAAATCATTCAACCGAGCATACTATTGAATTTCATCAAAATCGTACATCAATAACCGAGATATCACCAAAGCAAAAGATATCGATGTATGCAAATTGACAAATTAAAAAAAAATAAAAACGGTATTTAAAAAAAATTTGAATTATATATCAGATTTTAGCAAATACTCCAACGCATCATCCTATTAAATTTTATCAAAATCGTTCTATAAACACCAGAGATATCCTCAAAATTCAAATTCGATTCAAAAAAAAAAAAATAAATTCGTCAAAAAATTGTGTTTAAAAAAAAAAAGTTTATTGAACTGTATATCAAATTTTGGGAAATCATTCAACGCTGCACACTATTGAATTTCATTAAAATCGGTAGATTAATAACTGAGATATCGCCAAAGCAAAAGTTATCGATGTACGTAAATTGACAAATTAAATTTTTTTATTTTAAAAAACAGTATTTTTTTTTTTTAATTTTTGAATTATATATCAGATTTTAGAAAATACTCCAACGCAACATGCTATTAAATTTTATCAAAATCGGTCTATAAAAATCGGTTTAAAAATCGATGAGAATTAAAAGAAAAATATTTTTTTAAAAAACTGTATTTTTCAAGAATTAAACAATTTTTTTTTAAACTGTATTTTAAAAAAAAATTAAAATTCGTCATCTAAGTTTAGTATTTTAGCGATATCTCGGCTGTTTATGAACCGATTTTAATGAAATTAAATGGCGTGCTAAATCGACTCTCCCGTCGATCGGTATAATTTTTATGGGGTCCAAGACGAATAATGAAAAAATTACAAACTGAATGACAAACTTATAACACCCTTTCACCTATTGGTTAATGGTATAAAGATTCAAAAGTCCCAAAATTCGATGATTTGTAAAAAAGTGAGCCTTGCAATTTATTCGAGAGATACAGACCAACACCTCCTCCACGACCACCATTTTGATATAATGAAGTATCTTCACATGCAGGTCTATCACTCCTATAGAAAGAGTAACACGGAACTGAAACCGCATTAGATGATATGTGAGGCTTCAGCCAAGTCTCACTGACTCCCACAATATCAAGTACTCATCCCTCAAGAATATGGCGAATTTCATCCAATTTTGATGATCTGGAGGAAATACTAAAGCTTTGACAGTTGAAAGTAGGACACTTTCAAATCATTATAAAAATTCAAAAAGCTACTGCGCAAATTCACGTTATCATGTGATACGGGGCCTAAATTTAAGTTAAATGACATGATAAAAAAATATAATTAAAATAAAAAGAAAAAAGCAAGATATATTTAAATTAAATTAAAAAATAAAATAAATGTTAAATAGCTTACTAAGTAAGAATAATACTGAGAAGTTATGAGAATCAAAGTACAAAAAATTCAGCTTATGAGATTAAGCTCCAATATTCGCAAACAGTTTTTCACATTCAAAGAAATCTTTAGAAACAGAGGTTCCATCTTCATAAAAAATTGTCACTCTAGGTCTGTCTGCATTATAAATTCTTTCATGTAATTCATTTTGGCAGCCATAGGTGCGAAATGGTCATTAAGAAATACCCTCGTGTGAACATCACCATTGATCAAATCACTAAGTTTTTTTGGGCAGCAACCCAAAAACAATGACAAAAATCTTGGTGATATAATTTATGATGAAAATTTAATGAAAAGCACCGATTTTTAGTAGAACTTTAATAATTTGAAAGAATATTGCGCTATCTGACTTCAAAAAAAGCAAAATTAAAATTTTTGCAAATTTATTTTAATTTTATAATAAAAAAAATCAGCAGCTGAAGAATTATTTACTCTACGCAGCCATAGAGTTGCCAGACATTTATTCATGACATGTAATAACTAATTATAATTAGTTATTATATGCCATGAATAAATTGTGAATAATTATTAAATTGTAAGTAAGCTTTCAAGGAATTATTCAAAATACAACTTATTACAATTCTGAAAAGTCGGACCACATGAAGACATGGTATCCGTTAAAAACCTATTTATTTTACATATATATACAAACCTAATCTAACCTATAATTGCACATATTTATAGAACAATACCTTTGAGATATTATTGTAGCAAGACTTACCTAATTCTGTCCATTTTATTCGCAGACTTTTAGGATTAACCATTTACTTTTCCTATAAGAAGATATTTATGTATTTTAAAATATTTTTATACTTATTAATTACTCGATGTCTTGACTACACCAAAATCAAGATACAAAATTTTGATTAATATAGAACTTTTGTGCTCAACTTTAAATGTATTGAAGGTCTCATAAACATGAAATATGTATAAGTTTTCATATTAAAAAGTAGATTAGCTTTCCACGATTTACACAGAAAATAATTTTCATACATTGCCTAATATCATTTCAAAATCCTTACGCAATATCTGACTTATGCATGTATCTTAAACTAAAAATATCGATAAACAATGCCTTCCAAATATTATTGATAAAGAAATTATCGGAATCGGTATATTTATTTTAAAGATGTACGTGATTTGCCATTCACTTTTCTAATAAGTATGGACCAGATATTCACAATCAATATCGATGACTTAATGTGGAAAGGTCGTATCTTAAATTTTCAGTACTTTACAGGAGAAGGAAAAAACTTAATAAAATGTAAAACAAAAACATTATAAGAAAAGTTTAAATGTAAGAGTGGTATATTCGGCTTTGCCGAATCTTGGATACCCTTCACCAATGGTGTTGCAAAAGTACTTAATGTAACTCCTAGCAAAATTTGGTTATACTAGTATTATATGCAAAGAGTCATTAAAATTAAGAGTCGGAAAAAGAAAAGCTTTTCGGTGGCGTCATCATCTAGAATAGTTATGCACCCAAAGGTTAGGTTGGGCAGGTGGCTGATGTCTAGGGAAGCTTCACTTGGGTTCTAAAGTTGTCCCTTTGTGAAAGATAATGATTACTAGACTACAAGTAGAGAATGCATATTTAAGCCAGCCAGTAGCTTCGAAATAAAATATACATATATTTTACGAACATTTAATAAAGTTCGATAGACCAGATAAACCATGCAGAAAAGATGCTTCAAAATGTAGATGCCCTTACATTTGCAATAGCACATCGATTTGATGAAGTTTAAGTATTCTGACATGCAACCCAAAAACGCTGTGCCCAGTGAGGGTTGTGCACTTTAATTCGTACGAATTATCCGACTAGTAAAAGTTCTTGATTAGTTATGTAAAACTCTGAAGTTAGCGGACTGATTTAGGTCAAAGCTTTAACAATGATAAGCCTTAAAATTATAGGGTATACACTCTTAGTTTTAGATACATACGTGAAATACATAGCTTTTGAATGAATGGATATCAGCTTTGTCGGAAAAGTTATTAAAGATTTAGTTATTAATCTGAAGTTAGTTAATTAATTAAAATGAACACTTCATCAATAATATTTGGGATGTATTGTTCTTTCGATCTGTCCGATGGATGTTTGGAAAGTTTTGCTCTAGTTCCTTGTGCATTTTTAATGTGATTTAATTTATCAGCATTAAATCGATTCCCGGTCGGGGTTATATGGGAGATTTCACTAAATGTGAATAGAGCTCGCCCATTTTCAATATCGAACTTTTCAAGAGATCAGAAATACTTTTGTCAAATGTTGTCCCTCTAGAAAGTTTATTTTAGGCGCTATCGCCCTGAATATCAATATCGTACAGCGTCTTTATACTAAATGTCATCATCGTATCTTAGGCGAAGTTATACGGGATCAATTGTCAAACGTGAACGGATTTCTCCCAATTGCAATTAAAAAATTTAAATTTTCGTTGATATGTGAGATACTTACATACATAGTTGCATTTTTGTACTTCCTAGGAAGATTACCTATAATTTGATATATAATACATTCTCAAATGTTATCATAATGTTCAAAAGTCAGACACAAAATTAAGATTAATGCAGAGTGTCTGTCTGCTAAAATCAGATTTGTGGAGCTCCTGGATTTTACACAAAATTTTAGGATATTGTCCCACCCTGAATTTTATCATTGTCGATCAAAACACCATCGCTTAAACGCTAAATTATATCTACCACAAATTACCGAATGCATCAGGATTTAGGTAATCCACTGCGAAGGACGCTATTAAATTTCATCAAAATAAACACCTGAGATATCGACAAAACAGGAGCTCCAAAAACTTGACTACAACAGAAAAAATTACAGACAGGTAGACGGACGGACAAAAAAACAGACGGACGGACAAACAAACAGACGGACGGACAGACAGACAAACAGACGGACGGACGGAGGTCGCGAAATCGATTCTCCTGCCGATTCTGAGTTGATCGGTACAATTTGAATGGTATTCGTAATCAGATTTGTGGAGTATAGATTTTAGAAAATCCTCACACAAAGAACGATGTCAAATTTCATCACAATCGGTCCATAAACACCTGAGATATCGCTGAAATAATACTTACAAAATGTAAACAAAATTTCTTAGACACGCACTTTGGGCAATTTGCTGTACATCAAATGTAGTGTTATGGCGATATCTCAATTGTTTATGGACCGCTTTTGATAAAATTTAATAACGTGCTTGGCGGGGGAATTTCCTAAAATATGATATAAAATTTATGTAGGTCCGTGCGAAAGGAGGATGGTTTTTCCTATTTCTGCATTTCATTTTTTCAACAAACATTCTCTAATGCGAACTTTGGGCAATTTGCGATACATCAAATTCAGTGTTTTGGCGATATCTCAGTTGTTTATAAACCGATTTTGATAAAATTTTACGGAGTGCTTTGGGAAACTATTTCCTACAATCTGATATATAACATATTATCACATGTACACCAGGAGTATATTTTTTCTCTTTTTATTTAAAAGTGTGTTTCAATAAAAAATTTTAAAATTTTCGTCTAATTTTTGGTATTTTTTCGATATTTTCGGTGTTTATAAACCGATTTTAATGAAATTTAATAGCGTTCATTGCGGGAGAATTTCCTAAAATCTGATATATAATTTATGTAAGTCCATCCTCCAGGGGCTTCAGAAACTTGATTTCAACAGGCAGACGGACGGACAGACAGACAGACAGACGGACATCGATTAATCGATTCTCCTCCCGATTCTGAGTCGATCGGTATAATTTTTATGGGGTCTACGATCACTAATAAAAAAATTACAAACGGAATCACAAACTTATAATACCCTTTCACCTATTGGTGAAGGGTATAAAAATTACAAACGGAATCACAAACTTATAATACCCTTTCACCTATTGGTGAAGGGTATAAAAAACATCACAGTGTGTGTGTATTTTATTTATGAGTAACACTTACTCGCAAATAAATGAGAGGAGGCTCAGTACAAATGGAAAAAATGTTTACATTTCTCTGAGCTCTCCAACAATAAATACTTATGATCCACAAAAAAATAAAAATTATTTATTTCCAAGACCAACAACAATTGTGAGGTCTTCTCTGTCTAGTGAAAACATAAGTGCGCCAACTAATACGAACAAAGCTCAGAAAAATAACAAAAAAGAAATTATGGGTGATAAAAAAAAGTAATGCTATAACAAGCAGTAGCTTAAATGATATTAACCCTGTTGGCACCAATAGTAAAGAAAAAAGTCCTTTGATTTTGAATAGTGATTCTCCATCACAGTTAATAATAAAAAATACTGGTGCTACACCAAGAAATAAAAATTCAGAAAGTAATGTAAAGATCTTAATAGGTATAGATCGTTATATTACTATTACTAAACGCAAGTCCAGCCCTAGGAACTTGAGATTGGAACCAAATCCTAAACAACTGAAGCCTTCATTCTTGATAATCAGAAGACTGCACATTAGACTGTCTCACTTTTTCACTTTTTTTTGAAATTCCTTGATGAACATCGATTTTCTTAATCTATTTAAAAAACCATGAATTTTGATATATAACACTTAAATATTGGTGGCCGGGAACTGGTCTCTCAAATCGATTTTTTGTTTTTTTTGGGAAAAATGCACTTTTTCAAAAAAATTCAAAAATCTTTTTTTAGTTATTTGCGCCTGATTCAAGCAATTTTTGACAGATTTTAATTTTAGTAAATTCATTTAAAAGCTGTTAAATTTCCTAAATTTTTTTAAAAGAAACATTTCCAGTTTCTTCTATGGTTTTTTATTTATAGCATCACAAACTCGGATTTTCTAATGCGAACTGAGAATTTTTTTTTAATTTTTGCTTACTTATTCTTTTATAGAAATTTACTGGTACAACATTTTCGTATTCTGTAAAAGCAGTATGATAGGAAATTAAGCTGAAGATTTCGGTATAAATAACGCTGAAATTCTTTTAAGAAAAACTGCAGTTTTAGGAAAAGTTCCGATATGACTAAAATTATTTATTTCATTTTTTTTTTAATTTTATAAATACATTAATATATAATAAGAAGAAGTTAATATTGGTTTCTCATTTTTTCAAATTTGCTAAAACAGTACTTTTGTTGTAGTTTGGATGCATTTTGTGGAAATGTTCGATCACTTGAATCAAATCATTTTGCTCACTGTTTTCCATCACTAGCGTGTTGTTGACTGTTTTCAAAAGGCCAATTGCGCGCTCAGCAGGGTCGTTGACTACTGTTAAGTTAATTGCAAATTGTTGAATTTTTTTGAAATCTTCATTTTCATGTCAAGAAGAAGATGGACTGTGAATAAAGTCATAATGAGTCCCAGTGATATCGAAAAAAATTTTTGTATTTTCTGACACTAGGTCGACGATCTTGAGGTTGGCTTCTTTGGAAAAACACTTATAACGAAACAAGTTTTGCTGGTTCCTTGGATTATTTAAAGCAGATGCCATTTCGTTCAATGTTTTTGGTGAATGCCTCGGATCAAAAAAAGATTGCAATTGCAATTTCGCTTAAATACCACAAGTGTCGTGACATTATTTCTAAAGCAGCCTCTGCTACATAAAAATTTGTTTTGCTATATTCCTGGATTTGTTGTATCAAAAAAATATCGTTCAAAGCGGCATTTGTTGCTAACGTGCACTTAAACCAATGCTCAACATATATTTTGACCAGAAAAATATTGAACTCAGTGAGACCACTTAACTCATCATCTAAATAAAGAAAAAAACTTTATTTAACTTTCGATGCTTGTAAAAAATTTTAACGTACCCGTTAATTTAAATTGGTTTCGAAATGCAAAAATCTTGAGGCTGTAAATACCGCGGGACATAAATCTAGCACGGTGCAGTGCTCCAGGAAGTCTTATTTTGATTTGTTTATTTTGGAAAGTTGTTTCACCCAAAAATATTAGACTCAGCTCCAAAAGCTCTGTATAATCTTTTCTTGGTGACCTTTGAATCGAAAGTTGGTTTTTTATCATGTTTTTGAGCTGTATTTGACTTTCTTTATCGATGCAAGAGGCTATTCTTGAATTGCTGATGCCCGGCTCAATTTTTGAAAGATCTAGCGAGTTCCATTGCGACTTGAAATTCAGGAAAAGACTTATGTCTGGTGATGTCCTTTTTTCTTTCATTGCCGAGCAATATACGCCAGACAACAGTACTTCCAGAACGTGATGTCTGCAAGCAAGGGTCAATATTTTTCCGCCGAACATATCACGTAATCTTTTGCACGTTCCTGACTTTTCACCTGTATTGACACTTGTTGTATCAAAGCATATTCTTTTAATGAAAGGTTCAACTTTCCAATCATCAACGGTTTTTTTAATCGCCTGAAATTGCAACGCCCAATATTTTTGTGTTTGATCCATCTGTAAGAACCATTGCAAGCTTATCAATTTTACCATCAACGCCATGCCATTTTGGTAGGATTTTTCCATCCCAATGCAGAACAAAGAAGGCATCGGTTAAATTTGCGCAAAATGTGTTCTTCACATTATCCCGGATGTGACATCGCATGGATCTACGTTGTCTATGAATCGTTGCTGGTGAAACCACAACATCTTTTAGATCTATATCTAAATAATGAGCAGTCGACAAAATTATATTTGCCGCATTTCTGCTGCTCAACCCTGCATGGTCTACGCTGGCAACAAGTTGCGGTGTTATTTTGAGTTTCGATTTTGGCTGAAACTTTGGAGGTTTATAGTCCAAATCTTCTTCGCTGAACGAATCACTAGACAAGGACTCATCATCAATAAGTAACTGCTGCTTTTCAGTTTTTTTACAAACAGTCTCATCAGCTGGTAAAGCACTTTTGGTCTTGCATACGACAAAATCAGAATCTAACCGTTTTAAAAAATCCACTTTGCGTTTCGACTCCTTATCACTTTTTTCGTTTTGCATTGGCTTTTACTTTTTTGTAAGATGTATGAAATTTTTTTAGGTTTCTTGAAACATAACTTTTATTTTGTAAATTTGAATCTTTGCGAATACTTCGCCATGTGTCAAGAATTTCACCCGCAACAGTGAGAGATGCATTTTTCTTTAATTTTTTATCTTTTACTATCAAATAAAGTAATCTACCAAGTACATCCCTTCCTGTGGGAATTTTACGTCTTGACATAAAACTGTTCGGAACTAAGAGAAAAATTTTCTGAAATGAAATAACTCATTCACCGCATTCATTTAAGTATACAAACCCACTATCCAAGGCTAAAGTTCGTTATTTTTGATTGCAGACATCTCTTAAATCAAAGTGCAAATTATAAGAAACAATTTTAAACAAGCAGTGTCGTAAATATTTTTCGCTGCACTGAAGCGACTAATTTTCCTTTTTAGTCTATTTTGACACATTTTCATTATGGCTCCTACGATTTTATTTTAATAAACATCAGATATATTTAACATACTGCGTTTACAGAATACAAAAATGTTGCACCAGTAAATTTCTATAAAAGAAAAAGTAAGCAAAAATTAAAAAAAAATTCTCAGTTCGCATTAGAAAATCCGAGTTTGTGATGCTATAAATAAAAAACCATAGAAGAAACTGGAAATGTTTCTTTTAAAAAAAAATCGGAAATTTAACAAGCTTTTAAATGAATTTACTAAAATTAAAATCTGTCAAAAATTGCTTGAATTAGGCGCAAATAACTAAAAGAAGATTTTTGAATTTTTTTGAAAAGGTGCATTTTTCCCAAAAAAACAAAAAATCGATTTGAGAGACCAGTTCCCGGCCACCAATATTTAAGTGTTATATATCAAAATTCATGGTTTTTTAAGTAGATTAAGAAAATCGATGTTCATCAAGGAATTTCTAAAAAAGTGAGACAGTCTACTGCACATGTTAACAAGCAACCTAAGGCCCAAAAGCCACCACCATTTTACCTGCGCGAGTGCACTACAAATCATTTAGTTAACAAATTATCCCATCTATTGGGTAAAGAAAATTTCTACGTAGTCTCTTTACGAAAAGGCAATGTCTCTGAAACTAAAATTCAGACATATACTGAAAAGCATTATAGAATTTTAGTCGAAAATCTTGATAATGAGAAAAAGAATTATTATACTTACCAGCTAAAAAGCGCAAAAGGTTTAGTGGTCATTATAAAAGGTATTGACAGTTCAGTGCCAGTGGATGAAATAAAAGATGCCCTAAATTCACTAGGGTACGAAGTGAAGTCAGTTCACAACATAATTAATAAGGTAAAAATTCCTCAACCAATGTTCAAGGTGGAAATTATCTACAATTCCTTTCAACTAAAGAAAAAATGTAATACTCACCCCATATGCGAATTAAGATTTCTTCTTAATCGTAGGATAACTGTCGAGGAACCATTAAAAAGAAGAGGTCCTCCACAGTGTTTAAATTGCCAGGAATTTGGACACACCAAATCTTTTTGCAAGTTGCCAACGGTATGTGTTAGATGTGGCGATATTCACAAGAGTATAGATTTTCCTCATTCAATAACAGAGGGTTCCTAAAGAAAATGTAGCAATTGTGGCCAAAATCACACCGCTAATTACCGCGGCTGCCCAGTCTATAGGCAACTTATAGAAAAGTCAAGGGTAAGAAGACCTGTATATCATCCATACAAGGATTCCCACTACCCAAGTCTACCCAATACCAATATTTCCAGTGCTAAATATGGAAGTGATGCAAATGAAATCGATACTCAATTGCCATATACAACGGTTTCTCGAAATAATAAGGGTTCTGTTATTCCCAAACAAATATTTAAAGAGGGTTCCGTTATTCCCACTAAAGGGGGCTCTGCCCAAAAATCGAATGTAGAAGATAAAGCTGTATTATCTTTGTATGCCAACGCATTAAAACAGGGTTCCGCAATTCCCAATGTAAATACTCAAAGTTCTATTGAGAAATTAATCGAAACTAGTTTTATGACAAACATGCAAAGTATGTTTCAACAACTAATGCAAAATCAAAGCATGCTCATGCCGATTTTGTAAAGCAAAAAATTAACAGTTTAAAAATATGTTTCTGGAATGCAAACGGCCTTGCCAATATAAAAACGAAGTCCAACAATTTATTTATTCACAAGAAATAGACGTCGTGTTAATATCAGAAGCACATTTTACACAGAAAAATTGTTTTAGAATTAATGACTACTACACCTATGATACAAAGCATCCAAGTGAGCGTGCGTGTGGCGGTACTGCAATATTAATACACAAAGATATAAGGCATTTTCCAATGCCAGAATATAAAACGGATTACAACCAGGCTACAACTGTAAATATAATTGAACATAAATTAGCAATATCATCAATATACTGTCACCCCAGGCATAATATAAATAGCAATCAATTTCTAAACTACCTTGCAACTTTATGTCCAAACACACCTTTTGGGGGTCTAGACTTACAACGCCAAGGGGAAGACAATTATTCCAAACAATTATCTCATATAAACTAATTCCGTTACAAAAGGACTAAAACGTAATTCTATAACTGTGATTCCTTCACTGGAACTTTCGTCAGATCATTCTCCAACAATCTTAAACTTGTGGAACACTCTAGTTATTACTGAAAGGCAAAATTCTTGTTTTCCAAACAAGAAAACGAATTAGTTGAAATTTAAAATGTATGTGAGTTCTCATTTGCCACAGAATATTTACCTTAAAAGTGGAAATGAAGTTGAATGTGTCATGAATATTTTTACAGATATATTAAATGATGGAGTTATAGTATCCACGCCAAATAATTACTTAAATAGTGTTAATATGAAAAATAATAAAGGATGCGAATTTTTCCTTAGAGAAAAAAGAAAATTAAGACATCATTGGCAGGAATCTCGTTCGCCTAGCCTCAAAATGCTACTCAATCAGTTTTAAAGAAAATTGCGTTTCGCATTGAAAAAACAAAAAGAGTCAAACCTCAGGAACTATTTACATTCCTTAGGCCCCAATAAGGAAAATAACTACAGTTTATGGAAGGCTGTAAAAGGCATGTAATGTCCAATTGCATATGAATCGCCAATTCGCCTGCAAAATGGCCAATTACTCCAAATATTACAAGTTCCGTCATTGCTACACATAATATTGGTTTCCAATCCATTAAGACTTCGTCTTTCTGCAGTGAAAACTACAATTAAATGTCTTAAGCCAGGGAAATCTCCTGGAAATGATGAAAATTACAACCACAATGATTGGTTTCTTACCAAATTCAGCTCTAAGATTTATTCTAATAATTTTTAATTCCATACTACGTATAGGTTACTATCCAAAAATCTGAAAGTTATCCGAAATTATAATGATACCTAAGCCAGGAAAAGATGTGAGCCAGGAAGCATCTTATCGTCCTATAAGCTTATTATCAATTGTATCTAAACTGTTTGAAAAATTACTTTTGGAATATTTATTAAACCATCTAAATACAAACGGTAGCATCCGTAACCATTAGTTTGGCTTTAGAAGAAAACATGTCACCATTGAGCAAGTTCACCGCATTACATCTCTTAAACAAAAAAGTTTTGAGTGTAAGCAGTATTGCTCGGCATTATTTATAGACATTTTCCAGGCTCACTGGTCTAATTCATAAAATTGTAACATTACTCCCTGTTAATGTTCACAAATTGTTATACAACTATATTGCAAATAGATTCTTCCGAATCAAATCGTAAGACGTCTTCTCGTCACGTAAAAAGATTTGTGCTGGTGTACCACAGGGCAGTATATTAGGACCTCTCCTTTACCTACTGTATACTTCTGATATGCCAACATGTTCGTTTACCCACACGTCTACATTTGCAGATGATACGGCCTTCATAAGTGTTCACAAAGATCCTGTTATAGCATCTGAATGTCTACAATCACATATTAATGACTTAGAGAAATGTTTGAACAAATGGAAAATTGAAGTGAATCCCACAAAATGTGTTCACTAGAGCGTCTCGACTTATATGGGGAAAAAATAAAGTTCGCCGTACACCATCGAATATAAAGCATTGCTATGAGAGAGTTTCGAAAAATTTTTTTTAATTTTTTTCGTTGCACATTGGGGTCGCCAAAATACATTTTTCGTTATATCTTCGGCATTTACAGTCGGATCTCGAAGTGTGATATATCGATGTTTTTGTCTCGAGGAGGCCAACATTTTTCTTTAATAGTCATTAATCTTGGGTATCCGGTTCTAGTATTTATCTATCAGACCCCTGTTCCTACCACCCTAATGTACCACCCTAATATCAGAAAATTAAAGCTCTTAAAAAATCGTTAAACTTTTACTAAGGAAGTTTTTCGATTTTTCAAACCGATCTATTTCAAACAAGGAATTTCTTATTTTGCCGCACATAGGGATCGCCAAAATACATTTTTCGTTATATCTTCGCCATTTACTGTCGGATCTTAAAGTGTAATATATCGATGTTTTTGTCTAACGAAGGCCAATGTTTTGCGATATTAATCATTGACCTTAAATACATTCTTTTACATAGTACCTACCCAAGATATTTTAACTCATACAACAAGAATTATAAAAATTTTAAATCTTTTAATCAATTATGTTTTGAAAAGATCCAAGTTTGCTGTATTTTTGACGGCTCTCAAGTTCTGAAAAAATGTGGCCCATGGGTTGCTCACCAGTGACAGCCAAGGCAGATTAATGTACTACATGAACAAAATGTTCAGTGTCTGTTTAAAGGCATAGATAAGCTGTGAAAATAATTAAGTTTAGTTTTATAATCATTGACCTCAAGTACATACAGGTCAATGATTTATAATCATTGACCTCAAGTACATTCTTCTAGTTTTTTTTGATAATAATCATTGATCTCAGATATCCGTTCTAGTATTTATTTAAAATTGTGAAAAAATATCATGTAAAAATTCACAGTGTAAATACCCAAACAGTCTCTTAGTTTGTCTTGCTATTCGTTTTATCCACGAAATAATTGTTTGAATTTCGTCTGTGTCTGTATAACATTTAATCGCGTTGTATTTAATTTAATTATAAACTAATAAAAATTAATTTAAATAAACAACAGCCTCCCGAACTCTCCGCTTTTATTTTATCCGCCATTCTGGTTCTTGTGAAATCCAACCTCAAGCAATTCCAATAGATGATATATCTTGGGTTCATCAATTGCCGGACGACGTTCAATAAATGCTTCGTCTGCCCATAGAAAATAATGTTTACTTTTTCCACCCGGTCCACAATTTCAGAATTTTTTGACTGAGCCGCCATGCTTGCAATTCTTAATGCAAGAACTGCTGAAGCATTACAGTTTTCCAAAGATGTAATCGAAATACCAGCTAACATAAGGAAAATACTTTCTGTTGATAGTTTTATTTACTATGAGTAAAGAGTACTCCTACTGTGCGGTCGTGTTTTTTCCAATATTTTTCAAAAAACAGTTCCTTTAAAAAAACTTTCACGCGGTAACAGTAAACCCTGGTTCAATGAGCAAATTAAGTCAAAAATTAACTTACGTGATCATGCACATAAGCGTTGGAAACATTATAAAACATCAGAGCTTTATACGCAATTCACTTCTTTGAGAAAGGAAGTGAATAAGCTAATTAGAAGTGCAAAATCGTCTTACTATTTCAACTTATTTTCTTCTGCTGTAAATACCAAGAAGACATGGCAAATTATTCGGGATATTGGTGTAAAAAAAACTCAGGAAACGAATTCTTCCAACCTTGACGTTAACCTTTTGAATGAATCATTTCTAAAAATTCAAAATTTAGGAGTTAATCCAAATTTCTACTCTTCTACTAGCCGTTCAAGTTCAAATGAAAGTTCATTCTCTTTTAAATGTATAACACAAGCTGATGTTCTTGATTCTTGTTACAACATTAATTCTAATGCAATGGGCCCTGATAACTTCCATCCCAAATTCATAAAAGCCATTATTCCTCTTCTTTTACCTCAAATTACTTATGTACTTAATTCTATTATCACAAAGAGTGTTTTTCCCCAAAATTGGAAGTATGCCAAAATTATACCAATTCCTAAGAATAAAAATGATTACCGACCGATAGCAATACTCCCATTTTTGTCAAAGGTACTTGAAAGGATATTAGATAAGCAAATAGGTGAATATGTAAAGGCCAAAAATCTACTCACTAATAGGCAATCAGGTTTTCGACAAAAGCATAATTGTGTTACTGCTCTAATCGACGTATCGGAAGAAATACGCGGATACATTGATGACGGTAACATTGCGTTTTTAACACTTCTGGACCATTCTAAAGCATTTGATATGGTAAACCATGACATGCTTCGACTAAAACTATCAAATTTTTTCAATTTCAGTTCTTCCGCTACAGGACTCATTTCATCATATCTTGATAATAGATTTCAATATGTTTGCGCCAATAACAAACAATCAATAATGTTGCCAGTAACAAAGGGTGTTCCCCAAGGCTCAATCTTAGGACCACTCCTTTTTACAATTTACATTAATGACCTTCCTGAGCAATTATCTTATTGTAAAATTCAAATGTATGCCGATGATGTTCAGCTCTACATATGTTGCAGTACCGATCGAGTGCATGAATGTATTTCAAAACTAAATTCAGATTTGTCAAAAGTTCAATCGTGGGCATTATCAAATGGTCTTTCCTTAAATCCCGCAAAGTCGAAATGTCTGGTAATTTCTTAAGCTTCTACACAAAATATTGATGTGCCTGACATCACACTAAATAATCAATGCATTGAAATTGTTCCCAAAACTAAAAATCTTGGGGTAATTTTCAATTCATCACTCACCTGGTCCGACCACATTAATAGTGCAGCCGGTAAAATATTTTCAACGTTACGCTCATTATGGAAAACTCAGCATTTAACGCCAGTTTCTACTCGAATTATGCTTGCAAAAACTTTATTATTACCAACGCTGTTATATGGTTGCGAAGTCTTTAGCAGTTGTGATTACACTAGTACAAGGAAACTGATCTCTACATACAATTCAATATTGAGATATGTTTACAATCTAAGACGGTCGTCCCACATAACTCCTTTTGAATTAAAACTGTTTGGACTTCGATCTTCTTAAAATTAAATCTTTAATACTTTTTCATAAAGTTATTTATACAAATGAACCAGTATATCTGTTTAATCGTCTAGCTTTTACCCGTTCAAGAAGAAATAACAATATAATTCCAATAAGATACAAGAGACTTGTTTCTGAGTATCAATATTTCATAAACACTATTCGTCTTTGGAACTCGCTACCACCAACCTTACAATTTTTGAGCAATATAGCGCAGTTTAGGAAATCCTTATATGAGTATTTTAGTACATAATCTTATTTTTTTCTTTATTCATAAAATTGTAGTATTTTATTTTATAATTATAAGTTGTGATCTTGTAAATTAATATCCTGTAATTTTTAATCCATTTTCATTTATGTGTGCTTTTATATGCTACTGTGATGAAATTTACATGTATTTTTATTTATATTTAATTGTAAGTAATTTTGTGACCTTTAATTTAAAACTTTTGTATTTCTTTTTTAATTTTTTTTTTTATTTCTTTTTTAATTTTTTAGTACCTGGTAGACCGAGCCTTGCTCGGAGCTTTATGATAAGCATTTTGAGGAAAATTTTAAAGTTTTTATATATTTTATATTATAAAGTGCTAAAATAAATTTAGAGGAAAGACATTGTAGAAATATTCAGTTAATTTTGAATTATTTGATTTATTTTGTCCGACCAACACATAGTTTGCATAGTTTACAGTTTAACTCATTTTGAATAATTTTGGAAATTATTCATATCAACAGAAACCTCTGTCGACTCATGCGCAACAACTTTGCTAAAGATTATAGTCTGATCAAATGCACAGTTTACGATTTAATTCATTTTGAGTAGTTTTCTATGGCGCCACCTGTCGGACTTTGCTTATTCCAATTCATAAACCTTCTTCGGCTTATCCGTAACAACTTTGCTGAAGATTATAGCATGATTAAATGTACAGCATACGATTAAATTGACTTTGAGTAAATTTCAGTAGCGCCACCTGTCGAAATTTCTTCATACCAACTAAGAAACCTTCGTCGGCTCATGTGCAACAACTTTGCTAAAGATTGTAGCATGATTAAATGTACAGATTACGATTAAATTGACTTTGAGTAAGTTTCTGTAGCGCCACCTGTCGGAAATTATTCATACCAACTAAAAAGCCTTCGTCGGCTCATGCGCTGCAACTTTGCTAAAGATCATAGCATGATCAAATGTACAGTTTACGATTTAATTAATTTTTAGTAATTTTCAGTGGCGCCATCTGTCGGAAATTAGTCTTATCAACTTTAAAACCTTCGCCGGCTTATCCGCAACATCTTCGCTAAAGAGCATAACACAATCAAATTCACAGTTTACTATTCTATAAAGAACATACATACAGACAAACATTCATTTGTTTAAAATAATACTAATTTTTCCCCCTTTTTATTCCCTAATTTCTAAAAGTTCCATATGTATATTTGGTACTTTTTTGGTGCCAATTGAATTCGGTACATTTTTTTAAAACGCATTTAACATAATGTATAATGTTCCTATTCATATTACTTTGGAGATGTTAAGTTATCATTTTATCCCTTTTTTACCCATTTTGGCTCCAAAATCAAAAAAGTACCAAATACGTGTTTCATGTTTTTTTACATCTATTGATTGCAGTACCAAGTTTCTTTCTATATTCTTTAGTTTAAAATATAAGAGTGGGTTAAAAAGGTGCCAAAAAACTATTTTCACCCCTTTTTTACCCCCTATCGGACATAGTTTCAAAAAAGTACCAAACACCTGTCCGCTTATTTTCAAAGCTGTTTAAAACGTAATTTTAATTTTGTTTCTATACCTATTACTTTAGGAGACATAGCGTTTTCGATTTTTCCCCTTTTTACCCGTTTTTACCCTCTTAGTTCCAAAACCTATACATCAAAAAAGATACCCACTGTCCAAATTTTATCAAAATCGTTAGAGCCGTTTTCGAGATAGCCATTATATATATATATATATATATATATATATATATATATATATATATATATATATATATATATATATATATATATAGATATAAATATATATATATATATATATATATATATATATATATATATATATATGTATATATTGGAAGTTATCTTTCACATCTTACATTAAATACATCTCAGTACAGTTCTGAGATAACTCATTATAATGGAGATATCGCCAAGAGACCAGAATCAAGATAACATTTTTTAACAATATACGATGGAACTTTTGTGACTTTTTGTATTGAATTTTTGAATATCGATTAGTATTATCTTTCTAGGATTTACACAGAAAATAATTTTCTCAAATTGATAGCCTAAAATCTTTTCAAAAATTTATTTTGCACATACATCTAAACCCAATAGTTGTTAAAGGAATATGTTCGTAAGATATATACCGTTACGAAATGGTTCGATAAAAGATAACTTTCAAATATTATTCAGGAAGAACCCATCAAAATCGGTCTACTTACTTGGGAGGTAGACTTGGTTAACCACTGACTTTCTAATATAGTTCTGCACATTAAAAATGCATGTATAAAATATAGTTTGGATACTAAGGCTAGAATAATAAATCTCTCTCAAACGTTAT
Source organism: Stomorhina lunata (assembly GCA_933228675.1). Classification (NCBI taxonomy): domain Eukaryota; kingdom Metazoa; phylum Arthropoda; class Insecta; order Diptera; family Rhiniidae; genus Stomorhina; species Stomorhina lunata. The sequence goes on along the minus strand of OW121740.1, from coordinate 73,044,350 downwards.
CGTTAACGTATTCATCTTAATAAGTAAATTAACTCTTAAATTATAACTACTTTTCCGATATAGATATTTTACATTAGTAACCATAAGTTTTTCTTGTATAGGTCTGATATCGATTCGAAAGTTTTATATCCCACTAATTCCGTATACCCTAACATTCTAAGGCTGATATAGATTGACGAAACAATCACTCCCAAATATTATTGCCAAAGGTTAGATCTAGATCGGTCCGCTTAGAGTATTAAATAACTAACCAAGAATTTTTTTTATAACCGTCATAAGTAATTAATGACTTTAATCATATGTATATAGAGAAGGAACAATATTTACCAAATATTAGTGAAAAGGGACTCAACGGTTGACCAAATTCAGATAAAAGTGCATATTTATGATCTTTTTAGAATCACAAACTATGTATATGGAATATATGTATATTTAGATATTTAAACCGCAATATAAACCAACCATTAACTCATCAGCAAATCCATATATCAACCATTTCATAACATCTTTTGAAACACCATTGGAGAAGGGTAAATAAGATTCGACAAAGCCGAATATAACACTCTTACTTGTTATATCTACAACCAAAAATATTTGGAGGTACATTCAGTATGTGTGACCCGTTCTATGAAAAGGGAAAGAGGGGTGGCTTATGACTCAAAAACAAAAATTTCGAAAATTGAGTCATAAGCCACCTCTTCATAGACCGGGTCACATATTAGGATTGCACCTATGAAATTAGTTAGCTATCAATAATTGTCCAGACCTACATACTGTAGATGCATTATGAACTCCTAACAAAATACAGTTTGTCAAGTAATTGTTTGCATTAAATAAAAATAGTGAAAATGCAATTTAAATTTCGAAAATTAAACATTAAATCGTTTAAATTTGTTTTTTTTTTTTGTTTAACACATGCCGTTAATGTAACTGTTTACTACAAAAAGTCGTAAAAAAAATGAAACAAATACATGCATTGCAACAATAACAATACGAAAAGAAATATACCCAATTAAAAAGACGTCAAATAAATGCTTGCACAATGAGTAAAAATAACACCAAATGTTCTTATTTATTTTATGATGTTTTATGAGTGTTATCCAATGAAAATAAAGTTATAAAAAGTATTGCTAAAAAAATTTCTGCATTAGTTGTCCTATTTAAAAAAAAAATACATGCAAAATTAATTTCGAAAGGCGTTATAGAATTAGCGTATTTCCATCAGTATAAGGGCAAATCAGTCAGGGAAATCGTTAAAATGTTCTCCCGTAAGCTTACGACATCATATCCGAAAAGTGCGAAAAGTGAAGGAATATTGGAATTAAAAGGGTAACAATGCAGTCCAAAATATAAAACAATACAAATTTAAAGTAAAATTATTAAAATCTTCTATGAAAAGTGGCACTCCAGCACTAGGGGCTTAAGTCCGAAGTGAAAAATGGTCATGGGCTATCCCAAGGAGCAATACGAAATATACAGGTAAAACCGAGGTATTCATCTACAGTGGCTAGGAAAAATCTACTTCCTTCAACATAAAATATTGAAAATCACTTCATGCTTTCTATTTCGCACTTAGAATTATTATTCGGGTACATTTTTTTCTCTAGTCATGCTAAAATGATGTTGTATTATAATGATGGATCCCCAAAAGTTTGGAAGCCGAGTTAAGTGCCCTGTAGAAAAATTTGAAGAGATTTTTAATACTTTGCGTTGATAGCAGTATACTTTTTCCAGCCACTGTAGATGAATATTTCAGGTTTACCGGCATATTTCGGATTACTTCTTGGGATACATATAGCCCATGATCATTTTTTACTTAGGAGGTAAGCCCCTAGTGCTGGAGTGCCACTTTTTCAAGACGGTTTTAATAATTTTACTTTTAATTCATATTGTATATTACTTTTGGCTGCATGGTTACCCTTTTAATTCCAATATTCCTCCATTTTCAACACGGGATCTGATGTCCTAACCATACGGGAGAACATTTTAGCGATTTCCCTGGCGGATTTGCCCTTATAGTGATGGAAATACGCTAATTCTATAACGCCTTTCAAAATTTTTTTATACCCTTCACCAATAGGTGAAAGGGTATTATAAGTTTGTGATTCCGTTTGTAATTTTTTTATTAGTGATCGTAGAATTATACCGATCGACTCAGAATCGGGAGGAGATTCGATTAAGCGATGTCCGTCTGTCTGTCTGTCTGTCCGTCTGTCTGTTGAAATCAAGTTTCTGAAGCCCCTGGAGGATGGACTTACATAAATTATATATCAGATTTTAGGAAATTCTCCCGCAATGAACGCTATTAAATTTCATTAAAATCGGTTTATAAACACCGAAAATATCGAAAAAATACCAAAAATTAGACGAAAATTTTAAAATTTTTGATTGAAACACACTTTTAAATAACAAGAGAAAAAAGATACTCCTGGTGTACATGTGATAATATGTTATATATCAGATTGTAGGAAATATTTTCCCAAAGCACTCTGTAAAATTTTATCAAAATCGGTCCATAAACAACTGAGATATCGCCAAAACACTGAATTTGATGTATCGCAAATTGCCCAAAGTACACATTAGAGAATGTTTGTTGAGAAAATTAAATGCAGAAATAGGAAAAACTATCCTCCTTTAGTACGGACCTACATAAATTTTATATCAGATTTTAGGAAATTCCCCCACCAAGCACGTTATTAAATTTTATCAAAAGCGGTCTATAAACAATTGAGATATCGCCATAACACTACATTTGATGTACAGCAAATTGCCCAAAGTAAGTGTCTAAGAAATTTTGTTTACATTTTGTAAGTATTGTTTCAGCGATATCTCAGGTGTTTATGGACCGATTGTGGTGAAATTTGACATCGTTCTTTATGGGAGGATTTTCTAAAATCTGATATATATACTCCACAAATCTGATTATGAATACCATTCAAATTGTACCGATCAACTCAGAATCGGCACAAGAATAGATTTCGCGACCTCCGTCCGTCTGTCCGTCCGTCTGTTTGTTTGCCCGTCCGTCCATCTGTTTGTTTGTCCGTCCGTCTACATGTCCGTCCGTCTACCTGTCTGTCCTTTTTATACCCTTCACCAATAGGTGAAAGGGTATTATAAGTTTGTGATTCCGTTTGTAATTTTCGTAGTGATCGTAGACCCCATAAAAATTATACCGATCGACTCAGAATCGGGAGGAGAATCGATTAAGCGATGTCCGTCTGTCTGTCTGTCTGTCTGTCTGTCTGTCCGTCCGTCTGTCTGTTGAAATCAAGTTTCTGAAGCCCCTGGAGGAAGAACCTACATAAATTATATATTATATATATTTTAGGAAATTCTCCCGCAATGAACGCTATTTAATTTCATTAAAATCGGTTTATAAACACCGAAAATATCGAAAAAATACCAAAAATTAGACGAAAATTTTAAAATTTTTGATTGAAACACACTTTTAAATAACAAGAGAAACAAGTAAGAGTGGTATATTCGGCTTTGCCGAATCTTGGATACCTTTCACCAATGGTGTTCTAAAAGTAAAGTACAAAATCGTAAGAATATATTGATAATTATATAGTTCCTGATTACTGACTAAGTTGAGCTCCACACAAATGCTTGATATGTATATTAATTTTCTGTTGTTCGTACTCAATGTAATTCCTAGCAATATTTGGTTATACTAGTATTATATGCAAAGAGTCTTTAAAATTAAGAGTCGGAAAACGAAAAGCTTTTCGGTGGCGTCATCATTTAGAATAGTTATGGACCCAAAGGTTAGGTTGGGCAGGTGGCTGATGTCTAGCTTAGAAATAAAATAGACACATATTTTACGAACATTTAATAAAGTTCGATAGACCAAATAAACCATGCAGAAAAGATGCTTCAAAATGTAGATGCCCTTAGATTTGCAAAAGCACATCGATATTATGCAGATTAAGTATTTTGGCATGCAACCCAAAAACACAGTGCCCAGTGAGGGTTCTGCACTTTAATTGGTACGAATTATCCAACTAGTAGAAGTTCTTGATTAGTTATGTAAAACTCTGAAGTTAGCGGACTGATTTAGGTAAAAGCTTTAACAATGATTGTCAATGTATATAAGCCTTAAAATTATAGGGTATACACTCTTAGTTTTAGATACATACGTGAAATATATAGCTTTTGAATGGATGAATATCAGCTTTGTCGGAAAAGTTATTAAAGATTTACTTGCTTATCTGTAGTTAGTTAATTAATTAAAATGAACACTTCATCAATAATATTTGGGATGTATTGTTGTTTCGATCTGTCCGATGGATGTTTGGAAAGTTTTGCTCTAGTTCTTTGTGCAGTCATAGTGTGATTTAATTTATCAGCATTAAAGTGATTCCCGGTCGGGGTTATATGAGAGATTTCACTAAATGTGAACATTTTCAATACCGAACTTTTCAGGAAATCAGAAATACTTTTGTCAAATGTTGTCCCTCTAGAAAGTTTATTTTAGGCGCTATCGCCTTGAATAACAATATTGTACAATGTCTTTAAACTAAATGTCATTATCGTATCTATTATAATTTGTAATTTATTAGCTACTAAGAGATTGCCTTAGGCGAAGTTATACTGGAGCAATTGTCAAACGTGAACGGATTTCTCCCAATTGCAATTAAAAAACTTAAATTATCGTTGATATGTGAGATACATACATACATATGTAGGTTTTGAACGGATATCATGTACTTAGCTGCATTTTTGGACTTCTTAGGAAGATTACCTATAATTTGAAATATAATACATTCTCAAATGTTATCATAATGTTCAAAAGTCAGACACAAAATCGAGATAAATGCAGTGTGTCTCTCAACTAAAATCAGATTTGTGGAGCTCCTGGATTTTACACAAAATTTTAGGATATTGTCCCACCTGAATTTAATCATTGTCGATCAAAACACCTGAAATATCGCATAAACGCAAATGCATCAGAATTTAGGACGCTATTAAATTTCATCAAAATAAACACCTGATATCGACAAAACCGGAGCTCCAAGAACTTGACTACAACAGAAAAAAGGACAGACAGGTAGACGGACGGACAGACAGGTAGACGGACGGGCAAACAAGTAGACGGACGGAGGTCGCGAAATCGATTCTTGTGCCGATTCTGAGTTGATCGGTACAATTTGAATGGTATTCATAATCAGATTTGTGGAGTATATACATCAGATTTTAGAAAATCCTCCCATAAAGAACGATTTCAAATTTCATCACAATCGGTCCATAAACACCTGAGATATCGCTGAAACAATACTTACAAAATCTAAACAAAATTTCTTAGACACTTACTTTGGGCAATTTGCTGTACATCAAATGTAGTGTTATGGCGATATCTCAATTGTTTATAGACCGCTTTTGATAAAATTTAATAACGTGCTTGGTGGGGGAATTTCCTAAAATCTGATATTATGTAGGTCCGTACTAAAGGAGGATAGTTTTTCCTATTTCTGCATTTAATTTTTTCAACAAACATTCTCTAATGTGTACTTTGGGCAATTTGCGATACATCAAATTCAGTGTTTTGGCGATATCTCAGTTGTTTATGGACCGATTTTGATAAAATTTTACAGAGTGCTTTGGGAAAATATTTCCTACAATCTGATATATAACATATTATCACATGTACAGGAGTATCTTTTTTCTCTTGTTATTTAAAAGTGTGTTTCAATCAAAAATTTTAAAATGTTCGTCTAATTTTTGGTATTTTTTCGATATTTTCGGTGTTTATAAACCGATTTTCATGAAATTAAATAGCGTTCATTGCGGGAGAATTTCCTAAAATCTGATATATAATTTATGTAAGTCCATCCTCCAGGGGCTTCAGAAACTTGATTTCAACAGACAGACAGACAGACAGACGGAATGACAGACAGACGGACATCGCTTAATCGAATCTCCTCCCGATTCTGAGTCGATCTGTATAATTTTTATGGGGTCTACGATCATTACAAACGGAATCACAAACTTATAATACCCTTTCACCTATTGGTGAAGGGTATAAAAAGATAATCCTGATATACATGTGATAATATGTTATATATCAGATTGTAGGAAATATTTTCCCATTTTTATCAAAATCGGTCCATAAGCAACTGAGATATTGCCAAAATACTAAATTTGATGTATCGCAAATTGCCCAAAGTACGCATTAGAGAATGTTTGATGAAAAAATGAAATGCAGAAATAGAAAAAAACCATCCTCCTTTAGCACGGACATACATAAATTTTATATCAGATTTTAGGAAATTCCCCCAACAACCACGTTATAAAATTTTATCAAAAGCGGTCTATAAACAATTGAGATGCCGCCAAAACACTACATTTGATGTACAGCAAATTGCTGAAAGTACGTTGCTAAGAAATTTTGTTTACATTTTGTGAGTATTGTTTCAGCGATATCTCAGGTGTTTATGGACCGATTGTGATGAAATTTGACATGATATGTATACTCCACAAATCTGATTATGAATACCATTCAAATTGTACCGATCAACTTAGAATCGGCACAAGAATCGATTTCGCGAACTCCGTGTGTCCGTCTGTTTGTTTGCCCGTCCGTCCGTCTGTTTGTTTATCCGTCCGTCTACATGTCCGTCCGTCTACCTGTCTGTCCTTTTTTCTATTGTAGTCAAGGTTTTGGAGCTCCTGTTTTGTCGATATCTCAGATGTTTATTTTGATGAAGTTTAATAGCGTTCTTCGCAGGGGATTATCTAAATCCTGATGCATTCTGTAATTTGTGGTAGATATAATTTAGCGTTTAAGCGATGGTGTTTTGATCGACAATGTTGAAATTCAGGGTGGGACAATTCAGGAGCTCCACAAATCTGGTTTTATTAGACAGACACACTGCATTTATCTTAATTTTGTGTCTGACTTTTGAACATTATGATAACATTTGAGAATGTATTATATATCAAATTATAGGTAATCTTCCTAGGAAGTACAAAAATGCAGCTGATTACATGATATCCGTTCAAAACCTACATATGTATGTAAGTATCTCACATATCAACAAAAATTTAAATTTTTTAATTGCAATTGGGAGAAATCCGTTCACGTTTGACAATTGATCCCGTATAACTTCGCCTAAGGCAATCTCTTAGTAGGTAATAAATGACAAATTATAATAGATACGATGATGACATTTAGTATAAAGACGTTGTACAATATTGATATTCAGGACAATAGCGCCTAAAATAAACTTTCTAGAGGGACAACATTACCACTCTTACTTGTTACTGTTGTAGTCAAGTTTTTGGAGCTCCTGTTTTGTCGATATCTCAGATGTTTATTTTGATGAAGTTTAATAGCGTCCTTCGCAGGGGATTATCTAAATCCTGATGCATTCTGAAATTTGTGGTAGATATAATTTAGCGTTTAAGCGATGGTGTTTTGATCGACAATGTTGAAATCCAGGGTGGGACAATTCAGCTCCACAAATCTGGTTTTAGCAGACAGACACACTGCATTTATCTTAATTTTGTGTCTGACTTTTGAACATTATGATAACATTTGAGAATGTATTATATATCAAATTATAGGTAATCTTCCTAGGAAGTACAAAAATGCAGCTAATTACATGATATATGAAAATGGGCGAGCTCTATTCACATTTAGTGAAATCTCCCATATAAACCCGACCGGGAATCGATTTAATGCTGATAAATTAAATCACATTAAAATTGCACAAAGAACTAGAGCAAAACTTTCCAAACATCCATCGGACAGATCGAAAGAACTATACATCCCAAATATTATTGATGAAGTGTTCATTTTAATTAATTAACTAACTTCAAATTAATAAGTAAACTTTTCCGACAAAGCTGATAACCATCCATTCAAAAGCTATATATTTCACGTATGTATCTAAAACTAAGAGTGTATACCCTATAATTTTAAGGCTTGTATACATTGACAATCATTGTTAAAGCTTTGACCTAAATCAGTCCGCTAACTTCAGAGTTTTACATAACTAATCAAGAACTTTTACTAGTTGGATAATTCGTACGAATTAAAGTGCACAACCCTCACTGGGCACAGCGATTTTGGGTTGCATGTCAGAATACTTAAACTTCATCAAATCGATGTGTTATTGCAAATCTAATGGCATCTACATTTTGAAGCATCTTTTCTGCATGGTTTATCTGGTCTATCGAACTTTATTAAATGTTCGTAAAATATGTGTCTATTTTATTTCGAAGCTACTGGCTGGCTTAAATATGCATTCTCTACTTGTAGTCTAGTAATCATTATCTTTCACAAAGGGACCACTTTAGAACCCAAGTGAAGCTTCCCTAGACATCAGCCACCTGCCCAACCTAACCTTTGGGTGCATAACTATTCTAGATGATGACGTCACCGAAAAGGTTTTCGTTTTCCGACTCTTAATTTTAAAGACTCTTTGCATATAATACTAGTATAACCAAATATTGCTACGAATTACATTAAGTACTTTTGGAACACCATTGGTGAAGGGTATCCAAGATTCGGCAAAGCCGAATATACCACTCTTGTTTTTAAATTTAGGACAACTAATGCACAAATTTGTTTTACAATACTTTTTATAACTTTAATTTCATTGGATACCACTCAAAAAGCATAATAAAATCAAAAATATAACGGTAAATAAGAACAATTGGTGTTATTTTTACTCATTGCGCAAACATTTATTTGACGCCTTTTAAATTGGGTATATTTATTTTTTATTGTTGTTGGTGCAATGCATGTATTTATTTTTCTACGACTTTTTGTAGTAAACAGTATGTGTGTGAAGTTAAATTTTAAATTTAACTTTCCAAGGCACAAACCCAAATAGTTAACAGAGCTATGTTAAGCACTTAACAGGGGTACTGTTAATTGTAAAAAATTTAGCTATCACTTTAAAACTGATATTTATATACTAAAATCAGCTTTGAAAAAATAGAAAAAATACTGCTATATACCATATTATCCCAGATTCAAAATATTTACAAATGTTTGAGTAAACATTTTTTCTACGCTTAATATGTCGAAAAAAACCATAAAGAAAATTCTAAATGATATTTATGCACTTTTGTCCTTTTCTCGAAAATCTTAGGAGATGGGCGAAAAAAATTTATTGGATATCATTTCAGAACGGACCTGAATAAATATCCAATGGTCAAAAGTGTTAACAGTTTGTTTTTTCGGAATTATAAAGAAATTTGATTTTTAAATTTTAAAAAGGACTTTAGTTCTTTTCTCGAAAATCTTAGGAGATGGGCGGATAAAATTTATTTGATATCATTTCAGAACATACCTGAATAAATATCCAATGGTCAAAAGTGTTAACAGTTTGTTTTTTCGGAATTATTAAGAAATTTGATTTTTAAATTTTAAAAAGGACTTTAGTCCTTTTCTCGAAAATCTTAGGAGATGGGCGGATAAAATTTATTGGATATCATTTCAGAACGGACCTGCATAAATATCCAATGGTCAAAAGTGTTAACAGTTTGTTTTTTTCGGAATTATTAAGAAATTTGATTTTTAAATTTAAAAAGGTTTTTAGTTCTTTTCTCGAAAATCTTAGGAGATGGGCGGACAAAATTTATTGGATATCATTTCAGAACGGACCTGAATAAATATCCAATGGTCAAAAGTGTTAACAGTTTGTTTTTTTCGGAATTATTAAGAAATTAGATTTTTAAATTTAAAAAGGACTTTAGTTCTTTTCTCGAAAATCTTAGGAGATGGGCGGACAAAATTTATTGGGTATCATTTCAGAACGAACCTGAATAAATATCCAATGGTCAAAAGTGTTAACAGTTTGTTTTTTTCGGAAATATTAAGAAATTTGATTTTTAAATTTTAAAAAGGACTTTAGTCCTTTTCTCGAAAATCTTAGGAGATGGGCGCATAAAATTTATTGGATATCATTTCAGAACGGACCTGAATAAATATCCAATGGTCAAAAGTGTTAACAGGTTATTTTTTTTTCGGAATTATAAAGAAATTTGAATTTTAAATTTTAAAAAGGACTTTAGTTCTTTTCTCGAAAATCTTAGGAGATGGGCGGATAAAATTTATTTGATATCATTTCAGAACATACCTGAATAAATATCCAATGGTCAAAAGTGTTAACAGTTTGTTTTTTTTCGGAAATATTAAGAAATTTGATTTTTATACCCTTCACCAATAGGTGAAAGGGTATTATAAGTTTGTGATTCCGTTTGTAATTTTTTTATTAGTGATCGTAGACCCCATAAAAATTATACCGATCGACTCAGAATCGGGCGGAGAATCGATTAAGCGATGTCCGTTTGTCTGTCTGTCTGTCTGTCTGTCTGTCTGTCTGTCTGTCCGTCCGTCTGTCTGTCTGTTGAAATCAAGTTTCTGAAGCCCCTGGAGGATGGACTTACATAAATTATATATCAGATTTTAGGAAATTCTCCCGCAATGAACGCTATTAAATTTCATTAAAATCGGTTTATAAACACCGAAAATATCGAAAAAATACCAAAAATTAGACGAAAATTTTAAAATTTTTGATTGAAACACACTTTTAAATAACAAGAGAAAAAAGATACTCCCGGTGTACATGTGATAATATGTTATATATCAGATTGTAGGAAATATTTTCCCAAAGCACTCTGTAAAATTTTATCAAAATCGGTCCATAAACTACTGAGATATCGCGAAAACACTGAATTTGATGTATCGCAAATTGCCCAAAGTACACATTAGAGAATGTTTGTTGAAAAAATTAAATGCAGAAATAGGAAAAACTATCCTCCTTTAGTACGGACCTACATAAATTTTATATCAGATTTTAGGAAATTCCCCCACCAAGCACGTTATTAAATTTTATCAAAAGCGGTCTATAAACAATTGAGATATCGTCATAACACTACATTTGATGTACAGCAAATTGCCCAAAGTACGTGTCTAAGAAATTTTGTTTACATTTTGTAAGTATTGTTTCAGCGATATCTCAGGTGTTTATGGACCGATTGTGATGAAATTTGACATCGTTCTTTATGGGAGGATTTTCTAAAATCTGATATATATACTCCACAAATCTGATTATGAATACCATTCAAATTGTACCGATCAACTCAGAATCGGCACAAGAATAGATTTCGCGACCTCCGTCCGTCTGTCCGTCCGTCTGTTTGCTTGCCCGTCCGTCTGTTTGTTTGTCCGTCCGTCTACCTGTCTGTCCTTTTTATACCCTTCACCAATAGGTGAAAGGGTATTATAAGTTTGTGATTCCGTTTGTAATTTTCGTAGTGATCGTAGACCCCATAAAAATTATACCGATCGACTCAGAATCGGGAGGAGAATCGATTAAGCGATGTCCGTCTGTCTGTCTGTCTGTCTGTCTGTCCGTCCGTCTGTCTGTCTGTTGAAATCAAGTTTCTGAAGCCCCTGGAGGAAGAACCTACATAAATTATATATTATATATATTATATATATTTTAGGAAATTCTCCCGCAATGAACGCTATTAAATTTCATTAAAATCGGTTTATAAACACCGAAAATATCGAAAAAATACCAAAAATTAGACGAAAATTTTAAAATTTTTGATTGAAACACACTTTTAAATAACAAGAGAAAAAAGATACTCCCGGTGTACATGTGATAATATGTTATATATCAGATTGTAGGAAATATTTTCCCAAAGCACTCTGTAAAATTTTATCAAAATCGGTCCATAAACTACTGAGATATCGCGAAAACACTGAATTTGATGTATCGCAAATTGCCCAAAGTACACATTAGAGAATGTTTGTTGAAAAAATTAAATGCAGAAATAGGAAAAACTATCCTCCTTTAGTACGGACCTACATAAATTTTATATCAGATTTTAGGAAATTCCCCCAACAACCACGTTATTAAATTTTATCAAAAGCGGTCTATAAACAATTGAGATATCGCCATAATACTACATTTGATGTACAGCAAATTGCTCAAAGTACGTGTCTAAGAAATTTTGTTTACATTTTGTAAGTATTGTTTCAGCGATATCTCAGGTGTTTATGGACCGATTGTGATGAAATTTGACATCGTTCTTTATGATATATATACTCCACAAATCTGATTATGAATACCATTCAAATTGTACCGATCAACTCAGAATCGGCACAAGAATCGATTTCGCGAACTCCGTCCGTCCGTCTGTTTGTTTGCCCGTCCGTCCGTCTGTTTGTTTATCCGTCCGTCTACATGTCCGTCCGTCTACCTGTCTGTCCTTTTTTCTATTGTAGTCAAGTTTTTGGAGCTCCTGTTTTGTCGATATCTCAGATGTTTATTTTGATGAAGTTTAATAGCGTTCTTCGCAGGGGATTATCTAAATCCTGATGCATTCTGTAATTTGTGGTAGATATAATTTAGCGTTTAAGCGACGGTGTTTTGATCGACAATGTTGAAATTCAGGGTGGGACAATTCAGGAGCTCCACAAATCTGGTTTTATTAGACAGACACACTGCATTTATCTTAATTTTGTGTCTGACTTTTGAACATTATGATAACATTTGAGAATGTATTATATATCAAATTATAGGTAATCTTCCTAGGAAGTACAAAAATGCAGCTGATTACATGATATCCGTTCAAAACCTACATATGTATGTAAGTATCTCACATATCAACAAAAATTTAAATTTTTTAATTGCAATTGGGAGAAATCCGTTCACGTTTGACAATTGATCCCGTATAACTTCGCCTAAGGCAATCTCTTAGTAGCTAATAAATGACAAATTATAATAGATAAGATGATGACATTTAGTATAAAGACGTTGTACAATATTGATATTCAGGACAATAGCGCCTAAAATAAACTTTCTAGAGGGACAACATTACCACTCTTACTTGTTTCTGTTGTAGTCAAGTTTTTGGAGCTCCTGTTTTGTCGATATCTCAGATGTTTATTTTGATGAAGTTTAATAGCGTCCTTCGCAGGGGATTATCTAAATCCTGATGCATTCTGAAATTTGTGGTAGATATAATTTAGCGTTTAAGCGATGGTGTTTTGATCGACAATGTTGAAATTCAGGGTGGGACAATTCAGCTCCACAAATCTGGTTTTAGCAGACAGACACACTGCATTTATCTTAATTTTGTGTCTGACTTTTGAACATTATGATAACATTTGAGAATGTATTATATATCAAATTATAGGTAATCTTCCTAGGAAGTACAAAAATGCAGCTAATTACATGATATCCGTTCAAAACCTACATATGTATGTAAGTATCTCACATATCAACCAAAATTTAAATTTTTTAATTGCAATTGGGAGAAATCCGTTCACGTTTGACAATTGATCCCGTATAACTTCGCCTAAGGCAATCTCTTAGTAGCTAATAAATGACAAATTATAATAGATACGATGATGACATTTAGTATAAAGACGTTGTACAATATTGATATTCAGGACAATAGCGCCTAAAATAAACTTTCTAGAGGGACAACATTTGACAAAAGTATTTCTGATCTCTTGAAAAGTTCGATATTGAAAATGGGCGAGCTCTATTCACATTTAGTGAAATCTCCCATATAAACCCGACCGGGAATCGATTTAATGCTGATAAATTAAATCACATTAAAATTGCACAAAGAACTAGAGCAAAACTTTCCAAACATCCATCGGACAGATCGAAAGAACTATACATCCCAAATATTATTGATGAAGTGTTCATTTTAATTAATTAACTAACTTCAAATTAATAAGTAAACTTTTCCGACAAAGCTGATAACCATCCATTCAAAAGCTATATATTTCACGTATGTATCTAAAACTAAGAGTGTATACCCTATAATTTTAAGGCTTGTATACATTGACAATCATTGTTAACCCATTATTGCCCGGTACCCGAAAACGTTGAGCGATTTTAATGAAATTTTGTGTGTAGTAGTTTTTTGGTCTAACGAAAATGGAACTATTAGTTTTCGAGATATGAGGTGGTAAGTTTACTTACCAATGGGCAGATATGTTAACTTTTTTATGAATATTACACAAAAATTTAAAATTCGTATTTTTTAAATGATCTTTATTAAAACATAAAAAATTCATGAATATAATTCTTTAACAGAAAAAAAAAACATTTTTTTAAGAAGGAAACGTGTATTAGTTTTTAAATACTTAAAGCACATTACATGTGGTTTGAATATATGGAGAAGCATTTTTGTTGTAAATGTACGCAGCAAACCTGACATATGTACGGTGTATGGGTATGGCACACCACACATCGTCTTGGCTTACCAGGGCGTCTGAAAATGCAATGAATTGTGTTATCTAAATTTGGTAGTTGTGAAGAATCATCCCTTCTTGGTGATTTTTTACATGTCAGCAGTTCATTTACAACTGAAGCTCGAAATTTTAGTTGAGGCATAGGTTTTTCTCCATCTTTTGTTGCAATCAATACGTGCAATTTCCATGCATTTACCATCATATTTCCCAATAAATTTATGAAAAGTGGCCACCACCATTTTTTGGACCGTACAGCAATTCTATAATTAGCCAACGCATTATCATGTAGATCCACTCCACCCATTTGCTTGTTATATTTCGCAATAGCATTAGGAACATCAATGTTAACATGCATTTTAGTTGCACGATCATAACGCCTGGTGGTTGATTTTGGTTCCACGGTTCCATGATTTGTCAGAATAGTAACAAGTGTATTGTCTTTCCAGCGTATGGCCAACACCTCACTTGTCCGATCAAAGAGATATGCACTTTCGCCTTTTGCCATATTCTCTGGAAGCTGAGCTCCACCGATTCTGTTGCTTCGGACGGTTCCTGTTGAAATATTAAAATAGAAGCAAAGTACGTAAAAACTCAGAAAGCACATTATTACCTGTAGCAAAAAAGTTGTTTGTGCTTAGAAGACACATTAGGTTGTACGACGTGAAAAAGTTATCAAAATAAATAGTGTGAGTGGATGGAGATTCTACGTTCTTCAACAAACTGAGAACAGTATCAGCCCCTAGTCCAATAGATTTATCGTAGTTTGTTGAAGAACCGCCATACAGTTGTATATTATAAAGATATCCGTTTGATGAAGTCAGACACCATGCCTTAAATCCAAAGCGAATGGGCTTCCCTTTAATAAACATTTTACAGGAATGTCTTCCGAAATACGGAATCATTTCCTCGTCAATGGATAAATTGTGGGCAAATACTCCAAACTGCATAAAACGCTTGTTGCATAAGTCTACTAACGGTCTCACTTTAGCGAATCTGTCTGTTCGATCAATGTTATTATTGTCAGATAAATTAATGAATCGTTTGATCAATTCAGCACGATTTCTTGGAAAAGAATTGGAAATAATTTTAACGCCAAAGGATGGATCCTTTGACCAGTATAGTTTCCATTCTGGTAACTTATGATAACCCGTAAAGAACAAAAATCCAACGAAACGCTTTATCTCAAGTGGCTCAACAATAAAGGTAGAATTGCACTGAGAGGCATATGAATTTGTTTGTTCAACAATCAAATGGAGCATTTCATCATCAAAAAAGAGATAAAATAGTTCAATAGGAGATTTTCCACTTAGCTTTTCTACAACGTCACGAATGCGGTCTTCTTCAATGTTTACCGGCGTTTTATCAAATGTTAGTGGTTTTTTTGTCCATCTTGGCTTTTTTACTGTTTTTGTAAATTTCTTTCTTTTAGTGGGAGGCTCCTGAATTGTATCGTCGCCAGATTCGCCTCCTGAACCATATTGAAGTTCAATTGTACCAGCAATTTCAACATCGAGTGGAGCGTTTTCATCCATAACGTTGTCATCAATATGCTCTTCATCAGAAATATCATCTGGGTCAGGTGGAATGTATACAACGTTGACATTTGACGAAGACGCAATTTCGTCATCATCTTCATTTTCTAAAATCGCTACTACTTCTTCTATTTTTAAAAACTTTTTTGATTTCATTTTAAAAAAATATTTTCACTAACAACTTCTCTACGTAAAGAATCAAGTAAAACTGAGATCTTGTTACAAAATTGCACTGATGTATAACACTCTCACTAGCCACTACGAAACACGAGGGGAATTCCCGGTTTTACAAGTAAAATCTAATAAGAATTAGACAACAATTGGAGATTCACACGAGGGGTCATTTTGTTGCATGTCCCCTCAAATTCCACGTGTTTATTGTTGTGTTTGTTGTTGTAGGACACAAAAAACAACAACAAACACATGCAATTTGAGGAGACAAGAAACAAAATGTCCCCTCGTTTGAATCTCACCTATGTAAAGAAAACACAGGTGTTGAGCAAACACCGGATATTTTGTTTATTCTAGCGCTTTTATGAAATGTTGCGTAATTTTCTATACGTTTCTGCCCATTGGTAAGTAAACTTACCACACGGAAAAGTAATAATATTTCGAGCGTTTAGTGAAACTAAATCATATTGTTTTTTATAGATAATGAAAGTACCATGGATTAAAAGTTAGAAACAAATAGCTGTTAGCCAATTTCATTTCTTGGATTATTTTTATACAAGTTTCAAAAAATGTCCATTTTTGGAGGTTTGCGAAAACGTTAGCCAAAAGCTCGAGAATAATGATATGTACAAATCCTTCAATTTGTTTTCGCAAAATACTCTAAATTATTGTGTAACTTAATAAAAAGTTTTACTTTTTGCATATTTTTAGCTTTACAGCTGTTTAAAGAACTGGTAAGTGAAATTACCGGCTGGGCAATAATGGGTTAAAGCTTTGACCTAAATCAGTCCGCTAACTTCAGAGTTTTACATAACTAATCAAGAACTTTTACTAGTTGGATAATTCGTACGAATTAAAGTGCACAACCCTCACTGGGCACAGCGTTTTTGGGTTGCATGTCAGAATACTTAAACTTCATCAAATCGATGTGTTATTGCAAATCTAAGGGCATCTACATTTTGAAGCATCTTTTCTGCATGGTTTATCTGGTCTATCGAACTTTATTAAATGTTCGTAAAATATGTGTCTATTTTATTTCGAAGCTACTGGCTGGCTTAAATATGCATTCTCTACTTGTAGTCTAGTAATCATTATCTTTCACAAAGGGACCACTTTAGAACCCAAGTGAAGCTTCCCTAGACATCAGCCACCTGCCCAACCTAACCTTTGGGTGCATAACTATTCTAGATGATGACGCCACCGAAAAGGTTTTCGTTTTCCGACTCTTAATTTTAAAGACTCTTTGCATATAATACTAGTATAACCAAATATTGCTACGAATTACATTAAGTACTTTTGGAACACCATTGGTGAAGGGTATCGAAGATTCGGCAAAGCCGAATATACCACTCTTACTTGTTTAAACTGACTTCTATTGAGGTAGAGTTATATAAATATAAATTTGTATATTATATACATTAGGTTGGCCTAAAAGTATCTAAAATTCGAGTTCCACAGCACTGATCCTATTTAGAGGTCACCATATAAATATATATATATTTTTTAAACAAGTTTTTTGCAAGAAGTATTAATATAACATAAAAACGGCTAGTTGTATTGAGCGAATAAGAAAAACCGAAATTCGAGAACAACTTTACCTTTAAGTCCTCGACAGATTTTTCTTAATTTGTTTAGTTGTTATAGAGATATAGTAGAATTTATAACAAAAACTATATATAGACTTATTATATATCAATCTGAAGGAAATTGTGTTCTCCATACAAAAATATTATATGAAGAATTGAAAAAGCAAATAACACTTTTGGTAGAAAACATGAAAACATGTTTTATCTGCTTTAACAATAACAGATTTTGGATTAGAAAAATTATTTATAAATATATTTTAATGAAAATTTGCGATGATATACAACTTTTTAAGGAAAAAATAGAAAAATTAAAAACACAAACCCAGAATTCCTAAAAATTCCTTAAGAAATTCTTTAAATGACTAAAAAACACTAAATGGTTTATTTTTAAAATATTAATTTTAAGCACTTTTAACTTTATACATAGTAGAAGTTTTAATACACTTCTTGCTTGTAAAATATTTAAAATTTCGTTCTCGGTTGCATGTAGATCAGATATTAGTTAAAGTTCGGTACAGTATTGGTCAAAAACTTAAAATTATATTTAAAATTTTGTTCATTTTTTACAAAACTTTAAATAAAGAAAATCGGGTTATATATAGATCAGATATTAGTAAAAGTTCAGTACAGTATGGGACGAAAACTTTTTTTCGAAAAATAAAATTATATCTCCAAAACTAGAGTGAAAAAAAACTAAATTTATTTTCGAATTCAGCAGACAAAATGTAAATAAGATCGCCATTCATCGCGACCTCTAAATATTGTCCCTTTGAGCCAATTTTTGGTATACACATATATTTTAGTTAAAGTAACAAAACCAAGCTTTTTGGAAAAGTGTTGGACTATACCTTTACTTTTTTATTTAATTTTGGCCTCAGCTACAACGCACGGTGGTAAAAAGCGGCCAAAAAGATTTTTCTTATTTTTATAAGTTTGATTAAATGTTGATGGTAGTTTATAGCTAACACTCTAAAGTATCCAATTTAATTTTATCCTTGACTATCGGATAACCAATTCGTTTTTATACCCTTCACCACCAAAGGTGGAAAAGGTATTATAAGTTTGTGCTGATGTATGTAACGCATAGAAATATTTGTCTTAGACCCATCTTTTATTGTACCAATAGGCTTAGTATCACTTTTTGCGTCGATTTAGCGATGTCAGTCCGTCCGTCTGGCTGGACGGCTGGCTGGCTGTCTGGACCCCCATGTAAACCTTGTAATCAAACTACAGGTCGCAATTCTAAAGATAATTTGATGAAATTTGGCACAGATCATTTTATTGATAATGGGACCATGGCTATTGAAATCGTTACATTATTTATGGTACCTCCCATAGGTCCCACTTCCCGGAATTGATATATTGGCCACGAATATCAATATTTTTTAATGAAATTTAAAACAAATACTGCTTATTTAAACTTAAATCATCGTACCAAATTTCGTTGAAATTGGTCCACATTTGACCATAGCTCCCACACAAACTTTTCTTTAAAAACGCACTAAATGAGACAAAAATCACTAACGCTCGTAAATCTAAAGATAATGAGAATTTTAAGTTTATTTTTTACATACATAATTTTTGTAACAACTGTAATCAATTTGCCAGATTTCGAGATAATCGGTCCACATTTGACCCTCTCATATAAGTCCAAATGACAGAAACAGCTTAAAAATATAAGTTTTGAGAAAATTTTTGTATAATGGCAAAATTTTGCAAATATTTTTTTTTATACGGGAAAAATATCACCTTTGACCTTAGTGGTGAAGGTATCGTATGGTCGGGCTTGACCGACTATAGCACTTTCTTAATTGTTTATACTAGCTCAAAGTTTTTACGATTTTGCCTACAATTTTAAAGTTACAAAATTTGATTTTTATATATGTACCTTTGAATAAAAGCAGATATAATTTTTCCACTAAAGTTTTTGTTCTAAATTTTTAATCTTTTTAACTTTTTAAATATTGTTATTAGTAAATCATTTTGTGTGGTTTTTTGTGAATTTCTATGGTTTGGTTTTTTCGAAAATTGAAGTGAATTTAAGGTAGTTAAATTACTAGTGAAAATCATGAAAATCAAAATTTTGAAATGCCATATCTAAGTAAAAGGAGCTGAAAGAGGTTTCTCATAAATTGGATCTTCTACTCTGAAGTACTAGTAGTATATATTTAAAATTTCAGCCGCATTCTCTTGCCAGCCTATTTACCAGAATCTTTTTACTAACTTCATCTTTTTACATATTTTAAACATTTTTAATTATACCAGGGTGCAATTTAAAATACTTGAAAATAACCTAAAGAAGTATTTATCAAATGCTTAAATTAAAATTTACTTAATTATCACCAAAGAACCAATTTACAATAACAAATTATATAATAAGTTCAAATAAGATTAAATGACCTGTATGACGAAAATTTGGGCGTGGCGTTGCATTTTAGCCAACATGTTTGTGAGTCAAATTTTTACGATTTGATTGGAATGAAAAATGTAAAATCTCAAAATATAAACTTAGTGCCTTTGCATGTTAAGCCAGCGATTTATCAATTTTGGTTTCTGAGCTAATATTTGTAACGAAGTTTCTCGTTACATAATATAATATATGTATAATATTATATTATTACTTTATTTTATTATATTATTTCATTTCTTTTATTATATTTATTATATTATTTCATTTCATATTTTATTTCATTTATTGTATTATATTTTTTCATTACCGTTAGTTTATATTATTTACATTAATCTTGATAATTGTCATTTGTATTCAGCAAGAGAGACCATAAGAAATTCTCTGCTACTGCTCTTGCACATTCTCACGCTGTATCTATTGATACACACGATGTTAACTACAGTAATATGTAGTAGAAAGAGCTTTGATCATGTTACTTACATTACACTTGCATATAAATAATCTTGCAGTTATGTTATCTACGGCTCTCTCTCTGTTTCTCTACAACAACAACGTTGACAACAGCACTCACATGTAACTAAAACTGGTTATGCTCTATGTTTGTAGCTCTTGTTTTGCTATCACATTCTACTGCATTTCTGCACATACAGGTTCGCCAGAACATAGTTTAACATTCAGCTAAAATGTTAATTAATACTTACATGTAATTAAAACGGGTTATTCTCTATTTTTGTAGCACTTGTTGTGCTATCATTTTCTACTGCATTTCTGCACATACAGAAAATTGTTCTTAAATGCGAATGCAAGAGTTTTGCAATTTCTTACCCAATAAAATTAGAGAGTCTGGATTCGATCGTCTAACGATAAACAACACTGGCACGGGTAATTTGTACGACTAACTACAAAACTTTCCAATGGTTCTGGCTAAATTAGAAGACAATTATCGTTACCCTTTTTTGTATAAATCTTAAATACTGAATTTTAATAAAATTGTGAAAATTGCTAAAAACTGGTGCTTTTGATTTAATCTGGTGGAAGGATTTTAGAATATTTTAATCGATCCCTGGCAGAGCTGAACCTACCCAGGAACACTGTTATATATTAATGAAGTTACAATATACACCCATTGCTTTTAATGGTGGGTATAAAAAACTATTAGGTACATAAAAATTAATCAATTTGCATATTCCCTTAAATTTATCTAGATATCAAATGAATATTCAACGAAAATCTTGATTGAGAAACGCCTTGCAACGCTTAAAGAAAATGCATTAAGCAAAGCTAATAATAAAGAAAGTTAAGATTGTTGTGACTACTAAAAGTAATAATAATTCATAAAAGCTGAAAGGTATAGCCAGCCTTAAATAAAATGTGCATTTAAAAAATCAATTTTATTCTTTGTTAAAAATTTCCAATATTTTATTTATTTTTTTTTTTTTATAAAATACCTATAGTATGTTCGTTCGGGTTATAACTTTTTGCGAATATCAAATTCTTCATCGCATAGCCTCAAAAACAATAAAAAAAACTAAACTGATAGTACACGATGTGACATTCAAGTCGATCTATCTTCTAGATAAGTATAAAAAGCATTTGAAAAGCCAAAAATAACATTTATGTCGAATTAAATAAAAAAAAAACAACTCCAAACAATAAAAAAATACTTTTTATTGTTGAATAAAATTTAAAAAATGTCCCTCGTTTAAATCTGTCTCTAATTTAGCTTTCTAGATTTGTATGAACTGCTATTTTTACTAAGAACTTAAATAAAAATAAATTTAGTTTAGAACTTACAGAATTTGTTCTTTTTTCCAATGTTAATTTTGTTAACAAATTTAAATATTTAAATATACTGACATGTCACAAATTCTGTTTGGAATTGAAACCATTCCGTAGCTGAACTCCGATCGAAATGGTTTTAGGTTCTATAGATTCCGAAAAAATTTTAAATGTTCAAAATAAATTTAAGTTCAGTCAGAACGCATTTAACTTTCCTTCAGATTGGTTAATACTTACAATTTCCTGTTCCAAAGCAAAAACATAGTGGTTGAAAAACTTGTGCAGTTTTTCATTTGTATAGTTTATGCACAACTGCTCAAATGAATTTTTCGTAAAATTTTCAAAACCAAATATATCCAATACACCAAGAAATCGTTTGCCATCTTGTCCAGGATTAGTGCAGCTATTTATTTTCGAAACAAGCCATCCAAATGTTTTTGAATACAGAGCTTTAGCCATTGAATGACGATTTTCCCGAGCCTAAAATTAAAGTGAGTATTTTTTTTAAATCTTTAAATTAAGTTATTTCAAACGAACCTCTTGAAATTTATGTGGTATTTCAGTAATATTTCCTCTTACATTGATTTGTCTCCATAGTAAGACTTTTAGTACATCATCGTCATTTATACCAAGAAGTTTTGATATTTTTGTACTAATTTTTTTGTCTTGATCAAGAAGCTCACAACGTTCTCCATCGACATCAGTAAATTCTAAGTTTCCTAACCATAATATTGCACTTAAAACTTTGAAAATTCCATCAATTGATTCTTCCGAAATTTGTAAAACCGTAAATGCCATAGTTAAGGCTTCAAATTTCTTTGACTCAAAGTCAATATCTACTTCGTTACTTCCGGATGCGTTTAAGTAACGATAAAATTTTGGAGGATTTAAATGAAACTGCTTCATCATTTCAGGATTTCGTTGTCCTTGGGCGACTAGTTGATACAGAACATGGTAATTTCTCTCTCCTGTGCTTTGAAACGTTATTCTAGACTGCTCCAACAAGTAATCTTGTATTATGCATCCTTTAATACAATGCTTTGAATCAAAACACACTTGCATAAATTTTCCAAAACGAGAGCTGTTATCATTACGAATAGTTTTAGCGTTTCCTAAAATAAAAAATATATGTGTGTGTATTAAGTGTTGTGTTATTTCGACTACAACACAACATTAATATTTTTTCTGATTATGATAACAACATTTAGATTAGATGTTACGTATTTTACATGGTTGTGTTTCATTTTCATGCAAATCCTACGTAAAAATACAGGAAAATGTCAAAATAGTAATAAAAAAATTAAAATAGAAAATATTTTGTTCAAAAAAACCACATAATAACCAATTAAAGGAAGCTCTACTAGTAATTAGATTTTCAACATCCAATGCACGGTGGTAAAAAGCGGCCAAAAATGATTTTTCTTAATTTTATAATTTTGATTAGATTTTTATGGTAGTTTATAGCCAACAATCTAAAGTATCCAATTTAACTTTATCTTTGACTATATGATAACTGATTCGTTTTTTATACTAGCTCAAAGTCTATACTTTTTTGCCTACAATTGTAAAATTAAAAAATTTGATTTTTATATACTTTTGAATAAAAGCAGATATAATTTTTCCACTAAAGTTTTTGTTATAAATGTTTAAGCACTTTTTAAATATTGTTATTAGTGAATCATTTTGTGCAGTTTTTAGAAATTTCTGTGGTTTGGTTTTTTCGAAAATTGAAGTGAATTTGAGATAGTTGAAAAACTAGTGAAAATCAAAAAAATCAAAATTTTGAAAGGCCATATCTAAGAAAAAGGAGCTAAAAGAGGTTACACATAAATTGGATCTTTTAGTGTTAAGTACTAGTAGTATATATTTCGAATTTCAGCCGCATTCTCTTGCCGGCCTATTTACCAGAATCATTTTACTAACTTCATCTTTTTACATATTTTGAACATTTTTAATTACACCACTGTGCAATTTAGTAAGAAAAAGGTCCATAAAATACTTGAAAATAATCTAAAGCAGTATTTATGAAATGATTAGATTAAAATTTACTTTAGTTACCACCAAAAAACCAATTTAGGATAACAAATTATATAATGTGTTCAAATAAGTTCAAATGACCTGCATAATAAAAATTTGGGCGTGGCGTTGAATTTTTCAGCCCTCTTTGTTAGCCAACACGTTCTTGAGTTAAATTTTTTCAATAAGATTGAGAAAAATGGAATAATACTTTATTTTTAAGGAAATTCTGTAGGCAATACATTTACACAGGTGGTGGCCACATTACAATGAACAAATAAAAAGTGCAGAAAGAACATGAAAATCACAGTCTTGAACACTATTTCATGAATTTTCAACATTTTATTGAAATATTGAGCTTTTTTATGTATTTTTTTTATATAATAATAAATCTTGACTAATGCACAATTTTTTCAGAAATTTAAATATATTTCTCAAACTACTCATCCAAATTTTACAAATTATATATAATAAGGTAGACAAATGGCCTGTACATAAATGAAAATTATTGAAAATTTTTCAAAATTATTAAACACATTTTATTAATGTATCTTATATGTCTCCTTTTATTTGGCCATTCACTTTTAATTTTTACCATATAATTTATACAATATAAAGAAAGGATCATAGTATGTCAGCTCAGTAAGTTTCAGTCAAAAATATGAAGAAATAAACAAGTTATTGATTTTTGGCCGTATTTTACCACCGTGCAATGTTGGAGAATAATTGTTTGGAGAAAATGTTATTTATACTTCATGTATAGGACAATGGTAATCATAAAAATGTCCATCAAACTGAATGAAGAATTAATAGTCTTTATTGAAATTTAAGTGTTTTATTATTTAAAAATGAAATTAATTATTTATTTTGGTGCATATTTTACATAAGCTTCCATGTATTTTAAATATTTAGGTTGCTTTAGCATATCATATTATCGGGTTGGACCAACTATAGCACCTTTTTACTGTAATGGACTTTGTTTCTCATCATTATCGGACAAAAGAATCTAACATTGTTTACTTTTAATGAGTAGTAGTCAAGGACTTGATTTGCAAAACCACAGGTCCATGTGGGGTCGGGAGAAAGTTGGTCACCTTGGGTGTATGGATCCCAATTAAAAGCCTTACCGAAATCTTTACATGCAGCCAAAACAACATTACATAATTCAGGAGCTAAATTTTCAAATATTTTCTTTTTATAAAATCGGATTCTACATCAAATCACCTTTCCAATAAGGTATATAGCTTCTTAATTGTAGTGTAAATTATATTAAAAATATACTCTAAAATGTTTTATTTTTCGTGTAATAAGCCGTTGTCGTAAAAAGATGTGAATACGGTCCCTATTTCAGAGTATTACTATTGAACAAACATCGAATATTTTACTTCATATTGTTAAGTTCGACATCTTAGCTTTTCGATAAAAGAAATTATGATTTTATTCGAACATTTTTATACCCTTCACCAATAGGTGAAAGGGTATTATAAGTTTGTGATTCCGTTTGTAATTTTTTTATTAGTGATCGTAGACCCCATAAAAATTATACCGATCGACTCAGAATCGGGAGGAGAATCGATTAAGCGATGTCCGTCTGTCTGTCTGTCTGTCTGTCTGTCTGTCCGTCTGTCTGTCTGTTGAAATCAAGTTTCTAAAGGATGGACTTACATAAATTATATATCAGATTTTAGGAAATTCTTTCACAATGAACGCTATTAAATTTCATTAAAATCGGTTTATAAACACCGAAAATATCGAAAAAATACCAAAAATTAGACGAAAATTTTAAAATTTTTGATTGAAACACACTTTTAAATAACAAGAGAAAAAAGATACTCCTGGTGTACATGTGATAATATGTTATATATCAGATTGTAGGAAATATTTTCCCAAAGCACTCTGTAAAATTTTATCATCTCAGGTGTTTATGGACCGATTGTGATGAAATTTGACATCATTCTTTATGGGAGGATTTTCTAAAATCTGATATATATACTCCACAAATCTGATTATGAATACCATTCAAATTGTACCGATCAACTCAGAATCGGCACAAGAATCGATTTCGCGACCTCCGTCCGTCTGTCCGTCCGTCTGTTTGTTTGCCCGTCCGTCTGTTTGTTTGTCCGTCCGTCTACATGTCCGTCCGTCTACCTGTCTGTCCTTTTTTCTGTTGTAGTCAAGTTTATGGAGCTCCTGTTTTGTCGATATCTCAGATGTTTATTTTGATGAAGTTTAATAGCGTCCTTCGCAGGGGATTATCTAAATCCTGATGCATTCTTTAATTTGTGGTAGATATAATTTAGCGTTTAAGCGATGGTGTTTTGATCGGAAATGTTGAAATTCAGGGTGCGACAATTTACTGCATTTATCTTAATTTTGTGTCTGACTTTTGAACATTATGATAACATTTGAGAATGTATTATATATCAAATTATAGGTAATCTTCCTAGGAAGTACAAAACTGCAGCTAATTACATGATATCCGTTCAAAACCTACATATGTATGTAAGTATCTCACATATCAACAAAAATTTAAATTTTTTAATTGCAATTGGGAGAAATCCGTTCACGTTTGACAATTGATCCCGTATAACTTCGCCTAAGGCAATCTCTTAGTAGCTAATAAATGACAAATTATAATAGATACGATGATGACATTTAGTATAAAGACGTTGTACAATATTGATATTCAGGACAATAGCGCCTAAAATAAACTTTCTAGAGTGACAACATTTGACAAAAGTATTTCTGATCTCTTGAAAAGTTCGATATTGAAAATGGGCGAGCTCTATTCACATTTAGTGAAATCTCCCATATAAACCCGACCGGGAATCGATTTAATGCTGATAAATTAAATCACATTAAAATTGCACAAAGAACTAGAGCAAAACTTTCCAAACATCCATCGGACAGATCGAAAGAACTATACATCCCAAATATTATTGATGAAGTGTTCATTTTAATTAATTAACTAACTTCAAATTAATAAGTAAACTTTTCCGACAAAGCTGATAACCATCCATTCAAAAGCTATATATTTCACGTATGTATCTAAAACTAAGAGTGTATACCCTTTAATTTTAAGGCTTGTATACATTGACAATCATTGTTAAAGCTTTGACCTAAATCAGTCCGCTAACTTCAGAGTTTTACATAACTAATCAAGAACTTTTACTAGTTGTATAATTCGTACGAATTAAGGTGCACAACCCTCACTGGGCACAGCGTTTTTGGGTTGCATGTCAGAATACTTAAACTTCATCAAATCGATGTGCTATTGCAAATCTAAGGGCATCTACATTTTGAAGCATCTTTTCTGCATGGTTTATCTGGTCTATCGAACTTTATTAAATGTTCGTAAAATATGTGTCTATTTTATTTCGAAGCTATATCTTAGGTGTTTATGGACCGATATTGATGATTTGACGTCGTTCTTTGTGGGTGGATTTCCTAAAATCTGATATATATACTCCACAAATCTGATTATGAATACCATTCAAATTGTACCGATCAACTCAGAATCGGCAGGAGAATCGATTTCGCTACGTCCGTCCGTCCGTCTGTTTGTTTGTCCGTCCGTCTACCTGTCTGTCCGTCCGTCTACCTGTCTGTCCGTCCGTCTACCTGTCTGTCATTTTTTCTGTTGTAGTCAAGTTCTTGGAGCTCCGGTTTTGTCGATATCAGGTGTTTATTTTGATGAAATTTAATAGCGTCCTAAATTCTGATGCATTTGCGTTTATGCGATATTTCAGGTGTTTTGATCGACAATGATTAAATTCAGGTGGGACAATATCCTAAAATTTTGTGCAAAATCCAGGAGCTCCACAAATCTGATTTTAGTTGACAGACACACTGCATTTATCTCAATTTTGTGTCTGACTTTTGAACATTATGATAACGTTTGAGAATGTATTATATATCAAATTATAGGTAATCTTCCTAAGAAGTCCAAAAGTGCAGCTAAGTACATGATATCCGTTCAAAACCTACATATGTATCTCACATATCAACGATAATTTAAGTTTTTTAATTGCAATTGGGAGAAATCCGTTCACGTTTGACAATTGCTCCAGTATAACTTCGCCTAAGGCAATCTCTTAGTAGCTAATAAATTACAAATTATAATAGATACGATAATGACATTTAGTATAAAGACATTGTACAATATTGTTATTCAAGGCGATAGCGCCTAAAATAAACTTTCTAGAGGGACAACATTTGACAAAAGTATTTCTGATTTCCTGAAAAGTTCGGTATTGAAAATGTTCACATTTAGTGAAATCTGCCATATAACCCCGACAGGGAATCACTTTAATGCTGATAAATTAAATCACACTATGATTGCACAAAGAACTAGAGCAAAACTTTCCAAACATCCATCGGACAGATCGAAACAACAATACATCCCAAATATTATTGATGAAGTGTTCATTTTAATTAATTAACTAACTACAGATAAACAAGTAAATCTTTAATAACTTTTCCGACAAAGCTGATATTCATCCATTCAAAAGCTATATATTTCACGTATGTATCTAAAACTAAGAGTGTATACCCTATAATTTTAAGGCTTATATACATTGGCAATCATTGTTAAAGCTTTTACCTAAATCAGTCCGCTAACTTCAGAGTTTTACATAACTAATCAAGAACTACTACTAGTTGGATAATTCGTACCAATTAAAGTGCAGAACCCTCACTGGGCACTGTGTTTTTGGGTTGCATGCCAAAATACTTAATCTTCATCACATCGATGTGCTTTTGCAAATCTAAGGGCATCTACATTTTGAAGCATCTTTTCTGCATGGTTTATCTGGTCTATCGAACTTTATTAAATGTTCGTAAAATATGTGTCTATTTTAGTTCGAAGCTACTGGCTGGCTTAAATATGCATTCTCTACTTGTAGTCTAGTAATCATTATCTTTCACAAAGGGACCACTTTAGAACCCAAGTGAAGCTTCCCTAGACATCAGCCACGTGCCCAACCTAACCTTTGGGTGCATAACTATTCTAGATGATGACGCCACCGAAAAGGTTTTCGTTTTCCGACTCTTAATTTTAAAGACTCTTTGCATATAATACTAGTATAACCAAATATTGCTACGAATTACATTAAGTACTTTTGGAACACCATTGGTGAAGGGTATCCAAGATTCGGCAAAGCCGAATATACCACTCTTACTTGTTAAAAATAAATTATGGGCTTATCTTACTCTACGATTTTCCATTGCGGCGCGATAAGTGTTAACGTTGTCTGGTTTGGCTCAAATTTTCAGAGTTAATGTTTATCACCAAATGACACAATAATCCGACTGGCAATCCTCGGAATAAAATAATAATTTTGATGAAATTTAATAGTGTGCTGCGTTGTAGTTTTTTCTAAAATCTGATATATAATTCGAATTTTGTTTTTTTAAAACTTTTTTTAAGGTTTGCCAATTTGCTTACATCGATATCTTTTGTCTTGGAGATACTTCAGTTGTTACACTGATTGGGATGCAACTTAATCATTGAATGCTTTTCTAAATTTAATAGGACAACTTTTAACGGAGCGCACGTATCCAAAATTTAAGATCCCATTTGTATTTGGGAAAATGGGTTATTTTTTGGTTTTTGTGAAATTTCGATAAAAAAAATAGTTTTTAGACAAACAAATAATAGGTTAAAGATAACTATTAAAGAGAACTAACACAGTCGTATTTCAAATAGTCAAAGAAAAAAATCCATGCAGTAGTTTTGGAGTTATTGCAATTTTCCCCAGAAAATTCGTGTCCATGAAAACGCGCCTAAGGATATGCACCAATATTTTTTGAAATAAAGAAATTCCAAAGTTGGACATAATTTATCATTTAATGGCTTATTAGCAGGGACTGTAACGGTTATGACATTTATAATAAAACTAAGAAAATAACGGTTACTTTTTTATTTTTATTTTTTTGATCAGAAATAATAGTTATTTTGTGCCTTTTATTATTTTAGGTAAAAATAACAGTTATTTAGGCTTGACGTGGTCTCCAAGGAGGAGATTCCTCGCAGACCTAGGTCCACAGCCCTTGTGCCCGATGGCAAGTCCTCTGCCAAGGAGATACTGGAGCTCCTTCAGATAAGCAATCCCAACCTACCTGTCCATGAATGGAAGGTGACTAAGATCTCTGAACCTGAAGGGGCTCTCAGAAGGATAACTGTTATGCTTACACAAGAAACTTTAGCTACACTCCGGGAGATGCGCGAGAAGATTTTCTACGGTTTCGAGGAAATCTCCCTGCACGTCTACCGGGGGGATGATAAGGTTTCTAGTGGGAAGGCTAACAGTTCATCTGATCCCCCTGCCAGGAATGAAGCTTCCTGCCCATCGCTTCTTACGCAATCCTTAGAGAGTATTGACTCTCTCAGTGTTGCCGAAGAAGGGATGAAAATGGATGCTGACGAGAAAGCCCTCCTGAACCCCGACCCTGAGGACGAGGATTAGGATGACCCCAATGTCACGATCATTCCACTTACCTTTTCTGAGGATGTTGATGATGAACATAACGCAAGTTAATCTTCATCACTCCAAGGCGGCATCTTCTGCCCTACTCCTCCGCATGGCCGAACGTGGGGAGGATCTAGCGCTAACCCAAGAGCCCTGGATCAACTGTGATAGGATCTGTGGATTGACGCTTAAAGGCTATAAGCTAATACACACCAGTGGAACAGGTAGGCCAAGGGCGTGTATTTTAGCAAAGAGCTCACTTAATATCTTCATTCTTTCTGACTACAGTGATGAAGATACCACCGTAGCGGCTTGGGAGACCAAGACAGGCTCCATTCTGGTCTCCTCGTGATACATGGGGCATGACCAACCCAGCCCACCACCTAACGCTCTGGTTCATAAGACAGTGGACCTATCACGCAACCAAAATCTGCCATTGGTCATAGGAGCTAACGCAAATGCACACCACGTCATTTGGAAAAGCTCTGATACAAACACAAGAGGTGAGTCAATCTTTGATTTTATTCTTTGTAATAACTTAGAGATAGTTAACTCCGGGTCAGAACCCACTTTTGTTGTTGCTAACAGACAGGAGGTCCTTGACATCACGATAGTTAGCAGCATGCACTCAGCTCTGATCAAGAACTGGAGGGTATCAAACGACTGCTCCTTTTCTGATCACCGCTATATTGATTTTGAAATCACTCTATTACAGGAAAAATTCACTCCCTACCGTAATATGAGGAAGACAAACTGGGTTATCCACAGGGACACCCTGGAACGTCTCCTTCCCTCCTTACCGAGCATCAACACTCACAGTGATATTGATCATGCGGTTAACGTACTAACCGACGTCCTGAGTCATGCAACAAATCAGGCATGTAAACTCACCATCTGGAGAGGTAAAAAGAAACCTCCCTGGTGGTCCGCCGCCATTGTAACACTCAGAAAAGAATGTCGCCGACTTTTTAACGTGGCCAAAAGGACCGCAAATTGGTCCCCCTACAAAGCCTGCGTTAACAAATTTAAAAATCTAGTCAGGAAAGCGAAGAGACAGTCCTGGATGAACTTTTGCAGCGGCATCGAAGGTTCTTCCGACACTAGTAAACTCCGCAAAATCCTGACCTCATCGCCCTCGGTAGCTGCCTATATCCAAAGGGACAGCGGCCATTGGACTACGAGCGGATCTGAAACCCTCGAGGTCCTCTTAGACACCCATTTTCCAGGTTGCAAACCTCTGGGTGCGGACACATCCACTAACCTCAATGTCCCTGAGTCTACCCCCATCCCTCTTACTAGGGATAGGATCCAATGGGCTCTATACAGTTTCGAACCGTACAAAGCTGCGGGTCCTGATGGTATTATTCCAGCTGATCTTCAATATAATACCGATCTCTTAATGCCCTGGCTCCTTCTGTTATATGATGGTTGTCTCAGACTATCTCCTATACCAGAGGCATGGACCAGGGGCAACGTTGTCTTTATACCCAAAGCAGGTAAAGCTTCGCACACGAAACCGAAGGACTTCAGGCCCATTAGTCTTAGCTCCTTCCTTCTTAAGACATTGGAACGCATCATTGAGGCGCACATTCGTGCTTCATTAGATCCAAGGCTTCTGTCCAACTCACAGCATGCCTACAACAAAGGCAAATCAGTTGAGACTGCACTCCACACACTAGTTAGTCATATTGAAAAATCTCTTGAGTTCGGCGAATTCACACTTGCCGCCTTCCTAGACATAGAGGGCGCTTTTACCTGACCTGAGCCGATTTTATCGGCAATAGAAAAATTTAGGGTCGACAAATCTATTATTTCATTTGTAGATAAGCTTCTCACCTATAGAGTCATCTGCTCAACCATGGGCAAGGCTACAATCTGCAAAGTAGCTTGTCGCGGTACTCCACAAGATGGTGTACTGTCACTTCTTCTGTGGAAGCTTGCCATTTATAAACTACTCATTGAATTAGATTCTCTGAGATTCAACACCATCGCATACGCGGACGATGTTACTATAGCAGTGTCAGGGAAATTCCTTAGCACACTGTCACAACGTCTCGAATCAGCTCTTGACATACTTTATCGATGGAGCGTCTCCAATGGCCTTGGAGTCAATTCTACTAAAACGGAACTTGTACTTTTCTCGCGTAAATACAAAATACCCAGCTTTACCCTTCCTAAATTAAATAAGGTTGAACTTATGCTCACTGACCATGCCAAATATCTGGGGGTCATTCTGGACTCTAAACTGTCCTGGAGCCTAAACATCCAATCCAGGGTGTCTAAAGCGTCTATTGCACTCTATTCATGCAGAGGGACCATTGGCAAAACCTGGGGGCTTACTACCATCAACACTCTTCGCTCTTTGACATGGTAGTTAAGCCTATATTAATGTATGGTGCGCTAGTCTGGTGGCCAGTACTCACCAAGGCTAACCATAGGGACTATTTTAACAAAATTTTAAGATCTTCCGCTCTAATGATTACCGGTACCTTAAGAACTACTCCATCTAAGGCGCTCTTCACCATGCTCAACTGGCTCCCGGTCGAACTAATGGCAATGCAAATTGCTCTTAACTCGGCTGTACGTCTGAGCACAATTGGAACCTGGTCCCATTCAAAAACCGGACATTCCACTATCCTGGACAAAATTACAAATATCCCTGACCATATTGATTACTGCATATCCACTCCTATCTTCGACAAATCTTTCACTGTGACTATCTCTGGAGAACCCACATCTTCAGATGACGGCTGTCTGGAGGTTTACACTGATGGATCGAAGTCAAACTTAGGCTTCTTCATCCCACTTCTAGGGAAGGAAATTTGCTTTAGGCTCCCTGATCAATGTATTGTCTTACAATCCGAGATATCGGCTATTCACAAAGCAGTCAAATGGTTGAGATACCACAGAGTATACGACAGGGATATTCGTTTCTGTATTGACAGTCAGGCTGCAATAAAATCCCTATCTAATGCCAATACGACATCTGTTCTTACACGCGAATGCCGGGCATCTCTTAACGAGATGGCGAGACATTGCAAGATCGAACTCTTCTGGGTACCCTGGCACAACAACATACCTGGTAACTCCACCGCGGACAAACTTGCTAAATCCGGTGCTCCCCTGCGTCAGGACAACATCGACCAATTTACGGGCTTACCGCTATCCGCCTGCAAATCAATAATTAGGCAATCACTTTTCGCGTCAGCGCAGAGCGAGTGGCCTTCGGAAACCACTTGCTCCATATCTAGGCAAACATGGCCCACCTACAACACTCAACGTTCAAACATCTTGGTAACTTTACCCCACATCTTCAGATGACGGCTGTCTGGAGGTTTACACTGATGGATCGAAGTCAAAGTTAGGCTTCTTCATCCCACTTTTAGGGAAGGAAATTTGCTTTAGGCTCCCTGATCAATGTATTGTCTTACAATCCGAGATATCGGCTATTCACAAAGCAGTCAAATGGTTGAGATACCACAGAGTATACGACAGGGATATTCGTTTCCTTATTGACAGTCAGGCTGCACAGACTCCGCAACCTTATTTCAACCCTAACAGGTCATTGCGTTTTTGGCATACATGCCAGAAAACTTAATCTTCAATTTAATGACTACTGTCATAGTTGTCATAATATAGAAGAGGAGGAGACAGTGACTCATCTTCTATGTCACTGCCCCGCCCTCTCGACTTCAAGGGCTCTCAATCTGGGGGCACCCTTTCTGCATGATTTATCAGATCTAGCGAGTATTAACATTCGTAAAATCGACTCATTTATCAGGGCTACAGGATGGCTTAATTAGCCTCTCATTGATAGCCTGGAGTAAAAGGGACCGCTTTTTAGGATCCAAGTGACGCTGACCTACATCGGCTGCCTGCCTAACCTAACAGTTATTTTTGCTTTATTCAAATTATACCGGGTATTTATACCCTTCACCACCATAGGTGGAAAGGGTATTATAAGTTTGTGCTGATGTATGTAACGCATAGAAAATATTCGTAGACCCATCTTTTAGTATACCAATAGGCTTAGAATCACTTTTTGAGTCGATTTAGCGATGTCCGTCCGTCCGTCTGGCTGGCTGGCCGGCTGGCTGAACCCCCATGTAAACCTTGTAATCAAACTACAGGTCGTAATTCTAAAGATAATCTGATGAAATTTCGTACAGATCATTTTTTTGATAATAGGCCATGGCTATTGAAATTCATCAAAATCGGTCCATTATTTATGGTACCTCCATAGGTCCCACTTCCCGGAATTGATATATTGGCCACAAAAATCAATATTTTTTCATGAAATTTAAAACAAATACTAATTTGAGCGATAAAATATAGAGCAAACATAACTGTTATTTTTGCCTAAAATAATGAAAGGCACAAAATAACTTTTATTTATAATCTATATATATATTATAAATGTGTTTGTAAGTTTATTTGTTTGTTTGAAAGAGGTTGACTCCTAAACGGTTTGATCGATTTTTATGAAATTTTGAAATTAGATAGAATATTCCCTTAAGGAATATGTTTTGTTTCAAAACTTGGCCTAAAAAGCGCTCAAATAGGGTAAATAGTGGACCAAATGGTGCAAAATTTAATTTTTATCATTGAATTTGATAAACCATAAAAGTTAGAAACTTCAAACTTAACAAAAGTAAATTCATTACCAATGGCCGTACTTCAGAAAAAAATTAAAAGGATCGGAGCAGGGGATGGCGCCTTCCCAAAAACAATACCTATAACTGGGTAAATTGATTTTGATGATTTTTGAAATGTAGATAAAGTTATACTAACTTTCCTGAAATTTTTACAGTGAGGTATGGTGTGACCGGTGGTTAAAATAGGCTAGGTTTTTTTTTAAATCTGAAGTGGGCGTGACCCCTCCCATATAACTCATATGTTAAAAATGACAAATTTAGGTGACCGAAAGGGCCGATTTTCCTGAAATTTCGATAGTATGTTAGGGTGTGACCGATGGTTAAAATACGCCAGATTTTTTTTGTTAATCTCAAGTGGGCGTGACCCCTCCCATATAAGTCAAATATTGAAAATGACAAATATGGATGACCGAGCTGCCCGATTTTTCTGAAATTTTCACAGTATGGTAAGGTGTAACCGGTGGTTAAAATAGTCTAGGTTCTTATTTTAAATGTCAAGTGGGCGTGGCCCCTCTCATATAACTCATATATGAAAATCACAAATACAGGTGACCGAGAGACCCGATTTTTCTGAAATTTTGACAGTATATTATGGTGTGACCGATGGATAAAATAGGCCAAATTATTTTTGAAGTCTCAAGTGGGCGTGCCCCTCCCATATAAGTCAAATACACCGATTTTTCTGAAATTTTGACAATATGTTAAGGTGTGACCAGTGGGTAAAGTAGGCAAGGTTGTTTTTTAATCTCCAGTGGGCGTGACCCCTCCCATATAAGTCAAGTATAAAAATTACAAATATGGATGATAAGATCAAAACAATTTAAACGAATTAATTAAAGTTTTAAATGTGGATTTTTTATACCCTTCACCAATAGGTGAAAGGGTATTATAAGTTTGTGATTCCGTTTGTAATTTTTTTATTAGTGATCGTAGACCCCATAAAAATTATACCGATCGACTCAGAATCGGGAGGAGAATCGATTAAGCGATGTCCGTCTGTCTGTCTGTCTGTCCGTCTGTCTGTCTGTCTGTTGTAATCAAGTTTCTGAAGCCCCTGGAGGAAGAACCTACATAAATTATATATCAGATTTTAGGAAATTCTCCCGCAATGAACGCTATTTAATTTCATTAAAATCGGTTTATAAACACCGAAAATATCGAAAAAATACCAAAAATTAGACGAAAATTTGAAAATTTTTGATTGAAACACACTTTTAAATAACAAGAGAAAAAAGATAATCCTGATATACATGTGATAATATGTTATATATCAGATTGTAGCAAATAGTTTCCCAAAGCACTCTGTAAAATTTTATCAAAATCGGTCCATAAGCAACTGAGATATTGCCAAAACACTAAATTTGATGTATCGCAAATTGCCCAAAGTACGCATTAGAGTATGTTTGATGAAAAAATGAAATGCAGAAATAGAAAAAAACCATCCTCCTTTAGCACGGACATACATAAATTTTATATCAGATTTTAGGAAATTCCCCCGCCAAGCGTGTTATAAAATTTTATCAAAAGCGGTCTATAAACAATTGAGATGCCGCCAAAACACTACATTTGATGTACAGCAAATTGCTGAAAGTACGTTGCTAAGAAATTTTGTTTACATTTTGTGAGTATTGTTTCAGCGATATCTCAGGTGTTTATGGACAGATTGTGATGAAATTTGACGTCGTTCTTTGTGGGTGGATTTCCTAAAATCTGATATATATACTCCACAAATCTGATTATGAATACCAGTCAAATTGTACCGATCAACTCAGAATCGGCAGGGGAATCGATTTCGCTACGTCCGTCCGTCCGCCTGTTTGTTTGTCCGTCCGTCTACCTGTCTGTCCTTTTTTCTGTTGTAGTCAAGTTCTTGGAGCTCCGGTTTTGTCGATATCAGGTGTTTATTTTGATGAAATTTAATAGCGTCCTAAATTCTGATGCATTTGATTTTATGCGATATTTCAGGTGTTTTGATCGACAATGATTAAATTCAGGTGGGACAATATCCTAAAATTTTGTGTAAAATCCAGGAGCTCCACAAATCTGATTTTAGTTGACAGACACACTGCATTTATCTCAATTTTGTGTCTGACTTTTGAACATTATGATAACGTTTGAGAATGTATTATATATCAAATTATAGGTAATCTCATTCATTGTTAAAGCTTTTACCTAAATCAGTCCGCTAACTTCAGAGTTTTACATAACTAATCAAGAACTTCTACTAGTTGGATAATTCGTACCAATTAAAGTGCAGAACCCTCACTGGGCACTGTGTTTCTGGGTTGCATGCCAAAATACTTAATCTTCATAATATCGATGTGCTTTTGCAAATCTAAGGGCATCTACATTTTGAAGCATCTCTTCGGCATGGTTTATCTGGTCTATCGAACTTAATTAAATGTTCGTAAAATATGTGTCTATTTTATTTCTAAGCTAGACATCAGCCACCTGCCCAACCTAACCTTTGGGTCCATAACTATTCTAAATGATGACGCCACCGAAAAGCTTTTCGTTTTCCGACTCTTAATTTTAAAGACTCTTTGCATATAATACTAGTATAACCAAATATTGCTAGGAATTACATTGAGTACGAACAACAGAAAATTAATATACATATCAAGCATTTGTGTGGAGCTCAACTTAGTCAGTAATCAGGAACTATATAATTATCAATATATTCTTACGATTTTGTACTTTACTTTTAGAACACCATTGGTAAAGGGTATCCAAGATTCGGCAAAGCCGAATATACCACTCTTACTTGTTCATATTATAGGATAGTTTTTAATTTTTTGAAAACGACCCAAGGAGGACCTGGGAATCGAAAAATGGGGATAAAATTCTATTTTTCTTTAAAATTACATCACTTCATAACGGCTAGACCGATCACGACATTTTTTTCTACGTGTTTTTAGTCCAAGTTAGGATTCTATATAAAGAAATGTTTACAATGCTACATAAAGAAAAATTACAATCGGAAACCGGCGGCACGGATATTGGAAATATGATTGATGTTTGATAATGACGATGTTTCACTGATGATTGTTTAAAGATTTTTCATGATTATTTGATGGTTGTTTGACTGTTTGAAGATTTGTAATAATTGTTTGATAATTGTTTCTCGATTAACTGGCGATTTTATGGCGGTAGTTTGATGATTTTCTGTCGATTGTTTGAGGGTTAATTGATGATTGATTGACGACTGTTCAATGATTTTTAATGATTGTTCGATAATTGTTTCACGATTAGCTGACGGTTATTTGATTACTATTTGGCGATTGTTTGATAATCTATAAATATAAAAAAATTTTCGCGTCTGTTTTTGTATGGTTTTTTTTACATTAGACATTAGGTTTGAATTTTCCTATATTGCAACTGTCAGGAAAAACTTCTGCAGGAAGTGAGTTCCACATACGTACTGTACGGCTAAAGAACGAATTTTCTCTATAGTGTGTTGCTCGGTCCACTGGACAATCAAACACAAATGCATTGACGTGTGTTGCGTAAGAATCTTCGGGTTTCGGGAACGAGGTCTCTGATATCGTTAGAACACATTCCAAAGTAGTACCGATATAACAGTGTTATACAACCCACATTGCGGCGGTGCTTCAGTGAGTCAGTAGAGTTGGATACCCTACTGTCACCGATAAGCACTTTCGCCCTCCCCTGTACGCGGTCGACAAGCTCCAAAATAGACTTACAAGCAACGGCCCATACATGAGAGTTGTATTCCATTTCTGGTCGGACATAAGTGGTATAAATCACACTAATGTGGGGTACTGCCAATCATTAAAGTCAAATAAATACATATGCAAATACATTATTAAAGGATTCAGTTCAAAAATTTATAAAAAAAATATTTCATAATTGTTAAAGAAATGGTTAACACAGCAGTAAGTAAAAATATTTTACTGTTAACCCGGGCAACGCCGGGTACAAGCAGCTAGTCTACATATACATATAAGTAAGTTTGTTTGTATATTTGTTTGTTTGAAAGAGGTTTACTCCTAAACGATTCGACCGATTTTGATGAAATTTTGAAATTAGATAGAACATGGTCTAGAAAGGGCCCAGATAGGGTAAATAGTGGACCAAATGGTGAAAATTTAGTATTTATCATTAAATTTGATAAACCATAAAAGTTAGAAACTTCAAACTTAACGAAAGTAGAGCAGGGGATCGCCCCTTCCCCGTTGCAACTACAATTCTTATAACTGGGTAAATTTATTTTGATGATTTTTGAAATTTAGATAAAGTTATACCTTCCTGAAATTTTGACAGTGAGGTATGGTGTGAGTGGTGGTTAAGATAGGCTAGGTTGTTTTTGAAATCTCAAGGAGGCGTGACCCCTCCCATATAACTCATATATTAACAAGTAAGAGTGCTATGTTCGGCTATGCCGAACCTTAAATACCCTTCACCAATGGTGTTACAAAAGTAAAGTGCAGAGTGGAAAGAGTTTTTGGTCAATGACAATTACATGTATGTTTCTGAAGACTGATTTAGGTGAATGCTACAAAAATATTAATATACATATGTATATTGATTTTCGAATCTGAAAAAGTTTCAAATCTTGATAATTAACACGCCTCATACATTTAATTTTTAGGCGATATATGAATAATACTTTAATTAGTGAATAACTTTGTTTTATATTGCGTCTACACAACATTATAACATTTCGCACCTTGAGAGAGGTCGTACTTAAATGCATATATCTTTAAAATTAGAGGACCGATTAAATGGTTGCTTTTATGAGAATATTAGCGGACCTATTTAGATCAAACTTTTGACAAAAATAGTAACGTTAGATATGATATTTCGGTATGCTGAAATCAAGTTTGATGAGCTTCTAGATGGCATACTGACATAACTTATATGTATAAGTATTAGATGTTAATATTTAGTGTTCTACGAAGTACACTATTAAATTGCAACATATAGTTCTACTTACAACTGAGATATAGCCAAAACTCGAAACTCAATGCTAAATTACAATTTTTTTATTTTCTATAAACACCAGAGATATCGCCAAATTCAAAATTCGATGAGAATTAAAATTTTTTTTAATAACTGTATTTTTATACCCTTCACCAATAGGTGAAAGGGTATTATAAGTTTGTGATTCCGTTTGTAATTTTTTTTATTAGTGATCGTAGACCCCATAAAAATTATACCGATCGACTCAGAATCGGGAGGAGATTCGATTAAGATGTCCGTCTGTCTGTCTGTCTGTCCGTCTGTCTGTCTGTCTGTTGAAAGTTTCTGAAGCCTCTGGAGGATGGACTTACATAAATTATATATCAGATTTTAGGAAATTCTCCCGCAATGAACGCTATTTAATTTCATTAAAATCGGTTTATAAACACCGAAAATATGGAAAAAATACCAAAAATTAGACGAAAATTTTAAAATTTTTGATTGAAACACACTTTTAAATAACAAGAGAAAAAAGATAATCCTGATATACATGTGATAATATGTTATATATCAGATTGTAGCAAATAGTTTCCCAAAGCACTCTGTAAAATTTTATCCAAATCGGTCCATAAGCAACTGAGATATTGCCAAAACACTAAATTTGATGAATCGCAAATTGCCCAAAGTACGCATTAGAGAATGTTTGATGAAAAAATGAAATGCAGAAATAGAAAAAAACCATCCTCCTTTAGCACGGACATACATAAATTTTATATCAGATTTTAGGAAATTCCCCCGCCAAGCGTGTTATAAAATTTTATCAAAAGCGGTCTATAAACAATTGAGATATCGCCAAAACACTACATTTGATGTACAGCCAATTGCCCAAAGTACGTGTCTAAGAAATTTTGTTTACATTTTGTAAGTATTGTTTCAGCGATATCTCAGGTGTTTATGGACCGATTGTGATGAAATTTGACATCGTTCTTTATGATATATATACTCCACAAATCTGATTATGAATACCATTCAAATTGTACCGATCAACTCACACTTTTAATAACAAGAGAAAAAAGATACTCCCGGTGTACATGTGATAATATGTTATATATCAGATTGTAGGAAATATTTTCCCAAAGCACTCTGTAAATTTTGTCAAAATCGGTCCATAAACAACTGAGATATCGCCAAAATACTGAATTTGATGTATCGCAAATTGCCCAAAGTACACATTAGAGAATGTTTGTTGAAAAAATTAAATGCAGAAATAGAAAAAACTATCCTCCTTTAGTACGGACCTACATAAATTTTATATCAGATTTTAGGAAATTCCCCCACCAACCACGTTATTAAATTTTATCAAAAGCGGTCTATAAACAATTGAGTTATCGCCATAACACTACATTTGATGTACAGCAAATTGCCCAAAGTAAGTGTCTAAGAAATTTTGTTTACATTTTGTAAGTATTGTTTCAGCGATATCTCAGGTGTTTATGGACCGATTGTGATGAAATTTGACATCGTTCTTTATGATGTATATACTCCACAAATCTGATTATGAATACCATTCAAATTGTACCGATCAACTCAGAATCGGCACAAGAATCGATTTCGCCAACTCCGTCCGTCCGTCTGTTTGTTTGCCCGCCCGTCCGTCTGTTTGTTTATCCGTCCGTCTACATGTCCGTCCGTCTACCTGTCTGTCCTTTTTTCTATTGTAGTCAAGTTTTTGGAGCTCCTGTTTTGTCGATATCTCAGATGTTTATTTTGATGAAGTTTAATAGCGTTCTTCGCAGGGGATTATCTAAATCCTGATGCATTCTGTAATTTGTGGTAGATATAATTTAGCGTTTAAGCGATGGTGTTTTGATCGACAATGTTGAAATTCAGGGTGGGACAATTCAGGAGCTCCACAAATCTGGTTTTAGCAGACAGACACACTGCATTTATCTTAAATTTGTGTCTGACTTTTGAACATTATGATTACATTTGAGAATGTATTATATATCAAATTATAGGTAATCTTCCTAGGAAGTACAAAAATGCAGCTGATTACATGATATCCGTTCAAAACCTACATATGTATGTAAGTATCTCACATATCAACAAAAATTTAAATTTTTTAATTGCAATTGGGAGAAATCCGTTCACGTTTGACTATTGATCCCGTATAACTTCGCCTAAGGCAATCTCTTAGTAGCTAATAAATGAAAAATTATAATAGATACGATGATGACATTTAGTATAAAGACGTTGTACAATATTGATATTCAGGACAATAGCGCCTAAAATAAACTTTCTAGAGGGACAACATTACCACTCTTACTTGTTTCTGTTGTAGTCAAGTTTTTGGAGCTCCTGTTTTGTCGATATCTCAGATGTTTATTTTGATGAAGTTTAATAGCGTCCTTCGCAGGGGATTATCTAAATCCTGATGCATTCTGAAATTTGTGGTAGATATAATTTAGCGTTTAAGCGATGGTGTTTTGATCGACAATGTTGAAATTCAGGGTGCGACAATTCAGGAGCTCCACAAATCTGGTTTTAGCAGACAGACACACTGCATTTATCTTAATTTTGTGTCTGACTTTTGAACATTATGATAACATTTGAGAATGTATTATATATCAAATTATAGGTAATCTTCCTAGGAAGTACAAAAATGCAGCTAATTACATGATATCCGTTCAAAACCTACATATGTATGTAAGTATCTCACATATCAACAAAAATTTAAATTTTTTAATTGCAATTGGGAGAAATCCGTTCACGTTTGACAATTGATTCCGTATAACTTTGCCTAAGGCAATCTCTTAGTAGCTAATAAATGACAAATTATAATAGATACGATGATGACATTTAGTATAAAGACGTTGTACAATATTGATATTCAGGACAATAGCGCCTAAAATAAACTTTCTAGAGGGACAACATTTGACAAAAGTATTTCTGATCTCTTGAAAAGTTCGATATTGAAAATGGGCGAGCTCTATTCACATTTAGTGAAATCTCCCATATAAACCCGACCGGGAATCGATTTAATGTTGATAAATTAAATTACATTAAAATTGCACAAAGAACTAGAGCAAAACTTTCCAAACATCCATCGGACAGGTCGAAAGAACTATACATCCCAAATATTATTGATGAAGTGTTCATTTTAATTAATTAACTAACTTCAAATTAATAAGTAAACTTTTCCGACAAAGCTGATAACCATCCATTCAAAAGCTATATATTTCACGTATGTATCTAAAACTAAGAGTGTATACCCTATAATTTTAAGGCTTGTATACATTGACAATCATTGTTAAAGCTTTGACCTAAATCAGTCCGCTAACTTCAGAGTCTTACATAACTAATCAAGAACTTTTACTAGTTGGATAATTCGTACGAATTAAAGTGCACAACCCTCACTGGGCACAGCGTTTTTGGGTT
The DNA here is from genome assembly GCA_933228675.1 of Stomorhina lunata. Taxonomy (NCBI): domain Eukaryota; kingdom Metazoa; phylum Arthropoda; class Insecta; order Diptera; family Rhiniidae; genus Stomorhina; species Stomorhina lunata. The sequence goes on along the minus strand of OW121740.1, from coordinate 73,001,128 downwards.
GCATGTCAGAATACTTAAACTTCATCAAATCGATGTGCTATTGCAAATCTAAGGGCATCTACATTTTGAAGCAACTTTTCTGCATGGTTTATCTGGTCTATCGAACTTTATTAAATGTTCGTAAAATATGTGTCTATTTTATTTCGAAGCTACTGGCTGGCTTAAATATGCATTCTCTACTTGTAGTCTAGTAATCATTATCTTTCACAAAGGGACCACTTTAGAACCCAAGTGAAGCTTCCCTAGACATCAGCCACCTGCCCAACCTAACCTTTGGGTGCATAACTATTCTAGATGATGACGCCACCGAAAAGGTTTTCGTTTTCCGACTCTTAATTTTAAAGACTCTTTGCATATAATACTAGTATAACCAAATATTGCTACGAATTACATTAAGTACTTTTGGAACACCATTGGTGAAGGGTATCCAAGATTCGGCAAAGCCGAATATACCACTCTTACTTGTTTAAAATAACTATGTTTTTTCAAAAAACTATGTTTTCTTAAAAAAAGTTTTTTGAACTGTATATCAAATTTTAAGAAATCATTCAGCGCAACACACTATTGAATTTCATAAAAATCGGTAGATCAGTAACTGAGATATCGCCAAAGCAAAATATGTCGATGTACACACATTTGGCATATTTTAGAAACAATTTTTTAAAAAACAATATTAAAAAAAATCGAATTATATATCAAATTTTAGAAAATACTCCATTGCAGCATGCTATTAAATTTTATCAAAATCGGTCTAAAACTCCAGTGCCTAGTTTCTGTAACTCTCGCATCAATAAATTATTCGAGTGGAACAATGAAAATGAAAAAGAAACTAGTTGAATTGAAACAAAATGTCATTTTTTTCACCCAAGTGTTTCTGTAATTTATTTTTGTGAGAACTATCTGTCATTCAACAACTTACGTCAAATTTATTGGAAATGTGCGAGTAAAACTGTTTCTGTAAGCGAATGATGCGAAAAGTTTTTCATTTAATCTGTCAAAACAATTCGCACATATTAAAGGCGTCGAAAAAGAAACATTTGAACTAAAAAGTAAAAACAAATACATAATTAAAACATATAATTAAATAAAATGTAATCAATCGCTTCATTTTATTTATTCAAATATTTTCCATTTTAATTAATTTCAGAAAATTTAAAGAATATCAAAAATATTTCGGCGATCGTTTTGTTCGGCAACTAACAACACCACACTAAACATTTAAAATAATATATAAATTTATATGTCTATATATATATCTATTTTTTCTTATTTTAACTATGTTGAATTTCGGTTTATATTCAGTGAATCTGGTATGGATATAATTTGCGTATCCGAAACTTGGTTTCGTATTGGCATACATGACTATTACTACAAGCTGAATGGATATCGTCTTTATCGAAGTGATAGACAGTCAAATGCTGGAGGAGTTGCCATTTATGTTAAATCGTCAATATCCTGCAATATAAAATGCCAATCCCCCGATCAGGAAGAATCGAATAATGTTGAAATTGATGTAAATGATTCTATTACAGTTTTAAACAATAACCATCAACAAGCTTCCAATAATCAAAAATTAGAATACCTGTTCCTTGAAGTTTTAAATAAAAGTCAGAAGCTACTTGTGGGTGTAATATATAGGCCAAATAATAGGATTAACACCGCACCATTAATGGATATGTTATCTTCTATTTCTCTTGGTTATACTGATGTTATTTTAACTGGTGACTTTAATGCCAATATTATAGCTGATAGAAGCCTTATGGATGAAATGAGTGCCATTGGTATGACACTAGTAAACAGTACCTTGCCAACACATTTTACATCCACCAGCAGTACTTTACTTGATCTGTTTTTCGTTGACAATCATTCTGCTCCTGTTTTCTCTAAACATGATCTCATTTTCATGTCCTATGATTTTATAACTACACATAAACAAACAACTCAAAAACAAGAAATAACATTTAGAGATTTTAAAAATATTGATTTCCATTCCTTATTAACAGATTTGATTACAATTGATTGGAATCAAACTTTTTGCATGCCTACGGTAGATGAGCAAGTGCATTTTCTATACTATAATATTCAATATTTATATGAAAAATATGTTTGTATTAAAACTATAACTGTAAAAAATGGTAATCCGTGGTTTTCAAATGAGATCAAACTTTCAATTAATGAACGAGATATAGCATATGCACGGTGGAAAAGATATAAAACTTCGGAACTCTACTATTATTTTAAGGACTGTAGAAGAAATACAAATTCGCTAATAAGACTCTCCAAGTCAAAATATTATGAGGAACGATTTCAATCAGCTGTTTGCTCAAAACAGAAATGGAGTGAAATTCGATCGATGGGGTTAATGAAAAGCTATTCATATACTGAAAAAAATGTTGATGTTGACAAATTAAATCTAGAATTTGCCAATATACCTCTGCCAATAGCTAATCTTGATTACTACAAATCAACGGATACCTCCGGCTGCCTTAACTACCTTCGACAACCAATTCCATCACTTTTTCAATTTGAACATGTCAATCAGGATGATGTGTTGAATCAAATCATCAAATCGGATGCAATTGGTAATGATGATGTAAACCCAAAATTTGTTAAATTAATAGTAAGTCACATACTTCCACAAATAACTCACTTGGCGAACACTATAATAACTACATCAACCTTTCCAACCAGCTGGAAAAGCGCTAAGATTATACCTGTGGCAAAGGCTGATAAGAGTTACAGACCTATTGCGATCCTGCCATATTTGTCAAAGATTATTGAAAGACTAATTCATACACAAATGACTGAATATTTGCATAAAAATGCCCTTTTGTCTGATAGACAATCTGGTTTCCGACCTAAACACAGTTGCATTTCTACACTAATTGATGTTTGTGAGGAAATACGCTCTAAATTAGACAAAAAGTACATATCTTTTCTGGTTCTACTAGATCATTCTAAGGCGTTTGATACTGTTGAACACACCATTTTATGTCATAAACTTAAGAACATGTGCCATTTTTCTAACACTGCAATCAAATTAGTGTCTTCATATTTAACTAATAGGACTCAGTTGGTACATTCCGGTTGCAAAAAATCTGCTAGCTGCTTAATGCCACGAGGAGTTCCACAAGGTTCCATCCTTGGGCCTTTATTATACACAATCTATTCAAATGATTTGCCGCTTAAAATTGCTCACTGTAAAATCCAGATGTATGCAGATGATGTTCAACTCACTATCAGCAATGTGCCATCTGAAATCAATAATTGTATTAAAAAATTAAATTATGATCTCGATAGTGTCTTTAGATGGGCCTTAGCAAATGGACTTTGTATAAATGCAAGGAAATCGAAAGCATTGATTATAAGGAAGAGTGACAGTGTGCAGTATAATTTACCGCCAATAATTATTGGAAACTCATCAATTGAGATAGTTGAACATGCCAAAAATCTGGGGATCATTTTTAATAGTACCCTTACCTGGTCAAACCATGTAAATGCTCTGTGCGGTAAAATACACATCATGCTTCGGAACTTATGGATGACACAATCTTTTACGCCATTGAACATTCGCATTCTGCTGGCCAAAGCATATATTTTATCACTGTATACATATGGGTGTGAACTATTTTCAAGCTGCAACTCTGCATGTAATATTAAACTTCGAGTGGCTTACAACAATATTACAAGATACATTTATGGCCTTTCAAGAAGAAGTCATGTATCCACCTTATCACACACAATTTTTAATATAACCTTTGACAATCTGTTAAAATGCCGTACACTCATATTTCTACATAAGATCATTTATACTGAGCAACCTTCTTACCTTTTCAACAGACTAGTATTTTCGCGATCAAATAGGGGAAATAAAATAAATGCAATTCGGTTTAATAAACAAATATCTGAGAGACACTTTTTTGTAAATGCCATTCGTCTCTGGAACGAACTTCCAACAAACATACAAATCATAAGCAATGCAAAGCACTTTAGATCTGCTATTTTCTCCCACTTTAATTAGATAATTGATTAATCATGCATATGTTGACACATAAATTTTACTTAATAATTATTTGTTATTTCCTTACTTATAATTTTTGTTTTCTTATTATTTTTATTTTAATGTTATTATATTTTTATGTTATATTGTAGTTCCTTTATTAGTAAATATTTTTAAACTTGTATTCCGTTACCTAGGCAGTACTGTAATATAAGATTTAGTCTTGTTGTACTGTTCTTTTCAATAATAATAAATAAATAAATAAATTAATTTTTTAATTTTTTTGATGATAAATTTTTACTTTTTCTACTAGCTGTTTACTTTTTGACAGATGTATTGGAAATTTCCATTAAAAACGTAATCAGTGTTGCTAGTACTCACTTTGTGTTACAGAAACACTTTTTTCTTCCAGGTCGAGAAACGGTGGAATCACTTTGAGTTACAGAAACGACCTACAGAATTCAAAACTCGATGAGAATTTAAAAAAATTTTGTTTAAAAAACTGTATTTTTCATAAAAAAAAATTAATTTCGTCAAAAAACAGTGTTTTTTTAAATTGAACTGTACATCAACTTTTGGGAAATCATTCACCGCAGCACACTATTAAATTTCATCAAAATCGGTGGATCAATAAGCGAGATATCGCCAAAGCAAAAGATATCGATGTACGCAAATTTACATTTTAATCTTTTTTTTTTAAGTTGTATTTAAAAAAAAATGTTGAATTATATATCAGATTTTAGAAAATACTCCAACGCAACATAGTATTAAATTTTATCAAAATCGGTCTATAAGCACCAGAGATATCGTCAAAATTCAAAATTCGATGAGAATTTACAAATTTTTTATAAACTGTATTTTTAAAAAAAAAAAAAAATTAATTTCGTCAAAAAATTGTGATTTTTTAAAAAAGTTTTTTGAACTGTATATTAAATTTTAGAAATTAATTATTCAACGCAGCACACTATTGAATTTCATCAAAATCGCCAGATTAATAACTGAGATATCGCCAAAGCAAAGGTTATCGATGTACGCAAATTGACAAATTTAATTTTTTTTTTTAAAACAGTATTTAAAAAAAATTTAATTAGATATCAGATTTTTGAAAATACTCCAACGCAACATGCTCTTAAATTTTATCAAAATCGGTCTATAAACATTAGAGATATCGCCAAAATTAAAAATTCGATGAGATTTGATGAAATTTTTTTTTAAACCTGTGTTTTTCAAAAAAAAGTTTTGAATTTCGAAAAAAAATTGTGTTTTTTTAAAAAACAGTTTTTTGAACTGTACATCAAATTTTAGGAAATCATTCAACGCGGCACGCTATTGAATTTCATCAAAATCGGTAGATCAATAACGGAGATATCTCCAAAGCAAAAGTTATCGATTAAAAATTAAAAAACAAAACAGTATTTAAAAATTTTTTTTTTGAATTATAGGGTTGAAGGGGGAGCATTTGCCACTTTTTTTTAAAAGTGTTCTAGGTTTCTTACAGTGAGAGTCATCATAATTTTTTGTTCTTCGTAGGTACCTATATATGTTAGCTTTAAACTGTGTTGGTTCAGATTGCTTACGGCTTTTCTTTATGTATTAAATTTGAAATATAGCAAATTAACTAAAAGTGGCCAATGTGTCCCATCCAGGGGCGATCGACTCTCCTGGCGATTTTGAGTCGATCGGTATAATTTTTATGGGGTCTACACGAATAATGAAAAAATTACAAACTGAATGACAAACTTATAATACCGTTTCACCTATTGGTGAAGGGTATAAAAATGACAACTATAGGCAACCGAGAGGCCCGATTTTTCTGAAATTTTCACAGTATGGTAAAGTGTGACCGGTGGTTAAAATAGGCAAGGTTCTTTTTTTAAATGTCAAGTGGGAGTGACCCCTCCCATATAAGTTTAATATTAACAAGTAAGAGTGGTATATTCGGCTTTGCCGAATCTTGGATACCCTTCACCAATGGTGTTCCAAAAGTACTTAATGTAATTCGTAGCAATATTTGGTTATACTAGTATTATATGCAAAGAGTCTTTAAAATTAAGAGTCGGAAAACGAAAACCTTTTCGGTGGCGTCATCATCTAGAATAGTTATGCACCCAAAGGTTAGGTTGGGCAGGTGGCTGATGTCTAGGGAAGCTTCACTTGGGTTCTAAAGTGGTCCCTTTGTGAAAGATAATGATTACTAGACTACAAGTAGAGAATGCATATTTAAGCCAGCCAGTAGCTTCGAAATAAAATAGACACATATTTTACGAACATTTAATAAAGTTCGATAGACCAGATAAACCATGCAGAAAAGATGCTTCAAAATGTAGATGCCCTTACATTTGCAATAGCACATCGATTTGATGAAGTTTAAGTATTCTGACATGCAACCCAAAAACGCTGTGCCCAGTGAGGGTTGTGCACTTTAATTCGTACGAATTATCCAACTAGTAAAAGTTCTTAATTAGTTATGTAAAACTCTGAAGTTAGCGGACTGATTTAGGTCAAAGCTTTAACAATGATTGTCAAGCCTTAAAATTAAAGGGTATACACTCTTAGTTTTAGATACATACGTGAAATATATAGCTTTTGAATGGATGGTTATCAGCTTTGTCGGAAAAGTTTACTTATTAATTTGAAGTTAGTTAATTAATTAAAATGAACACTTCATCAATAATATTTGGGATGTTTAGTTCTTTCGATCTGTCCGATGGATGTTTGGAAAGTTTTGCTCTAGTTCTTTGTGCAATTTTAATGTGATTTAATTTATCAGCATTAAATCGATTCCCGGTCGGGTTTATATGGGAGATTTCACTAAATGTGAATAGAGCTCGCCCATTTTCAATATCGAACTTTTCAAGAGATCAGAAATACTTTTGTCAAATGTTGTCCCTCTAGAAAGTTTATTTTAGGCGCTATTGTCCTGAATATCAATATTGTACAACGTCTTTATACTAAATGTCATCATCGTATCTATTATAATTTGTCATTTATTATTTACTAAGAGATTGCCTTAGGCGAAGTTATACGGGATCAATTGTCAAACGTGAACGGATTTCTCCCAATTGCAATTAAAAAATTTAAATTTTTGTTGATATGTGAGATACTTACATACATATGTAGGTTTTGAACAGATATCATGTAATTAGCTGCATTTTTGTACTTCCTAGGAAGATAACCTATAATTTGATATATAATACATTCTCAAATGTTATCATAATGTTCAAAAGTCAGACACAAAATTAAGATAAATGCAGTGTGTCTGTCTGCTAAAACCAGATTTATGGAGCTCCTGAATTGTCGCACCCTGAATTTCAACATTGTCGATCAAAACACCATCGCTTAAACGCTAAATTATATCTACCACAAATTACAGAATGCATCAGGATTTAGATAATCCCCTGCGAAGGACGCTATTAAACTTCATCAAAATAAACATCTGAGATATCGACAAAACAGGAGCTCCAAAAACTTGACTACAACAGAAAAAAGGACAGACAGGTAGACGGACGGACATGTAGATGGACGGACAAACAAACAGACGGACGGACGGGCAAACAAACAGACGGACAGACGGACGGAGGTCGCGAAATCGATTCTTGTGCCGATTCTGAGTTGATCGGTGCAATTTGAATGGTATTCATAATCAGATTTGTGGAGTATATATATCAGATTTTAGAAAATCCTCCCATAAAGAACGATGTCAAATTTCATCACAATCGGTCCATAAACACCTGAGATATCGCTGAAACAATACTTACAAAATGTAAACAAAATTTCTTAGACACGTACTTTGGGCAATTTGCTGTACATCAAATGTAGTGTTATGGCGATATCTCAATTGTTTATAGACCGCTTTTGATAAAATTTAATAACGTGCTTGGTGGGGGAATTTCCTAAAATCTGATATAAAATTTATGTAGGTCCGTATTAAAGGAGGATAGTTTTTCCTATTTCTGCATTTATTTTTTCAACAAACATTCTCTAATGTGTACTTTGGGCAATTTGCGATACATCAAATTCAGTGTTTTAGCGATATCTCAGTTGTTTATGAACCGATTTTGATAAAATTTTACAGAGTGCTTTGGGAAAATATTTCCTACAATAACATATTATCACATGTACACCAGGAGTATCTTTTTTCTCTTGTTATTTAAAAGTGTGTTTCAATCAAAAATTTTAAAATTTTCGTCTAATTTTTGGTATTTTTTCGATATTTTCGGTGTTTATAAACCGATTTTAATGAAATTTAATAGCGTTCATTGCGGGAATTTCCTAAAATCTGATATATAATTTATGTAAATCCATCCTCCAGGGGCTTCAGAAACTTGATTTCAACAGACAGACAGACAGACAGACGGACGGACAGACAGACAGACGGACATCGCTTAATCGATTCTCCTCCCGATTCTGAGTCGATCGGTATAATTTTTATGGGGTCTACGATCACTAATAAAAAAATTACAAACGGAATCACAAACTTATAATATGGTGATGGGTATAAATTTTTTTTTTTTTTTATGTCTATAGATTATAATATCCTTACAGACTAAACTGACATAACAGGAATATACAAAAGCATTTTACGATTTACTGATTCAAATACAAAATAATTTTTCTTTTTAAAACAATGTTACTCTCAGATAAATCAATTAGGTGATATAAGTTATTAAAGTTTAAGCAAATTTTTCGAAAAGGATCATTATTAGCAAAATCAGTACGATAATACTTTATCGCAATTAATTGAAAGTATCTAGATGGTGTGGAAGGAACATTAAATTTTAACCTGCTAAGAAGATACTCGGAGTCAACATCACCTTGTATTAAAGCCAAAATAAATGAAATTCCAAGCATTATTCTTCTACTTTTTAACGTCGGTACTTTAATAAGACCAAGTCTGCTTTCATATGAAGGTAGTACATCCATATTCGAGAATCGGACGAACAAGTGAAGTATATAGATGTTTGGTGATATAAGGATCGGAAAATTCCTTTGACCAACGTTTCATAAAACCAAGTACACCATTGGCTTTATTAACTATCATTGATATGTGCTCTTGAAAATTAAGTTTATGGTCCAGTAAAATACCGAGATAAATAATATTGGAAACTTTTTCTAATATTTTTTCGTTGAGATAATAAGTTGTTTCAAGTTTGTGTGTACGGAAATAAGACATGTGTTTGCATTTTTTTATATTTAAATCCAATAAATTAAGTAGACACCATTTCGAGAAATAATCAATATCCCTTTGCAAAGATAATTGGCCGTTAGTTTCATTAAACGAGTTAAACAATTTGACATCATCAGCGTACATAAGTATGTTGGAATGTCGAATGCAGTTTGGAAGATCGTTAATAAATAACGTAAATAATATCGGGCCAAGATGGCTACCTTGAGGAACTCCAGAGCGAACAACGATAGTTTTTGATATTGCATTTTTGAATTTAACTTGTTGTGTTCTTTGCGAAAGGTAAGAACTAATCCAGCAAATAGCAGTATTGGAGAATCCCATTTTTGAAAGCTTATACATTAAAATATCATGATTTAATCTGTCAAATGCTTTACTAAAATCAGTGTAAATTACATCGGTTTGTTTTTTATTAACAAAACCTTCATTTAAAATGCATGTAAGTTCTAAAATATTTGTTGTTGTGGAACGTAATCTTCGGAAGCCATGTTGACAGGGTGATAGAATTGATGAAATTTGGTGTTATATTTTTTGAGTTACAATTTTTTTTAATAGCTTGGGAATTGAGTTTAACTTTGCAATACCTCTATAGTTCGATACTTCCAATTTACTTCCACTTTTAAACAACGGTGTAATATAAGATGTTTTCCATACAGATGGGAGGTAACCAAGTTTGATGGATTTGTTAAAGATAGCCGTAAGAGGACCACATAAAGGCTCAGCACATTTCTTTAAAATACAATTTGGTACTCCGTCAGGACCAGGATTAAATGTACACTGAAGTAAGTTTAAATTTAATAGAACAGTTTTAGTTTCTATAAATGGCATGTTGATACTGGAAGAACGAACAATTTGGTAGGGATATGTGGTTTCATTGTCAAATACTTTTTCAGAATATGTGGTTGCAAAGAAATCGGCAAATAAGTTACTTATAGACTCATCATCATCAGCACAACGAGATCCAAACCTAAGAAATTTGGGATAAGAACTAACACGACGCTTAGAATTTATAAACTTGTAGAAAAGTTTCGGGTTAGTTTTAATTTTCAATTGCATACGACGTATATAGTTGTTATAAGCCACTTTATTGGCATTGTTGTATTCAGATCGTATAACGCAATAATTTTTGAAGTGAAAAATTAAGCCAGTTTTTTTATATTTCTTAAAGAGCTTATTTTTTCTATTTTTCAAATTGGTTAAGTAAACATTATTCCACGGTGGACCATTATTCTCACGGATCAAATCCTTTGGAACAGCTTCCGAGATACAGTGATGTAGTACAGCATAAAAGTTTGTAATGATGTTGTCAAGATTATTACCAGAAATAATGCTTTTCCAGTTAATATTTGACAGTAAGTAATTAAGTTTTGAATAGTCAGCACGAGAAAAACAATAGACTTTTTGTTGTTTTTTATGTGATTCCTTACGAAAGACAACAGTTGGGTAGATAATATCTAGCTGTATAGTAGGGTGGTAGCGATCTTCAGGCTGAGTTATTGGTAGAGAGCTTCGTAAATGTGTATCAGATGGCTGGTTACTAAAAACTAAATCAAGTTTTTCATATGTATTACTGACATAATTAATTTGAGAAAGACCACAAGCAAGAACAGACTGAATAAATTCGTTATTTCCCACAGGAATTAGAGAGTTAGTTTCAGCAAGTTTATTCCAAGATAATGAAGGAAGATTAAAGTGCAATAAATAGATCAGATTGTTTAGAGTTGTCAAAGATATATTTAATTGCAGTAAAGTGTTTGTTATAAATATCAATTGGCAAGTTTGGAGGTATATAGGAACATGTTATGTAAAGATGTCTGTCATAAAGATTAACTTTTACAGCAACAAATTCTATGTCATCACTATTTGAAACGTTTATCAATTCACAGGAAAAATAATCAAGAACTGCAATAAGAACACCGCCACCAGATTTATGTAATCTGTCAAACCAAAAAATTTGATACCTTGGGCACAAAATTTCATGATTGTATATATTTTTTTTTTTTTTTGTTGTTTAACCAAGTCTCTGAGACAGCAATAATATGATGGTTGAATTGAAAACTGTTAGCATAAAGTTCAGTTAATTTTGTGTTTAGCCCACGGACATTTTGGTATACAATGTTTATAGGGTTAAGTTCCAGATAGGTTTTTAGTTTTTTGGAATATTGCTTTGGGGCGGTAAATGTGCAATATTAGATTCAGCAGAATTTCTATATTCATATTCACGTATAATCGCATTAGGTGGCCAAAAATTTATGTTGACAATAGCATCAAAGTTTTCTTCGGGAACAATAATCTTGAAAGATGATTTACTTTTCCTTTCAGCGTAATTAAATTTAAAAACATTTATATCAGTCTCATAACCAAGTTTATAAAAAATGTATTGCTTGATAGCATCAGCCGACGTATCAGAAGCAAAACGTGCAGCAAATATAGTCTTCTTTGAAGTAATAACTTTAAGTATAACTGGATTTACAGAATAATTTTCAGAGGCAGTATTTGAAACATTTGGCGTTGTATTATAATTCGTTAGTAATTTAGACGAAAATAGATTTTGATTTGTTGGGATGGATCTCTGCTCATCGACATGTTGGGTTATGGATATCGAAGGAGGTGCATTTTCAGTTTGAGATGGAGGAACCACTGAATCGTATGCAGTTGAAAGAGGAGGAATTTTATTAATATAAGGTTGAGTAGGAGGAGCATTTGGTTCGGTTATAGGTGAAAAAACTGTGGAGAACTAGCAGAAGCAATATCAGGTGTTACTGATGATTACAAATATGAATGACCGAACTGACCGATTTTTCTGAAATTCAGATAATATGGTATGGTGTGACCGGTGGTTAAAATAGGCTAAGTTTTATTTTTTGAAATCTCAAGTGGGCATGGCCCCTCTTATATAAGTCAAATATTAACAAGTAAGACTGTTATATTCGGCTGTGCCGAATCTTATATACCCACCATCAAGTTGTGTTAAATTTATAAACATATCTCATATATCTACGAAGGTACAGAAAATTCAAAACGTGAACCAAATTGGAAAAAAATTGTTGCGCTAGTTGGTATTGTTGGTAAAATATTTGGAATAACTTCGGTTGCATTAGCTTTATAGTTCAACATTCAAAAGTGTGTAAGTGGTTTCCCTAGTATTTATTTACTTTGAATAAAAATCATTATCGTAACCTGGTATAGTTTTACATTACTAAGTTGTTAAATACTTTTCGTTTAGCTTAACATTTAGTTAGGATAAATAAGTTGATAGTAATATGACAGGTCCATTTATTTTGCTAGAATTTCCTAATGCATCTACCATATACATAATCTTAATATGCTACTTGTACCTCAGAATCTTTTTGATTGTAGATATAAAAAAGGGGATGTATTATATATATATATATATATATATATATATATATATATATATATATATATATATATATATATATATATATATATAAGAATTATAGCCAAATGTTGACCGAATGTAACAAATGGTATTTATATAAAGCTTATTTTTGCAAAATTTAGTGGCAATAGCTGCCACAGTTTCTAATTTAATAGCTTTTAACTGGTCCTTGCTAAATATTTTTTGGTTTCCGGGAGTGTTTTTTATATGAAAGCTTTAGTCAAATATGGACCGATTCCTATAAAATTTGATATACTGACCAACAGTTGCATAAAACTTCTTTATTCCAAATTTAGTCGTCATAGCTATTACAATTGTACTCAATTTATTAGCATTCATGTGTTTCCCGGGGATGGTTATATGGGAGCTCTAACTAAATGTGAACCGATTTCGCCCATTTTCAGTACACAACTTTTGTTACATATCAAAAATACTTTTGTAAGATTTTGTCTCTCTAACTTTTGTAGTTAAGGAGCTGTCGCGCTTTTATCTGACAGACAGACGGACATAAATCTCCTTTTCTTTTTGTGTTTTTGTGTTTCTGTAAGTTTTTTATATGGGAGCTATGGTCAAATGGTGACCGATTGTGACAAAATTTTGCACACTGGCTGCCATTCACATAAGACTTCCTTGTGCTAAATTTAGTGGCCAAAGCTATTACAGTTTATTATTTATTGGCATTTAAGTGAATTTCAGGTGGAATTTAGGCTGTTTTCTTAAGTTTTTTATATGGGAGCTATGGTTAAATGTGAACCGATTTCAATGAAATTTTATATGTTGCCTAGTGCTAGATACTTCTAGATACCAAATTTTGTCATCATAGCTGTTATAATTTGCCATTTATTAGCAAATAAGCGATTAGTCTAGACGAGGTTATAAGGGAGCTATGGTCAAATGTTAACCGATTTTGGCCAATTTCAATACCAAAATGTTCTCATAGATGACAAATATTTCTCTAAGTTTCAGTGAGCTTGCTCCCTTCGTTTAGGCGTTATCGTGATTTCAACAGACAGACGGACATCGTTCAATCGTCTTAGAATATCATAAGGATTTTTTTTTTATTTTTGAGCCAATATTAAGGAAATTACAAACGGAATGACAATCTCAATAGACCCCCGATTCTTTTTGATGGTGGGTATCAGAGAAGAGATTGAATGGCTGTTTTCTTGCTTTGAATGTATTCACACATAAATGAAAGCTTGCCGTCAATTTGCAATATTTTAATGAGACGAAACAATGCACAAAATAAGAGTATAATGAAATTTACTGCATGCATTGCTTGTGTTTCTAAATGCAAACCAATACACTAGGAAAACATTCAATCATTCATTTTTTAATAGTGAATGCTAGAGTGTTTACGAAATATTATGAATGATTTTAGTTGTGTTACAAGACAAGTTGTGCACAAGACAAAACTATAGTTGTATAGGTGGGCAAAGGCAAAAAGAAAGAAACAAGTTGCCAGATGAAATGGATGCAAAATCTTTAAATTTATAGTAAAAAGTCGTCAAACACTGGGACGGCAGAAAAAGAAATTAACCGTTGCATGTAAGTGTTAGGGAGATCAAGTTTTGAACTTGCAAAACATATGTTTTACTAGGGCGGACAATCACAGACCTCAAAATAGGGTACCTTAGATTCATAAATCCGTTTTAAGTAATTTATAAACAAACTCTTTAAGAAGTGTATTATAAGCTTTACTAGGTAATATGTATGTGCAACTCTATTCAAAAACAAGTCAAAGTGGTATATTTTCTTTTGTGCTTTATCGGTTAGCGGGATTTTAATTCTTTAGCATTATTTACCGCTAAGGTACGAAGAGATCATAACAAAAACGTAGGCAGAGTTGCCGTTTTTATACTTTTAACTAATATTGGTAATTTTTTATAATGTGTATGTAGTTCGTTTTAAAAACAAGTTTTCGATTGTATTTTTTATATTATTATTATAAAAAAAATTTTCTATAATAAAATTTTTTTCTATAATACATTTTTTTATCAAAAATTTTTGTATACATTTTCTGTTATTGAAAATCTTTCTATAGAAAAATATGTTCCATACAAAAATACTTTTTAAAAAAACCTTTCTATAGCAAAATATTTTTATCAACAATTTTTCAATAGAAATATATATTTTTATCGAAAAATTTTCTATAGAAAAATATTTTTATTGAAAATTTTTACTATAGAAAAATATTTTTACCGAAAATTTTTCTATGGAAAACATTTTTATTGAAAATTTTTCTAAAAAAAAATATTGAATTGAAAATTTTTGTTTAGAAAAATATTTTATTTTTATAGCAAAATATTTCATAGAAAAATATTTTTATCAAAAATTTTTCTATAGAAAAATATTTTTATCGAAAAATTTTCAATAAAAAAATGTTGGCGGGAAAGCGAAGAAAAACATATGGCAGCACTGATAACAACGCAGACATATTATACGAATACTTTGCGAATAGAACGAAAAATGAGAGAGTGGTTCGAATTTTTTCTAACTTAAAGTGTGACATCAAACTATTTCGTTGATTAACGTGCAGTGCAATAATAAAATAGTGTGTAAAAAGGCAATCAACGAAAATGTGTGAATCAATGAAGGCATCTGTATAAAAAGTTATTGCCTTTGTAGGCAATGCAAAAGCAACATGCATACGTTGCTGTCAATATTTGTGAATGTATTCAGTCTCTTCTCTGGTGGGTATAAAAATGACAAATATGGATGACCCTGCAGACCGATTTTTCCTAAATTTTGACAGTATGGTAAGGTGTGACTAGTGGTTTAAATGGGCAAGGTCTTTTTCTTAAATCTTAAGTGGGCGTGACCCGTCCCATATAATTCATATATTAAAAATGACAAATATAGATAATCGATCGATCAGAACGATTTTTCTGAAATTTTGTTAGTATGTTAAGGCTTAACCGGTGGTTAAAATAGGGTAGTTTTTTTTGGAATCTAAAATTGGCGTGGCCCCTCCCATATAAGCCAAGTTTTAACAATGACATATATGGATGACCCTGCACACCGATTTTTCTGAAATTTTGACAGTATGTTAAGGTGCGACCAGTGGGTAAAATGGGCCAGGTTGTTTCTTTAATCTCTAGTGGGCGTGACCCCTCCAATATAAGTCAAATATAAAAATTACAAATATGGACGATCGAGACGACTTAACCAAATTAATTAAAGTTTTAAATGTGGACATTTTCATACTATAGGATAAATTTTCGGTTTTTAGGTTCTTTGAATCGAAAAATGGGGATAAAATCTTTTACTGTCAACTCGTTCAACGCCGGGTACAAGCAGCTAGTTAAAAAAATAAAAGGCTTATGATAAAATTTAAATTAAGGTCAAACGAATCAACACTGTGCTATTGAATTTTAGAACAGATAAATTTTAATGCTTGCTTTTTATACCCTTCACCAATAGGTGAAAGGGTATTATAAGTTTGTGATTCCGTTTGTAATTTTTTTATTAGTGATAGAACCCATACCGATCAAATCAGAATCGAGAGGAGAATCGATTAAGCGATGTCCGTCTGTCTGTTGAAATCAAGTTTCTGAAGCCCCTGGAGGATGGACCTACATAAATTATATACCAGATTTTAGGAAATTCTCCCGCAATGAACGCTATTAAATTTCATTAAAATCGGTTTATAAACACCGAAAATATCGAAAAATATCAAAAATTAGACGAAAATTTTACATTTTTTTATTGAAACACACTTTTAAATAACAAGAGAAAAAACATACTCCTGGTGTATATGTGATAATTTATTATATTTCAGATTGTAGGAAATGGTTCCCCAAAGCACTCTGTAAAATTTTATCAAAATCGGTCCATTAATCTATCGCAAATTGCCCAAAGTACGCGTTAGAGAATGTTTGTTGAAAAAATGAAATGCAGAAATAGGAAAAACCATCCTAATTTAGCATGGACATTAGAGCGTCTCGACTTATATGGGGAAAAAATAAAGTTCGCCGTACACCACCGAATATAAAGCATTGCTATGAGGTAGTTTCGAAAAAATTTTTATACCCTTCACCAATAGGTGAAAGGGTATTATAAGTTTGTGATTCCGTTTGTAATTTTTTTATTAGTGATCGTAGACCCCATAAAAATTATACCGATCGACTCAGAATCGGGAGGAGAATCGATTAAGCGATGTCCGTCTGTCTGTCTGTCTGTCTGTCTGTCCGTCCGTCTGTCTGTCTGTCTGTTGAAATCAAGTTTCTGAAGCCCCTGGAGGATGGACTTACATAAATTATATATCAGATTTTAGGAAATTCTCCCGCAATGAACGCTATTAAATTTCATTAAAATCGGTTTATAAACACCGAAAATATCGAAAAAATACCAAAAATTAGACGAAAATTTTAAAATTTTTGATTGAAACACACTTTTAAATAACAAGAGAAAAAAGATACTCCTGGTGTACATGTGATAATATGTTATATATCAGATTGTAGGAAATATTTTCCCAAAGCACTCTGTAAAATTTTATCAAAATCGGTCCATAAACAACTGAGATATTGCCAAAACACTAAATTTTATGTATCGCAAATTGCCCAAAGTACGCATTAGGGAATGTTTGTTGAAAAAATGAAATGCAGAAATAGGAAAAAACCATCCTCCTTTAGCACGGACATACGTACATTTTATATCAGATTTTAGGAAATTCCCCCACCAAGCACGTTATTAAATTTTATCAAAAGCGGTCCATAAACAATTGAGATATCGCAATAACACTACATTTGATGTACAGCAAATTGCCCAAAGTACGTGTCTAAGAAATTTTGTTTACATTTTGTAAGTATTGTTTCAGCGATATCTCAGGTGTTTATGGACCGATTGTGATGAAATTTGACATCGTTCTTTATGGGAGGATTTTCTAAAATCTGATATATATACTCCACAAATCTGATTATGAATACCATTCAAATTGTACCGATCAACTCTGAATCGGCACAAGAATCGATTTCGCGACCTCCGTCCGTCTGTCCGTCCGTCTGTTTGTTTGCCCGTCCGTCCGTCTGTTTGTTTGTCCGTCCGTCTACATGTCCGTCCGTCTACCTGTCTGTCCTTTTTTCTGTTGTAGTCAAGTTTTTGGAGCTCCTGTTTTGTCGATATCTCAGATGTTTATTTTGATGAAGTTTAATAGTGTCCTTCGCAGGGGATTATCTAAATCCTGATGCATTCTGTAATTTGTGGTAGATATAATTTAGCGTTTAAGCGATGGTGTTTTGAACGACAATGAAATGAAATTCAGGGTGGGACAATTCAGGAGCTCCACAAATCTGGTTTTATTTAGCAGACAGGCACACTGCATTTATCTTAATTTTGTGTCTGACTTTTGAACATTATGATAACATTTGAGAATGTATTATATATCAAATTATAGGTAATCTTCCTAGGAAGTACAAAAATGCAGCTGATTACATGATATCCATTCAAAACCTACATATGTATGTAAGTATCTCACATATCAACAAAAATTTAAATTTTTTAATTGCAATTGGGAGAAATCCGTTCACGTTTGATAATTGATTCCGTATAACTTCGCCTAAGGCAATCTCTTAGTAGCTAATAAGTGACAAATTATAATAGATACGATGATGACATTTAGTATAAAGACGTTGTACAATATTGATATTCAGGACAATAGCGCCTAAAATAAACTTTCTAGAGGTACAACATTTGACAAAAGTATTTCTGATCTCTTGAAAAGTTCGATATTGAAAATGGGCGAGCTCTATTCACATTTAGTGAAATCTCCCACATAAACCAGACCGGGAATCGATTTAATGCTGATAAATTAAATCATAATAAAATTGCACAAAGAACTAGAGCAAAACTTTCCAAACATCCATCGGACAGATCGAAAGAACTAAACATCCCAAATATTATTGATGAAGTGTTCATTTTAATTAATTAACTAACTTCAAATTAATAAGTAAACTTTTCCGACAAAGCTGATAACCATCCATTCAAAAGCTATATATTTCACGTATGTATCTAAAACTAAGAGTGTATACCCTATAATTTGAAGGCTTGTATACATTGACAATCATTGTTAAAGCTTTGACCTAAATCAGTCCGCTAACTTCAGAGTTTTACATAACTAATCAAGAACTTTTACTAGTTGGATAATTCGTACGAATTAAAGTGCACAACCCTCACTGGGCACAGCGTTTTTGGGTTGCATGTCAGAATACTTAAACTTCATCAAATCGATGTGCTATTGCAAATGTAAGGGCATCTACATTTTGAAGCATCTTTTCTGCATGGTTTATCTGGTCTATCGAACTTTATTAAATGTTCGTAAAATATGTGTCTATTTTATTTCGAAGCTACTGGCTGGCTTAAATATGCATTCTCTACTTGTAGTCTAGTAATCATTATCTTTCACAAAGGGACCACTTTAGAACCCAAGTGAAGCTTCCCTAGACATCAGCCACCTGCCCAACCTAACCTTTGGGTGCATAACTATTCTAGATGAGGACGCCACCGAAAAGGTTTTCGTTTTCCGACTCTTAACTTTGAAGACTCTTTGCATATAATACTAGTATAACCAAATATTGCTACGAATTACATTAAGTACTTTTGGAACACCATTGGTGAAGGGTATCCAAGATTCGGCAAAGCCGAATATACCACTCTTACTTGTTTTTAATTTTTTTCGTTGCACATTGGGGTCGCCAAAATACATTTTTCGTTATATCTTCGGCATTTACAGTCGGATCTCGAAGTGTGATATATCGATGTTTTTGTCTCGAGGAGGCCAACATTTTTCTTTAATAGTCATTATTCTCAGGTATCCGGTTCTAGTATTTATCTATCAGACCCTGTTCCTACCACCCTAATGTGCCACCCTAATATCAGAAAATTAAAGCTCTTAAAAAATCGTTAAACTTTTACTAAGGAAGTTTTTCGATTTTTCAAACCAATCTATTACAAACAAGGAATTTCTTATTTTGCCGCACATAGGGATCGCCAAAATACATTTTTCGTTATATCTTCGCCATTTACTGTCGGATCTTAAAGTGTAATATATCGATGTTTTTGTCTAACGAAGGCGAATGTTTTGCGATATTAATCATTGAACTTAAATACATTCTTCTACATAGTACCTACCCAAGATATCTTAACTCATACAACAAGAATTATAAAAATTTTAAATCTTTTAATCAATTATGTTTTGAAAAGACTTAAGTTTGCTATATTTTTGAGGGCTCTCAAGTTCTGAAAAAATGTGGCCCATGCGTTGCTCACCAGTGACAGCCATGGCAGATTAATGTACTACATGAACAAAACGTTCAGTGTTTTGTTAAATGCATCGATAAGCTGTGAAAATAATTAAGTTTAGTTTTATAATCATTGACCTCAAGTTTATTCTTCTAGTACTTTTTTTTTTGATAATAATCATTGATCTCAGATATCCGTTCTAGTATTTATTTAAAATTATGAAAAAATATCATGTAAAAATTCACAGTGTAAATACCCAAACAGTCTCTTAGATTGTCTTGCTATTCGTTTTATCCACGAAATAATTGCTTGAATTTCGTCTGTGTCTGTATAACATTTAATCGTGTTGTGTCTATTTTAATTATAAACTATTTAAAATTAATTTAAATAAACAACAGCATCCCGAACTCTCCGCTTTTATTTTATCCACCATTCTGGTTCTTGTGAAATCCAACCTCAAGCAATTCCAATAGATGATATATCTTGGGTTCATCAATTGTCAGACGACGTTCAACAAATGCTTTGTCTGCCCATAGAAAATATCGTTTACTTTTTTCACCCGGGCACAATTTCAGAATTTTTTTGACTGAGCCGCCATGCTTGCAATTCTTAATGCAAGAACTGCTGGAAGCATTACAGTTTTCCGAAGATTTAATCGAAATACCAGGTAACATAAGGAAAATACTTTCTGTTGATAGTTTTATTCACTAAACTTAATTATTTTCACAGCTTATCGATGCCTTTAACAAAACACTGAACGTTTTGCTCATGGAGTATATAATTCTACCATGGCTGTCACTGGTGAGCAACGCATGGGCCACATTTTTTCAGAACTTAAGAGCCCTCAAAAATACAGCAAACTTGAGTCTTTTCAAAACATAATTGATTAAAAGATTTTAAATTTTTATAATTCTTCTTGTATGAGTTAAGATATCTTGGGTAGGTACTATGTAGAATAATGTATTTTAGGTCAATGATTAATATCGAAAAACATTGGCCTTCGTTAGACAAAAACATCGATATATTACACTTTAAGATCCGACAGTAAATGGCGAAGATATAACGAAAAATGTATTTTGGCGATCCCTATGTGCGGCAAAATAAGAAATTCCTTGTTTGTAATAGATTGGTTTGAAAAATCGAAAAACTTCCTTAGTAAAAGTTTAACGATTTTTTAAGAGCTTTAATTTTCTGATATTAGGGTGGTACATTAGGGTGGTAGGAACAGGGGTCTGATAGATAAATACTAGAACCGGATACCTGAGAATAATGACTATTAAAGAAAAATGTTGGCCTCCTCGAGACAAAAACATCGATATATCACACTTCGAGATCCGACTGTAAATGCCGAAGATATTAGGAAAAATATATTTTGGCGACCCCAATGTGCAACGAAAAAAATTAAAAAATTTTTTTTCGAAACTACCTCATAGCATTGCTTTATATTCGATGGTGTACGGCGAACTTTATTTTTTCGAGACGCCCTAGTATACACTCTTAGTTTTAGATACATACGTGAAATATATAGCTTTTGAATGGATGGTTATCAGCTTTGTCGGAAAAGTTTACTTATTAATTTGAAGTTAGTTAATTAATTAAAATGAACACTTCATCAATAATATTTGGGATGTATAGTTCTTTCGATCTGTCCGATGAATGTTTGGAAAGTTTTGCTCTAGTTCTTTGTGCAATTTTAATGTGATTTAATTTATCAGCATTAAATCGATTCCCGGTCGGGTTTATATGGGAGATTTCACTAAATGTGAATAGAGCTCGCCCACTTTCAATATCGAACTTTTCAAGAGATCAGAAATACTTTTGTCAAATGTTGTCCCTCTAGAAAGTTTATTTTAGGCGCTATTGTCCTGAATATCAATATTGTACAACGTCTTTATACTAAATGTCATCATCGTATCTATTATAATTTGTCATTTATTAGCTACTAAGAGATTGCCTTAGGCGAAGTTATACGGGATCAATTGTCAAACGTGAACGGATTTCTCCCAATTGCAATTAAAAAATTTAAATTTTTGTTGATATGTGAGATACTTACATACATATGTAGGTTTTGAACGGATATCATGTAATTAGCTGCATTTCTGTACTTCCTAGGAAGATTACCTATAATTTGATATATAATACATTCTCAAATGTTATCATAATGTTCAAAAGTCAGACACAAAATTAAGATAAATGCAGTGTGTCTGTCTGCTAAAACCAGATTTGTGGAGCTGAATTGTCCCACCCTGAATTTCAACATTGTCGATCAAAACACCATCGCTTAAACGCTAAATTATATCTACCACAAATTTCACAATGCATCAGAATTTAGATAATGCCCTGCGAAGGACGCTATTAAACTTCATCAAAATAAACATCTGAGATATCGACAAAACAGGAGCTCCAAAAACTTGACTACAACAGAAACAAGTAAGAGTGGTAATGTTGTCCCTCTAGAAAGTTTATTTTAGGCGCTATTGTCCTGAATATCAATATTGTACAACGTCTTTATACTAAATGTCATCATCGTATCTATTATAATTTGTCATTTATTAGCTACTAAGAGATTGCCTTAGGCGAAGTTATACGAGATCAATTGTCAAACGTGAACGTATTTCTCCCAATTGCAATTAAAAAATTTAAATTTTTGTTGATATGTGAGATACTTACATACATATGTAGGTTTTGAACGGATATCATGTAATTAGCTGCATTTTTGTACTTCCTAGGAAGATTACCTATAATTTGATATATAATACATTCTCAAATGTTATCATAATGTTCAAAAGTCAGACACAAAATTAAGATAAATGCAGTGTGTCTGTCTGCTAAAACCAGATTTGTGGAGCTGAATTGTCCCACCCTGAATTTCAACATTGTCGATCAAAACACCATCGCTTAAACGCTAAATTATATCTACCACAAATTTCAGAATGCATCAGAATTTAGATAATCCCCTGCGAAGGACGCTATTAAACTTCATCAAAATAAACATCTGAGATATCGACAAAACAGGAGCTCCAAAAACTTGACTTCAACAAAAAAAAGGACAGACAGGTAGACGGACGGACATGTAGACGGACGGATAAACAAACAGACGGACGGAAGGGCAAACAAACAGACGGACGGACGGAGGTCGCGAAATCGATTCTTGTGCCGATTCTGAGTTGATCGGTACAATTTGAATGGTATTCATAATCAGATTTATGGAGTATATATATATCAGATTTTAGAAAATCCTCCCATAAAGAACGATGTCAAATTTCATCACAATCGGTCCATAAACACCTGAGATATCGCTGAAACAATACTTACAAAATGTAAACAAAATTTCTTAGACACGTACTTTGGGCAATTTGCTGTACATCAAATGTAGTGTTATGGCGATATCTCAATTGTTTATTGTTCAAATATAATTGAACATAATTTTATATTTTTTATTTTCTTAGAAGTGTCATTGTTAAAAATCAAGAAAACATTCTTTGAGATAACAATTGATATTTTTAAAGAAATACTTATCATTAAAGATATAATAAAAACTAAAACTATCACTTGTGTGATAAGATTTTATTGTTACTACTTGTGGGTTCATCTCTAAATAACCCCACAGAGTGATAAGCAATGAATACATGCGTAGCATTAGGCACGCATGTGTTCTCTTTAGATTTAAGATTTAAATTGTTAGTTCTTAAGATTAAATATTGTAAATAAAATTCAGTACTTTACAACTACTCAAATTATAAAGACTTTTTTTTAAAGAGTTCTTTACATTGGTCCTTCGAAGAAAAAAAAAAAAAAAACTAGCAATAGTAAAAATATTCCTTCGAGAAACAAAAAACATACAAAACAAATTCAAAACAAAAATCTAAAAAAAAATAAAAAATTTTAACAAAACACTGTAATAAAAGATGGCAGGAAGAGTTTTGTTATATAAAGCTCAACACCAAATCGACTCTGAGATCAGATCGATTTTGGAAAAAGTTAAAAACAAATCGGTCAGAAGAGCAGCGGTTGAAGAAACCAGAAAAAGCTTGACCAAAAAATTGGACGAATTTGAGGAAAATCATCAAAAATTGCTGAAACATGGAGCAAACGATGATCAATATTTCCGAGAAAAGGTGTATGAGAACATAATGTCCAAAGCAGATTCAGCACTAAGGGAACTACAAAAAATAATTGACGATCCTGAAGTGGAGGTTGTGGATGACAACAACAAAAAAAAGTTTGCGAAGATGCAAGAACAACATCAACAAATTCAACAACAACAAATGGAAAAAATTCAACAACAACAACAAATGGAAAAAATTCAACAACAACAACAAATGGAAAAACTTCAACAACAGATGCAGCAAATACTAGGGATGTTGGAGGCGAAAAACGTCAACGAAACGGAAGAGAAGAAAACTCAAGAAATGCCGGATGCCAAACTAAAGGTATTATTAAGACAATTCAGAAGAAAAATATTTCAACTGATTGAATCTCATGAGGAAGAAGAATGCAATGAGAAGTCCTTTGCATTAGAGAAGAAAATATCAGCTTGGGAAGAACAAATGAAAGAAATAAGGCAGATATACTCGGAGTTGTCGATCAACTACCTGATGGGCAATGAAATCGAAGAAGAATTCGAAGACTTAGAAGGTCGGTATAAAATAAAAAATAAAGAAATAATTGACAAAATAACCAGATGCAGTGAAAACCCGAAGCGTTAAAAAGCATTGAAATACCATGCTTCGGAGGAAAGGTGGAGGAATGGAATTCATTTCATGATTTGTTTATGAAGCTAATTCATGAAAATCACAAACTGTCAGAAGTGGAAAAATTATACTATCTTAAAACTAATTTAAAGCATGAAGCTCTTAAGCTAATACAGCATTTACCAATTACTGAGAGTAACTACAGTGCAGCATGGGAAATATTAAAAAGCAGATTTGGAAATAAAAGAATTTTATTCACAAAACTAGTGGATAAGATTTTAGACCAGCCAAATGTTAACAGTTCATCAGCAGAAAGTCTAAAGAACCTTTTAGACACTACAAACGAAGGCATACAGTCGCTAAAAGCCATGGGGATTAAGTTAGAAGATGCCAATCCCTTTATTGCCAGAATAATAATTCGTAAACTGGATAAAGATGGTTTAATTCTATATGAACAAAACACAAAAAAATCCAAAGAAATTCAACAGCTAAATGACGTGATGGAGTTTATAGAGCAACACTACCAGGCGCTAGAAGCTTCAACCACAAAGAAGAGCAGTAACTACAAACAATATCATGGAAAATCAACAACTTATTTTACAGAAAAGAGCAATTGTTTATTCTGCCAAAAACCAGGACACAACACCACTATATGCAAACAACTATTGGCGTTACCAGTTAATAAAAGACATGAGTGGGTCAGAAGTAATGAGTTTTGCTTCAACTGTCTCAAACATAAAAAAGACAAAAAATGCAAGAGTGAAAACAGATGCCAAAAATGTGGAAAATTTCATCACACAATAATTCATTTTGAAAAAACAACAGAGAAGGCATCAATGAATACAAACGCATTAAGCAGTGTATTGCTTGCTACGGCACAAGTAAAAGTAAAGTCTCTTCATAACGAATTCGTGACACTAATAGCTTTAATAGATCAAGGTTCTCAAATAACTACAATAAGTGAAGAAGCTGTTCAAATGTTACAATTGCCCAGAATTAAAACGGATGTCAAACTTCATAGACTAGGACACACGGTAGTAGGAGTAGCTAAAGGCAAAGTAAATATAGAAATTCATCCCAGATTTATAAGTAAGGAAAAGATAAAAACAGAAGCGTTAATTTTACCAACATTGGCATCCACCCAGCCCGAGATATCATTTAAATATGATGTTGAGAAATGGAAGAATTTCACGCTAGCAGATCCCAATTTTAACAAATCTGAAAGAATCGACATGGTCATTGGAGCGGATTTGTATTCCCAAATATTAGAAGATGGAGTATTTCGAAAAGAAAAAATCGTAGGACAGAGCACAAAATTTGGATGGATCCTCTCTGGAGTAATAAAAGTGAAAAAAGTAAACAACAAAAGAAAATCCGTAGCAACAACCAGCATTGAGAGGTTTTGGGAGATCGAGGATATTCAAAACGAGGAAGTTTTAAGCGAAAACGATCAGTGCCTACAACTTTATGCAGATACAACCAAAGAGGAACTGGAAGAATCTGAGATTTTAATAGTAAAACTTCATCAAGAGCATGAATGGCCTACGGAAATGCAGCAGTTAAAAAATTAATAAAATGGTAGATCATAGAAGTAAGCTAGCAACGTTACACCCACAGTTGGATTTAAATGGAGTAATAAGAGTAGGAGGAAGACTCGAATTTGCAAATTTACCTTACAACAGCAAGCATCCTATGATTATACAAAAATCAGATTTAGCCGATATGATTATACAATATATACATACAAATACAATGCACGGAGGAAATCGTTTGATGGAGAGTACTATTCGGAAAAAATTTTGGATTTTAGGAGCAAAAAATAGCATAAAAAAGTGTATAAGGAGCTGTGCTAAATGCATAAGATACAGACATGACACGAAAAGTCAAATTATGGGAGTGCTACCTCACTATAGAGTAAATATAAATCCACCGTTTACTCATTGCGGAATCGATTATGCAGGCCCATTGCAAATAAAATGCTCAAACGGGAGAGGACAAAAATCAATGAAAGGGTATGTCGCCATTTTTGTATGCATGACAACGAAAGCAGTTCATTTGGAAGCGGTTAGCAGTCTTACTACAGAGGCGTTTCTTGCAGCACTTAGAAGATTTTTTGGAAGAAGAGGCAAATCCAGTGATATATACTCAGATAATGGTACAAATTTTGTGGGAGCAGCAAGACAGCTTGAAAAAGATTTTATTGAAGCTGTTAAAAATAATTCAAAGTTAGCACCTATCTTGGAAAACGACGAAATTAAATGGCATTTCATTCCCCCGGCAAGTCCACACATGGGTGGAATATGGGAAGCCGCAGTAAAATCTATGAAGTTTCACTTAAAAAGAATAATAGGCGAACATAAGCTCACGTACGAAGAGCTAAGCACGCTACTGGCTCAGATCGAAGCGGTTTTAAATTCACGACCCGTTTATGAACTAGCTAGCAATCCAGATGATCTAGAAGTTTTAACACCAGGTCATTTTTTAATAGGACGAGCAATGATAGAGAGTCCAGCAAAATATGAAGAAACTACAATAAGCTGCTTGGATAGATGGAAGTTGCTGCAGAAAATAAAAAATCATTTTTGGAAGCAGTGGAAAAATAACTATCTAGGGACCTTGCAGCAAAGAGCAAAATGAAAAAAAACGTATCCGAACATTGAAAATGGGCAAATTGTAATAATAAAAAATGAAGAGTCTCATCCCGCTCGCTGGCCGTTAGGTAGAGTAACGGAGGTTCATCCAGGAAAAGACGGAATAGTCAGAGTAGCTACCATCAGAACGCAGAACGGCATAACAAAGAGGCCAACAAACAAGTTATGCCCATTAGAATATCAAAATGATGGTGTATATCAACAAATTAAGGATGCTGATACAACTACTGCTCAAGTCAATATGACAATAAAACAACCAAAAAAGAAGAAAATGTATTTACCAATAATATTATTGTTGAACTTGTTGTTTATAGTTAGTACACAAGCGTTAACAAAAGTGGAAACAATAAAAGAAAATTCAGTGATTTATTTGGATCCAATAAGTCACATAAACGTCGTATCGTCTTCTTGGAATATAATTATTTATTATGACATGAAAACGTATTTTGAAACCTTGGAAACAGCAGCCGACGTACTTAAGAGGTCTAGAGAAATATGTCCCAAAATCGACACTTTTAAAGAACAATGCTGGAGCGTATTAAATAACATGGAGTATAAAGTCAACAAAATAAAAACCACCAACGAGTTATTCAACATAGGTTCCAGAAAAAAGAGAGAGGCTCCGTTTAAGTTTATAAGGTCTTTGTATCATATTCTATTTGGAATGATGGATGAGGACGACCGACAGGCTCTAGAAGAGAACATGAAATCACTGTTGGAAAATCAAAATAATATAAAAGAATTATCCAAAAGGCAGACATCGGTGGTTGATTCTACGGTAAACCTACTTAAAAGAACAACAGAAGAAGTAAACACTCACTTTGAAGAAATAAAATCAAAGATCCAAAATATAAGTGATATTGTAAAAGAACGTCATTTTGAATATAGATAATCCATACGGTTTTTTATGGTGACTAAACAGTTACAGGAAATCATAGAGGAGTGTGACAGTGTACAGAAGGAAGCCATAGATTTGTTGCTAGACATAAACAACGGAAAGATACATCCAGTATTAATAAGTCCACAACAACTACAAGCAGAAATTAACGCTATAAGATATAAAATTCCTGAAAGGTTTATGTTGCCAGGAAAACGAAGCGGTACAGAGCTGAAAGAGATATGGCATCTTTTAACTGGAACGGGCACATTTTTAGGAAACCAACTCATTATTGATTTGAAAATACCACTATTTAATCGTCAATCATCACAAATCTACAAAATAATTCCAGTTCCATTTATTAAAGATGAGATTGTATTAACGGCAAAAATTAAAGCTCCATATATTGTGTATAATTACGAAAAGGACGCCTTTCATTACTTAGCAGATGCAGTGCTGAATGAATGTAAACGAACTTTAAGCAAAGAAATTGTATGCGAAGAAAATATTCCATGGATAGATGCCGTGTCTATCACCTTTAAAACCACACACTGTTCTCAACTGTTCATATAACGAAGTGGATGCCGTTCCCTTTTGGATGGAGCTAAGCACCAGAGGCAATTGGCTGTTCAAGGTTTTTAAGAACGCATCAGCACATCTAAAATGTCAAAACGCTCAGCAAACAATCATGGACCTTCCTCGCCAAGGTATTCTAAGTTTAGACGAGGACTGTACCGCGAGAATTGAAGAGATTACGTTGGAGGCCATGCACAACGTTCAAGCAAGGGTTAATAATAAATTCCACGCCTTTCTAACAAGAGATGTCGAAACAGAGGAAATTCAAGCGATAAAACCATTGGGAAATGTTCTGTTAAATCACAGTCGAGTGATTTCACAACTAAGAGACCATATCGATGAGTTAAAAAAGTATAATATCGAACTGAGAGGCATTTCGTTTCATCATGTGACTGGGCATACATCTTTATTATTAGTAATAGTCATTATTATAATTCTTATTATTTTATTGATAAGACGTATGATTAAATTAAGACAAATAGATTTAATCACTTTCTCCCCCCCGCAGAATGTTCAAATATAATTGAACATAATTTTATATTTTTTATTTTCTTAGAAGTGTCATTGTTAAAAATCAAGAAAACATTCTTTGAGATAACAATTGATATTTTTAAAGAAATACTTATCATTAAAGATATAATAAAAACTAAAACTATCACTTGTGTGATAAGATTTTATTGTTACTACTTGTGGGTTCATCTCTAAATAACCCCACAGAGTGCTAAGCAATGAATACATGCGTAGCATTAGGCACGCATGTGTTCTCTTTAGATTTAAGATTTAAATTGTTAGTTCTTAAGATTAAATATTGTAAATAAAATTCAGTACTTTACAACTACTCAAATTATAAAGACTTTTTTTTAAAGAGTTCTTTACATTTATAGACGCTTTTGATAAAATTTAATAACGTGCTTGGTGGGGGAATTTCCTAAAATCTGATATAAAATTTATGTAGGTCCGTACTAAAGGAGGATAGTTTTTCCTATTTCTGCATTTAATTTTTTCAACAAACATTCTCTAATGTGTACTTTGTGCAATTTGCGATACATCAAATTCAGTGTTTTGGCGATATCTCAGTTGTTTATGGACCGATTTTGATAAATTTTACAGAGTGCTTTGGGAAAATATTTCCTACAATCTGATATATAACATATTATCACATGTACACCAGGAGTATCTTTTTTCTCTTGTTATTTAAAAGTGTGTTTCAATCAAAAATTTTCAAATTTTCGCCTAATTTTTGGTATTTTTTCGATATTTTCGGTGTTTATAAACCGATTTTAATGAAATTTAATAGCGTTCATTGCGGGAGAATTTCCTAAAATCTGATATATAATTTATGTAAGTCCATCCTCCAGGGGCTTCAGAAACTTGATTTCAACAGACAGACAGACAGACAGACAGACGGACAGACAGACAGACAGACAGACAGACAGACAGACAGACAGACAGACAGACAGACGGACATCGCTTAATCGATTCTCCTCCCGATTCTGAGACGATCGGTATAATTTTTATGGGGTCTACGATCACTAATAAAAAAATTACAAACGGAATCACAAACTTATAATACCCTTTCACCTATTGGTGAAGGGTATCAAAAGATACTCCTGGTGTACATGTGATAATATTTTATATATCAGATTGTAGGAAATAGTTTCCCAAAGCACTCTGTAAAATTTTATCAAAATCGGTTCATAAACAACTGAGATATCGCCAAAACACTGAATTTGATGTATCGCAAATTGCCCAAAGTTCGCATTAGAGAATGTTTGTTGAAAAAATGAAATGCAGAAATAGGAAAAACCATCCTCCTTTAGCACGGACCTACATAAATTTTATATCAGATTTTAGGAAATTCCCCCGCCAAGCACGTTATTAAATTTTATCAAAAGTGGTCCATAAACAATTGAGATATCGCCATAACACTACACTTGATGTACAGCAAATTGCCCAAAGTACGTGTCTAAGAAATTTTGTTTAAATTTCGTAAGTATTGTTTCAGCGATATCTCAGGTGTTTATGGACCGATTGTGATGAAATTTTACATGGTTCTTTGTGTGAGGATTTTCTAAAATCTATACTCCACAAATCTGATTACGAATACCATTCAAACTGTACCGATCAACTTTGAATCGGCAGGAAAATCGTTTTCGCGACCTCCGTCCGTCCGTCCGTCTGTTTGTCTGTCTGTCTGTCTGTCCGTCCGTCTGTTTGTTTGTCCGTCCGTCCGTCTGTTTTTTTGTCCGTCCGTCTACCTGTCTGTAATTTTTTCTGTTGTAGTCAAGTTTTTGGAGTTCCTGTTTTGTCGATATCTCAGGTGTTTATTTTGATGAATTTTAATAGCGTCCTTCGCAGGAGATTACCTAAATCCTGATGCATTCGGTAATTTGTGGTAGATATAATTTAGCGTTTAAGCGATGGTGTTTTATCGACAATGATAAAATTCAGGGTGGCCCAATATCCTAAAATTTTGTGTAAAATCCAGGAGCTCCACAAATCTGATTTTAGCAGACAGACACTCTGCATTAATCTTAATTTTGTGTCTGACTTTTGAACATTATGATAACATTTGAGAATGTATTATATACATGATATCCGTTCAAAACCTACATATGTATGTAAGTATCTCATATATCAACGAAAATTTAAATTTTTTAATTGCAATTGGGAGAAATCCGTTCACGTTTGACAATTGATCCCTTATAACTTCGCCTAAGATACGATGATGACATTTAGTATAAAGACGTTGTACAATATTGATATTCAGGGCGATAGCGACTAAAATAAGCTTTCTAGAGGGACAATATTTGACAAAAGTATTTCTGATCTCTTGAAAAGTTCGATATTGAAAATGGGCGAGCTCTATTCACATTTAGTGAAATCTCCCATATAACCCCGACCGGGAATCGATTTAATGCTGATAAATTAAATCACATTAAAATTGCACAAGGAACCAGAGCAAAACTTTCCAAACATCCATCGGACAGATCGAAAGAACAATACATCCCAAATATTATTGATGAAGTGTTCATTTTAATTAATTAACTAACTTCAGATAAATAAGTAAATCTTTAATAACTTTTCCGACAAAGCTGATATACATCCATTCAAAAGCTATATATTTCACGTATGTATCTAAAACTAAGAGTGTATACCCTATAATTTTATGGTTTATCATTGTTAAAGCTTTGACCTAAATCAGTCCGCTAACTTCAGAGTTTTACATAACTAATCAAGAACTTTTACTAGTTGGATAATTCGTACGAATTAAAGTGCACAACCCTCACTGGGCACTGTGTTTTTGGGTTGCATGCCAGAATACTTAAACTTCATCAAATCGATGTGTTATTGCAAATGTAAGGGCATCTACATTTTGAAGCATCTTTTCTGCATGGTTTATCTGGTCTATCGAACTTTATTAAATGTTCGTAAAATATGTGTCTATTTTATTTCGAAGATACTGGCTGGCTTAAATATGCATTCTCTACTTGTAGTCTAGTAATCATTATCTTTCACAAAGGGACCACTTAAAAACCCAAGTGAAGCTTCCCTAGACATCAGCCACCTGCCCAACCTAACCTTTGGGTGCATAACTATTCTAGATGATGACGTAACCGAAAAGATTTTTTTTCCGACTCTTAATTTTAAAGACTCTTTGCATATAATACTAGTATAACCAAATTTTGCTTGGAATTACATTAAGTAATTTTGCAACACCATTGGTGAAGGGTATCCAAGATTCGGCAAAGCCGAATATACCACTCTTACTTGTTTTTTCTATAGAAAAACTTATTTTTTCTATAGAAAAACTTATTTTTTCTATAGAAAAACTTATTTTTTCTATAGAAAAATTTATTTTTTCTATAGAAAAACTTATTTTTTCTATAGAAAAACTTATTTTTTCTATAGAAAAACTTATTTTTTCTATAGAAAAACTTATTTTTTCTATAGAAAAACTTATTTTTTCTATAGAAAAACTTATTTTTTCTATAGAAAAACTTATTTTTTCTATAGAAAAACTTATTTTTTCTATAGAAAAACTTATTTTTTCTATAGAAAAACTTATTTTTTCTATAGAAAAACTTTTTTTTTCTATAGAAAAACTTATTTTTTCTATAGAAAAACTTATTTTTTCTATAGAAAAACTTATTTTTTTTATAGAAATACTTATTTTTTCTATAAAAAAACTTATTTTTTTATAGAAAAACTTATTTTTTTATAGAAAAACTTATTTTTTCTATAGAAAAGCTTATTTTTTCTATAGAAAAACTTATTTTTTCTATAGAAAAACTTATTTTTTCTATAGAAAAACTTATTTTTTCTATAGAAAAACTTATTTTTTCTATAGAAACACTTATTTTTTCTATAGAAAAACTTATTTTTTCTATAGAAAAACTTATTTTTTCTATAGAAAAACTTATTTTTTCTATAGAAAAACTTATTTTTTCTATAGAAAAACTTATTTTTTCTATAGAAAAACTTATTTTTTCTATAGAAAAACTTATTTTTTCTATAGATTTACAAAACTTATTTTTTCTATAGAAAAACTTATTTTTTCTATAGAAAAACTTATTTTTTCTATAGAAAAACTTATTTTTTCTATAGAAAAACTTATTTTTTTCTATAGAAAAACTTATTTTTTCTATAGAAAAACTTATTTTTTCTATAGAAAAACTTATTTTTTTCTATAGAAAAACTTATTTTTTCTATAGAAAAACTTTTTTTTCTATAGAAAAACTTATTTTTTCTATAGAAAAGCTTATTTTTTTCTATAGAAAAACTTATTTTTTCTATAGAAAAACTTAATTTTTCTATAGAAAAACTTTTTTTCTATAGAAAAACTTATTTTTTCTATAGAAAAACTTATTTTTTCTATATTTTTTCTATAGAAAAACTTATTTTTTTCTATAGAAAAACTTATTTTTTCTATAGAAAAACTTATTTTTTCTACAGAAAAACTTATTTTTTTCTATAGAAAAACTTATTTTTTCTATATTTTTTCTATAGAAAAACTTATTTTTTTCTATAGAAAAACTTATTTTTTTCTATAGAAATACTTATTTTTTCTATAGAAAAACTTATTTTTTCTATAGAAAAACTTATTTTTTCTATAGAAAAACTTATTTTTTCTATAGAAAAACTTATTTTTTCTATAGAAAAACTTATTTTTTCTATAGAAAAACTTATTTTTTCTATAGAAAAACTTATTTTTTCTATAGAAAAACTTATTTTTTCTATAGAAAAACTTATTTTTTCTATAGAAAAACTTATTTTTTCTATAGAAAAACTTATTTTTTCTATAGAAAAACTTATTTTTTCTATAGAAAAACTTATTTTTTCTATAGAAAAACTTATTTTTTCTATAGAAAAACTTATTTTTTCTATAGAAAAACTTATTTTTTCTATAGAAAAACTTATTTTTTCTATAGAAAAACTTATTTTTTCTATAGAAAAACTTATTTTTTCTATAGAAAAACTTATTTTTTCTATAGAAAAACTTATTTTTTCTATAGAAAAACTTATTTTTTCTATAGAAAAACTTATTTTTTCTATAGAAAAACTTATTTTTTCTATAGAAAAACTTATTTTTTCTATAGAAAAACTTATTTTTTCTATAGAAAAACTT